>JAVJIF010031972.1:0-350681 GCA_038442645.1 Agave tequilana
TGAAGACGGTGGAGAAGACAGTTTTGTATCTATTTCCAAACAGTGAGAGTAACTAGTTTCAGCAAAAATAATTGATTATGTTATAATCCTTTTACTGATGACCCTTTATATATTTGTAATCCCGAAATTCCAAAAGGTTTAAGCTCTCAAACCACGTGAATATCTCCAAACTTATTTCTACCTTTTCCCAAAATTGTATACTTCTAGGTGACTGTTCAGTTATCCAAAACAGTTTAAAAGTTAATACACTATAACTTTAAATTACTGAACTCCGAAACAGTACATTATTGCGACCATAGTCGCATTGGAACTGATAAATGATTAACTGCGACCATAAATTGTCAACCGTTAGTCATCAAATACTGTCCTTCGTATAATTTCTAAATGTTTGTCCGATCCTCCTATGAACAATTAAATGGTGTTTTTACATATATTATGCGACCATGGACTGCGACTATGATCGCAGTACCGCGACTATGGCACAGTATTTAACGAGAGCGATAGTATAATCACAGTTTACGTATATTTTTATATTCTTTTTTGTTCTTTATTTTTGACTGTTGTCTGAATAAGGACTGATTCTATAGTCGCAGTTCACCGTATCTTTTGTCTCAGCCGCCTATAACGTATGAATTATTTTTAATTATTGCATCCGTAGTAGGACTGCGACTATGGTCGCAGTGTTTTAAGAGCAGCAGTCGCAGTTTGGATATGTAATTAAAAGAGCTTATAAGTTAATATAGTGAGAAAGAGACCTTACAAAAAAAATAGAATTAAAAGCTTTTAAAAGAAGACAAAATATAATTTAATATCAGAAGATCAGGAAATCCTAATCCTCGTCATTATCACCATCATAAGCAGATGCATCGTCTTCATTCTTCTGCTCTTCCTCTTCATCACTTATTTCCTCATCATCTTCCTGTTTTGAGGTTTTTTTGTTTCACCGATGAACTCCCAGAATGGATCGTCTCCATCAAGCTCTTCGTCTGACCCGTTGCTAGGAAGCGAGCCTACAGCATCAGAGGACATGCTTTCATCAAGCATGTCTCCGTCAAGTGGCAGAGGAATAATGTCTTCCTCACTAACTCACATGAAATCTTCATTATCCTCATGAATAGGAGGATCAGTTAATACATTATTTTGATGTAGTGAGATAGTCAAAAGGAGTGAAGTCCAGACTGGTATCAGATTCACTAGAATATCCTGAAGACAAAGGACCGGTGGGAGAACGATTGAAGTTGAAACCTAAGTGTTCAGAGGAAGAAGATGGGGAAGACATGATTCAAGAATGAATTTTTTTTGAAAGTTTTTGAAATCAAATTGAAAAGGAAGAGCAAAAATATTGTTTGTAGGTATGA
Organism: Agave tequilana; assembly: GCA_038442645.1. NCBI lineage: Eukaryota > Viridiplantae > Streptophyta > Magnoliopsida > Asparagales > Asparagaceae > Agave > Agave tequilana. The sequence continues at coordinate 1,359 of JAVJIF010031972.1, forward strand.
GATAATATATTAGTAACAAACATTATATAAAGGTGAATATTGTGGAAGAACATGAATAGTAATAATAATTGTTACAGGTGATGGTTGAGTATGGTAAGAAGTGGTAAAAAAAAAATAAATATTTAATTGAAGATTTATTGGGGAGAATCCGAAGAGTTCTTTTTTTTTTGCAGAGGTTTAATACATGAAGTACAAATTAACTTTTATAGAATTGTTTGCCTATATCTTTAGATACGTATGGTGCACATCTTTCCTTTCTCGAGATTAACATTAGTGCATCTCTTTTTTCTAGACTGCTGTTGTATCACGGTAGAAAGAATATTAATTACTTCATTTAATTCAGTGTAATTAATATAGTATTTTTTATAAGATTTGATATACGCGAATTGATCTCAGGGTCGCATGGCTAATCCACCCTAGTCGCATATTAAAAATCTTTTACATAAGGCATGGGAAAGAAGATTGCGACTTTGGTCGCAGTACTGAAGGAGGTCGCATTGCTGTACGATAGAATGCGACTAGGGTCGCAGACGTTATATAAAAAAGTTTTTGTTATACTATGACATGCGACTAGTGACTGCGAATGTGTCGCAGTTGTCATAAAAATGCTGTACGATAGAATGCGACTAGGGTCGCAGACGTTATATAAAAAAGTTTTGTTATACAATGACTGCGACTAGTGATTACGACTGTGTCGCAGTTGTCATAAAATTGAATTATATTGTATTAGGTCGCATAAAAACGTTTTGTTATACTATGAGTGCGACTATTGACTACGACTGTGTCGCAGTTGTTATATTGTATTAAGTCTGCGACCATGGCATGTTTTTAAAATTTTCAATGCTTCTGCTTATTTTACATTATATTGATCCAATTTTTTTTTAATTATTTTTCGATGTATTAAAATTATGAATTTTATAACTGTAGATATATTCAACTGAAATTTTGTTTGTTCATGACTTTATTCCACTTTAGAATTAAAAAAGGGGTATTTTTGTCAATTTGTTTCACGATTGTTTAGGCGGGATTTTTTTGATTTTTTGGCGCCAACATACTGCGGCCAATGTGTGGCATATATTCAGCCACGTCCCGCCGGCTGAGAAACTCTCTCAGCCTGCAGGCTGAGGTACAGTAACCCCATATATATATATATATATATATATATATATATATATATATATATATATATATAAAGAGAGAGAGAGAGAGAGAGAGCGGGGGGGGATTTGTACCTCAGCCGCCAGCTGAGAGAGATTCTCTCAGCTAGCGCAACGTGGCTGAATTTTAACCACAATTTTTGGATGCTGGTACCATAGTCGCAGTATTATATGAGGACTGTGATTAAGTCGCAGTGTTTTTATGAGAACTGCTGTTATGGTCGCAGTCTTTTTTAAGGGTCACAGTCTTTTTTTGAGGACTGCTACCATGATCGCAATCCTAATTACACTGAAAATATATGATTTTTAGGACTACGACCATGTTACAGTAAGTTTGCGACCATTTTGAAAGTGACAGTTGAGAGAGCCTCTCTCAGCTGGCGGCTGAGGTACATTTTTCTCATATATATATATATATATTATATATATATAATATAATATATATATATATTATATATAATATATATATATATGGGTTACTGTACCTCAACCGACGGCTGAGAGAGTTTCTAAGCATCGGCGGTGAATGGGTGAATATATGCCACATATCGGCCGCAGAGTGTAGGCGTCAAAAAAATCAAAAAAATCCCGCCTAAACAATCGTGAAACAAATTGACAAAAATACCCTTTTTACTTCTAAACTAGCATAAACTCATCCACAAACAAAATTTACCTACAGAATTTTTAGCTGAATATATCTACAGTTATAACATTCTTAATTCTACTACAGACGAAACATGATATCGTTTCGAACATTGCGACCATCGTCGCAGAATTAATACAATATAACTTTCAATTTTATATGACGACTGCGGCACTAGTCGCAGTCATAGTATAACAAAAACTTTTTTATATCACGTCTGCGACGCTAGTCGCATTCCTTTTTATGTCGCATTCCTTTTTTATATCACGTCTGCGACCCTAGTCGCATTCCTTATTCCCATAAAAATAACAGACGAAACATGCTATCGTTCGCACTGCGACCTCGTTCAGAACAGCGACCAAGGTCGCAATCTTTTTTCAGCACTGCGAACAAAGTCGCAATCCTTTTTCACATGCCTTATGTAACAGATTTTATAAGTTTACAAAGTAGATTAGCGTATATCACATCTTATAAAAATACTATATAATTACACTGAATTAAATGAAGTAATTAATATTCTATCTACCGTGATACAACAACAGTCTCGAAAAAAGAGATGCACTAATATTAATCTCGATAAAGGAAAGATGGGGCACCATACGTAATCTAAAGATATAGGGAAAACATTCTATAAAAAGTTAATTTGTACTTCACGTATTAAACCTCTGGAAAAAAGGAACTCTTCGGATTCTCCCTGTTGGCCTAAAGGCCTTCCACCCTAGTTTTGATGATGATTAACTCATGTAGTTATGTTTACTAATATTCTTGTGATTTAAGTTTCAGATCTTTAGCAAGATATTAGTTGGTGATTAGCTTCAACAAAGGAGTTTAGAAGCTTTTCATAGTGATTCCAAGGCCAAAACTTCAAGATCACACTTTGCCTAGCCCATGGATGGAGTTTTGGAGCAAGTCAACTTGAAGATGAAGATCATCAAGAAGACTTAGGTATCCATAGTTTAGATAGTGTGTTTTAGATCCATTTGTAAAGCTTAGTATAGTTGATATGCTCAAGTGCACAAACACACACGTTTTTATGTTTTGGATTTGGTTTTCATGAATAGTAGATCAAAACAAGTTTACTTTATTTCTATGTATATTAGATGTATTCTAGATATACATGCATGGTTTAACTTGCTAAACAAACTTATTTTGATAACCCTATTCATGTGTTGAAAAATCAAGTTTGATAAAAATACAAGTTTTGTTTTTGATGAAATTGGCAAGACACAAAAATGAATTGATATGATTGATATATGTCTTGAAATTTTTTATCACTTGTTTGAGTTTCAATATAAAATGATAAAACAAGTTTTGTGGATTTTTTGAAAGTGTTAAAAGATTTTTAGAAAAATATTTTACAGTGTTTTCTGACCCAGATTTCTGTTCCAGGCTTCAATCAGTCAACTAGTCAACCTGACCTAGTCGACTTGGGTGAAGTCGGTCGACCGGGCCGGTCGACCGACGTGCACAAATTTGTGCACGTTTGGAGTCACTGGGACGGTCGACCGGGACGATCGACCGGGCTGAGAGCAGTGCTCTCTGTTTGTTTGGGTCGACCGGGCCGGTCGACTGTGGTTGCCCAACGGTCATATTTTAGACCGTTGGCAGTCGACCGGGCCGGTCGACCGTTGCCTGTCAGAGCTGCCAGCTCAGCTCTAACGGCTAGTTTTCTGATGGGCCTATAAAAACCTCATCTCTTTGGGTTTTTGGCCAAGGTTTTTAGAGACAAAATTTCCAGACTTTCTCTATGTTTTAAAAGAGTTTTAAAAAGAGTTTTGTGCTTTAAACTTCCAATCTTTATTGTTTTGGGTTTTTGGAAAATCAAAGAAAACTAGGGTTTGGGATATTGTATTGATTTTCATTTTCTATCTTTTACAAGAGATTTCCCAAGTAGCTTTTCTTTGTTGCTTGTTTCCAAAAACACCTAGTTTTCACACTTGAGCTATCATACTATCCTAATCTATTAGGATCTTGTTTTTGTGGAAAAAGAAAAAGGAAAGAGGTTTGTGGTTGAAAGAGACCACCTATTGTAAACCCTTGATTTCTTGGTTGCTCCCTCTTTGGTAGAGGTTGAGGTTGTGTAATTGGGTTGTTGGTTTGCTCCCTCTAGTGAGAGGTGGAGTTTGGTTGTAAACCCTCTTCGGTAGAGGTGTTGGTTGTTGCGGTTGTTTGGCTAAGGGCCTACCCCTATTGTGTGAGGAAGTGTTTGTTTGAGAGAGGAGTTTGGTACTCCTAGAGTTGTAACAAATCCTCTTCGGTAGAGGTTCCCTCGGTGGGAGATAGTGGATTGGAAATCCTACACGGTGGTGTAGGCGGGGATGTAGAGCAAGGGTGCTCGAACCTCGAAACATATCATTGTGTTTGTGTTTGATCCACTTGTCTCTATACTCTCTCTCTTACTTTGTGCAAAGCATCATACACATCATCATATCATATTTGCTTGTGTTGAGCATAATTCATATTGTCATATCATATCTATTTGCTTGTGTTGTTGCCTTGCATCTTTCATATTGTTGTATATCTTTATATGCTTGGCTTGCTTGTGTGTGTGCCTCACTTGTACCTAATCACAAGAGCTTCACATAGCACCTCAACCCATTCAAGGGGAATCAAGAGGAGTTAGTCCAGAGCCCTTCACGAAAAATTCGGCTACACTTGTTGATTGTATTAAGTGTGATTGCAATATTTGCATTAGCTTCCGCATTTAGCGCACTTAGTTTTGCATTTAGTTCTAGATTAGCATTTACACCTATTCACCCCCCCTCTGGGTGTTTTTCACTCCCGCCATAACTCTTCAATTAAATATTTAATTTTTTGTTACCACTTCTTCCCATACTTAACCGTCACTATAACAATTATTATTACTATTCATATTCTTTCACATTCTTTAACTTTATATAGTGCTTGTAACTAATATATTATCTCATATCTAAAAACTATATTTTTGCTCTTCCTTTTCAATTTGATTTCAAAAACTTCCAGAAAACAATTCATTCTTGAATCATGTCTTCCCCATCTTCTTTCTCTGAACACTCAGATTTCAACTTCAATCATTCCCCCACCGGTCCTCTTTCTTCAGGCTATTCTAGTGAATCTGATACCAGTCTAGACTTCACTCTTTTGACTATATCACTACATCAAATAATATTTTAACTGATCCTCCTCTTCATGAGGATGATGAAGTTTTCATGTGGGTTAGTGAGGAGGAAATTATTCCTCAGCCACTTGACAGAGACATGCTTGATGAAAGCATGTCCTCTGATGCTGGAGGCTCGCTTTCTCGACACGAATCTGAGGAAGAGCTGATAGAGACGATCCATTCTGGGAGTTTATCGATGAACAAAAAAAACCCTCAAAAATAGGAAGATGATAAGGACGAGGAGAATGAAGACGACGAATCTGCTTATGATGGTGATGACGACGAGGATTAGGATTTCATGTTCTTCTGATATTCAACGTTATTTTGTCTTCTGTTAACAGCTTTTAATGCTCTTTTTTTGTAAGGTCTCTTTCTGACCATATTATGTTATAAATAAAATTTACTTCTATCTGTAAAAAAATCTTTTATATTTTTAAAATACATATAAAGTATGCCGTATAGTTATTATTTCTGCATCTTATCTGCGATCATGGTCGCAGTACTCATATAATAATTACATATGAAACTGCGACCATAGTCGCTGTCCAGTCATAAAACAGTTTGATCGTTTGCATTCAATAAAGTTATAAACAGCTGCCATGGTCGCAGTCCAAAATTAAACTATATAAATAGATAATACTGCGAACATGATCGCAATCCTCTCAAATCAGTATATTTCACTGTATATTTCACTGTATATTTCACTGTATATCACAAATTAAAAACTGCGACTGTTGTTCTTAAACACTGCAACCATAGTCGCAGTCCTACTTCGCATGCAATAAGTAAAAAAAATTCGTAGTTTATAGGCGGCTGAGACAACAGTTACAGTGAAGAGCAAACATATAAAATCATACGTAAACTGCGACTATAGTATCAGTCCTTAGTCACCGTTATTACATTTAACTTAGCAAAAAAAATGATCCAAAAAAAATGCTGTCGTGAGTACTGCGTGTTGGCCCAAGGTTACAATCACCCATGATTAGTGTATTTTGATGATTACAAAACATATTAGTTATTTGTACTAATAACATTTGTTGTTTAAGTGTGTTTCAGATTTCTATTCATTCTAGAAGTCTTCTCTCACAAATACAAGGATTTGGACTCAAGTCAACTCCAATTGGGCTCAAGGAACAAGTGTTGAAGATCATATGAAGAAGCCTATTGAAGATCTTGAAGTCTTAGAAACATTGTAAGAAATAGAATGTTAAAGTTTGAGTATATGAAATTTGGCTCTAGGATTTGCACACACACTTGTTTCATATATTTCCTATGTTTTGAAAATGGTTATTTCTAAGCTTTATGCCTTAGTTTATATATACATGTACCAAAAGCTTTATATCTTGAAAATCTTGTTTAAAACATGTGTATAAACTATTTTCTGCATAATACTTAGCTATATGTATTTTTAAAATATTTCTCAAAATTTTTCTAACTCAAAAACCAGCCCAGTTTTCTGTTTCAGGCAACTCCGGCCGACCGGCCCGGTCGACCGGCGATGTGTCTGGACATGCACTGTTTGTACATGTCTGTCGGTCGACCGGACCGGTCGACCGACGGAGAGCAAATTGCTCACAGGTTTTTTCGGTCGACCGGACCGGTCGACCGGAAGAAGGAAACTGTGTTTCCTCTTTTGGGACGGTCGACCGGACCGGTCGACCGAGAGCCAACGGCTCTTTGCAGCTAGGCTGGCGGTCGACCGGACCGGTCGACCGCCAGGCCTGCAACAATCCAACGGCTCTTTCCTCTTTGGGCTATTCTGAAAAACTGTTTTTGTTTTCAGCTTTAACAGATTTTTGGAGAGTTGTTGGGAGCTTTTGCAGGTCAAATTAGGTGTAAAGAAATTGTTTTTAACCTATTTTTTAACCCTATAAATAGAGGAGAAGTCTCTCTTGCATATTACCTAGAAAAATCCTCAAGTTTGTGTTGTTTTCAAAAGAGAAAAGAAAAGAGTTTAAAGGTTTCATTCCAATTCTTTTTGAGCTTGTTTTTCAGTTGTGTTTGATTACTAATATCACTCTACAACTGAAGTTTTTCTCACCACACTTCATAGAGCCAAAAATCCTATACTCTTTCTATAGTGAAGTTGTAATTGAAGTGAGAGTGTTTGTAAAAGAGTTTGAGAAAAAGTATAGTGATCTTGTTGTGATCACTTTGTTCTTGTAATCCTTTCCTTGTGGAGCAACCTCTTCGGTAGAGGTCCTTTGTACTCGGTGGAGCTCGGTGCTCGGTCTTCGGTAGACCAAATTGTAAAGGCGTCCTCGGTGGATAGTGGAAACCCTTCACGGAGGTGAAGGCGGGGAGTAGAGCGGTGGCTCGAACCTCGAAACGAATCACTTTGTTTGCGATTGCCTTTGCGTCTAATTCTTGCTTTACTTTTCAATAGCTCCTTATTGCTTTCTATTGCATACTTGTGATATTGTTTTGAATCTCTTGTGATACTATTTGCTTGCTTGTAATTCTTGCCATATATCATTGTGTTCGCATCATTCTTCATATCATCCATTTCATACTTGTGTGTGCCAATCCCGTACTCATCCAACAAGAGCTTCACATAGCGCCTCAACCCATATCAAGGGGAATCAAGAGGAGTTTAGTCCAGAGCCTCGCAAGGGGAATTCGGCTACACTTGTTGGATTGTGCTAAGTTGAGCCTCACTTGTTTTTAGGTTCCGCATTTATAGTGTTAAATTTTAAGATTAGCAATCACACCTATTCACCCCCCCTCTAGGTGTTTTTCAATTGGTATCAGAGCTTGGACTCTAGGATTTGGCTTAACAACCTTAGAGAAGATCCTAATTTGCTAATCATTTCATTCATATTCATATAGTAAAAATGGCCGATGGAATTAAGACCCCTCCTAAGTTTGATGGACTTAACTTTCCCATATGGAAAGTTAAGATGACCGTGTTTTTGCAATCTCTAGGTAGCCGAGTTGCAAAAGCCGTGACTAAGTCCTTTAGTGTACCCCCGGTGACGAATCCACTTGGTCCGAAATAGAGACTAAGGAATTCGATGCCAATGCCAAAGCTCACTATGCACTTCTACAAGCCCTTAATGATGATGACATTTCTAGGGTTATCCATTGCAAATCCGCATATGAGATTTGGTCACACTTGATAGTCACACATGAGGGGACCTCACAAGTAAAGAAGGCTAAGATTGACCTTCTTCGGTCCCAATATGAAACATTTAGCATGCAAGAAAATGAAACCATAGATGATATGGTTACAAGATTTACCAAGATTACTAATGGACTCTCTTCTTTAGGTGAAGATATCAACAATGATCAAAGAGTAAGGAAGATCATCCGAGCTCTTCCTCCTTCATGGGAAGTTAAAGCTACAACCTTGAAGGAACTCAACGACAATGAAGAGATGGAGCTTATAGGTCTCATTGGGAACCTCAAAACCCATGAGATGGAAAGGAAAGCAAGGGAGGATATGGCTCCTTCCAAAAAGAAGACTATCGCCTTCAAGAGTCAAGCTACACACTCTGATGAAGACGATGAAGAAGAAGATGATGAGGAGCTCTCACTCCTTGTTAAGAATGTCTGGAGAATGTACAACAAGGCGAAGTACCAAGGTAGAAGAAGATGGCAAGGAGGCAAAGAAGAAAGAAGGATCACTTGTTTCAATTGCCAAAAGCCCGGACACATTGTTGCGGAGTGTCCGGACAAAGCTAAGCCCTCCACATCAAAGAAGCCCTACAAGAAGAAGGCTATGAAGGCAACTTGGGATTCGGAGACCGAATCCGAGGAAGAAATAGACACCGCCAACATGTGCTTCATGGCTAATGAAGGCACAAGCAAGGTAACCTCTTCCCCTTCCTATGATAATGAGCTTTCTATGGATGAATTAGAAGAGGCTTTTGTTGAGTTGTCACAAAATTATGATTTCTTAAAGAAAAAGTATTTAAAAATGAAAAAGGAAAATGAATCTTTAAGTCATCAAGTTTTTACTCTTACAAAAGAAAAGGATGATTTGGTTTCCACCTTGGCCACTACTAAAAATGATTTTGAAAAATATAAGATTTCTTGCAAAGGTAAGGCCCCACTAATTGATTCTAATGAAGTTTCTATGCCTAAGGAAAGATTAGACTCATTAAGTGTTGTTTTGAAAAATTGTGAGTTTAACAAGAAGAAAATTGAGGCTATGTTTCCTAAGAAACAAGCCCCAAAGAAAAATGCTCATGCTCATGTTCATGTTCATGCTACACAACCTAAACAACATGGCAAAACCCCAAAACATGCTCACACTACACGAACACATCATGCATTCATGTATGGTAGAGTGTTCTCATGTTCACATTGTGGGCGGAAAGGACACTTAGCCAATTTTTGCTATGATAGACTATATGCATCACATCATAATGTTTGGGTTCGAGGGACTAACTTTAAAGGACCCAAGAAAGTTTGGGTACCAAAATCAACAATTATGTTAAATGATGTAGGTACTTTCCAAAGCCCAACGACGTAGAGGATTGTGGTATCTTGATAGCGGTTGCTCAAGGCACATGACTTGGGACATCAACAACTTTGCAACCCTATCAAGATATCATGAAGGTGGCACCGTCACCTTCGGAGATGACGCCAAGGGTAAAATCATCGGTATTGGTAATGTAAAACTTGGCACCTCTCCTTTAATTGAAAATGTAGTTTTAGTTGATGGCCTCAAGCATAATCTCTTGAGTGTTAGTCAACTTTGTGATAAAGGTTTTGATGTTGTTTTTGATAATGTTGCTTGTAAAGTAATTGATAGAACTTCTAATGTTTGTGTATTTTCCGGTTTTCGTGAAAGTAATGTTTATTTGATTGATATGTTAAATATGCCTTGTAATATTACTTGTTTGAAAGCCCTCGATGATGACTCTTGGTTATGGCATAGGAGATTAGGCCATATTTCTTTTGACCATATTTCTAGATTAAATACAAAGGAAATGGTGAAAGGTATTCCTTGCTTGAATTTTGAAAAGGACCGAGTTTGTGACGCATGTCAATTTGGGAAACAAACTAAGTCTTCTTTCAAGTCAATTAAGGATATCATGACATCACGTCCTTTGGAGTTAATCCATATGGATCTTTTGGCCCTACACAAACCAAAAGTCTAAGTGGGAATAGATTTGCTTATGTTTTGGTTGATGACTTTTCAAGGTTTACTTGGGTTTTCTTTCTTGAACACAAAAGCCAAGCATTTTCTTATTTTCAAACTTTTAAGAAAAGAGTAGAAAAAGAAAAGGATTCTTTGATTTTGAGAATAAGAAGTGATAGAGGAGGTGAATTCATTAACCAACCCTTTACCACTTTTTGTGATGAACATGGAATAAAGCATGAACTTTCTTGTCCTAGAACTCCACAACAAAATGGAGTAGTTGAACGGAAAAATAGAACATTACAAGAGATGGCTAGGCCAATGCTAAGTGAATATGGTCTACCATATTATTTGTGGGCCGAGGCCGTTAATACATCATGCTATATATCAAATCGTGTTTTTTTATGTAAAAATAATACTAAAACATCTTTTGAAATATATTTTTCTAGAAAACCAAATGTTTCTTATTTCAAAGATTTTGGATGCAAATGTTTTGTTTTAAATACAAAAGATAATTTAGGAAAGTTTGATGCTAGATCTTATGAGGCTATTTTTGTAGGTTACTCAAACACTAGTAAGGCTTATAGAGTTTTCATTAGATCATCATTGACTATTGAAGAGTCTATTCATGTTAAGTTTGAGGAATCTAACAAGTTTGTTAAGAATGTTGTAGAAATAGATGCATTGGATGAAGGTTTGGAGAAAGTGACCTTGGAGGATGCTTCTACTATGGGAGACAAACCAAAGGATGATGAAGGAAGCGAAGCTAAGGTGGAAGAGGCACAAGGAAATGAAAATCAAACACATGAGGTGGAGCCTACTCAACCACTACCAAAGGATTGGAGATACAATCCACATCATCCCAAGGACCTCGTCATAGGTGAAATATCAAAAGGGGTAACTACTCGCTCTAGACTTCATGACTATTGTGGTAACTATGCATTCATTTCTCATATTGAACCCAAAAATGTCCTCGAAGCCGAGGCCGATTCATATTGGTTGCTAGCCATGCAAGAGGAGCTCAATCAATTTGAGCGCAACCAAGTTTGGCACCTTGTTCCTAGGCCCCACGATAGACCAACAATTGGTACTAAGTGGATCTTTAAGAACAAGTTGGATGAATCGGGTAATGTAGTTAGAAACAAGGCTAGGTTAGTTGCCCAAGGTTACACTCAAATCGAAGGGATCGATTTTGAAGAAACCTTTGCACCCGTAGCACGGCTTGAAGCCTTACGGATGACACTAGCATTTGCCTCATATAAAGATTTCAAATTGTTTCAAATGGATGTTAAAAGTGCTTTTCTAAATGGATTTATTGAAGAGGAGGTATATGTTGAACAACCCCCCGGGTTTGTTGATCCTACACATCCGGATTTTGTTTTTAAATTAGATAAAGCTCTTTATGGTTTAAAACAAGCCCCTAGGGCTTGGTATGAAATACTTTCTTCATTTTTAATTTCAAATGGTTTTAAGAAAGGTAAAATTGACACAACTTTGTTTACAAAACATGTAGAAAAGGATATTCTTATTGTGCAAATTTATGTGGATGATATTATTTTTGGTTCTACTAATGAATCTCTTTGCAAAGCTTTTGAATCATGCATGAAGGATGAATTCGAAATGTCTATGATGGGGGAACTCAACTATTTCCTTGGACTCCAAATCAAGCAAAAGAAGGATGGGATCTTCATCAATCAAGCCAAGTACACAAAGGAACTAATCAAAAGGTTTGGGCTTGAAGGATCGAAAGTAAGCAAAACTCCCATGGCAACAACTACAAAGCTTGACAAGGATGAACAAGGTAAAAGTGTAGACATTAAATTATATCGTAGCATGATTGGTAGTTTGCTTTATTTGACGGCTAGTAGGCCGGATATTATGTTTTTCGTTTGTCTTTGTGCACGTTTTCAATCTTGTCCTAAAGAGTCTCACATAATTGCGGTTAAACGCATAATTAGATACCTTAAGGGCACTATTGAAATGGGTTTGTGGTATCCTAAAACCGGATTATTTGAAATGAAGAGTTTTTCGGATGCCGACTATGCGGGTTGTAGGGTAGATAGGAAGAGCACAAGTGGAACATGTCAATTCTTAGGTAATTGTCTTGTATCTTGGTCTTTCAAAAAGCAAAATTCGGTAGCCCTATCAACCGCCGAGGCGGAGTATGTTGCAGCCGGAGCTTGTTGTGCACAAGTTCTTTGGATGAAACATACTCTCCTCGACTATGATTTACACTTTGATCATGTTAAATATTTTGTGATAATACTAGTACTATTCACATGACAAAGAATGCAAATCAACATAGTAAAACCAAACACATTGACATTAGGTATCACTTTCTTAGAGATCATTATGAGAAAGGTGATATTGATATTGATTATGTTTTTACCGATTTTCAACTTGCCGATATTTTTACTAAACCTTTAGACTATGCTAGATTTTCATTTATTTGTGGTGAGTTGAATGTTTGTATTATGGATTCTTAAAAATAAAAATTTTCAATTGGTATTTTAACCCTTTTTGATGTATGACAAAAAGGGGAAGAAAAATATATAAGCTTAATTTTTAAAGTTGATTTAAAAGTTTAAGTTTGATACTATTTGAGTTTCATTTCATGGAGAAAAATATATAAGTTTAAGTGTTTATTGAAAAAGAAATAAGTTTGCTTATAGTTTGAGTTTAGTTTATTTACTATAAGTTTAAAGAGAAAAAGTATAAGTTTAATTGGTATTAAGTTGATTTCAAATGGTATTTAAGCTTTTGACAAAAATATTGGGTTTCAATGCTTCATGTATCTCACTAATAGTTATTTTTTTTCTCATAGCATTGTTTGAGGGGGAGCTTTCCAAGCTCATCTTCCTTTATTTGTTTAAATAACTTATATGTTTTGTCATCATCAAAAAGGGGGAGATTGTTGGCCCAAGGTTATAATCACCCATGATTAGTGTATTTTGATGATTACAAAACATATTAGTTATTTGTACTAATAACATTTGTTGTTTAAGTGTGTTTCAGATTTCTATTCATTCTAGAAGTCTTCTCTCACAAATACAAGGATTTGGACTCAAGTCAACTCCAATTGGGCTCAAGGAACAAGTGTTGAAGATCATATGAAGAAGCCTATTGAAGATCTTGAAGTCTTAGAAACATTGTAAGAAATAGAATGTTAAAGTTTGAGTATATGAAATTTGGCTCTAGGATTTGCACACACACTTGTTTCATATATTTCCTATGTTTTGAAAATAGTTATTTCTAAGCTTTATGCCTTAGTTTATATATACATGTACCAAAAGCTTTATATCTTGAAAATCTTGTTTAAAACATGTGTATAAACTATTTTCTGCATAATACTTAGCTATATATATTTTTAAAATATTTCTCAAAATTTTTCTAACTCAAAAACCAGCCCAGTTTTCTGTTTCAGGCAACTCCGGCCGACCGGCCCGGTCGACCGGCGATGTGTCTGGACATGCACTGTTTGTGCATGTCTGTCGGTCGACCGGACCGGTCGACCGACGGAGAGCAAATTGCTCACAGGTTTTTTCGGTCGACCGGACCGGTCGACCGGAAGAAGGAAACTGTGTTTCCTCTTTTGGGACGGTCGACCGGACCGGTCGACCGAGAGCCAACGGCTCTTTGCAGCTAGGCTGGCGGTCGACCGGACCGGTCGACCGCCAGGCCTGCAACAATCTAACGGCTCTTTCCTCTTTGGGCTATTCTGAAAAACTGTTTGTGTTTTCAGCTTTAACAGATTTTTGGAGAGTTGTTGGGGAGCTTTTGCAGGTCAAATTAGGTGTAAAGAAATTGTTTTTAACCTATTTTTTAACCCTATAAATAGAGGAGAAGTCTCTCTTGCATATTACCTAGAAAAATCCTCAAGTTTGTGTTGTTTTCAAAAGAGAAAAGAAAAGAGTTTAAAGCTTTCATTCCAATTCTTTTTGAGCTTGTTTTTCAGTTGTGTTTGATTACTAATATCACTCTACAACTGAAGTTTTTCTCACCACACTTCATAGAGCCAAAAATCCTATACTCTTTCTATAGTGAAGTTGTAATTGAAGTGAGAGTGTTTGTAAAAGAGTTTGAGAAAAAGTGTAGTGATCTTGTTGTGATCACTTTGTTCTTGTAATCCTTTCCTTGTGGAGCAACCTCTTCGGTAGAGGTCCTTTGTACTCGGTGGAGCTCGGTGCTCGGTCTTCGGTAGACCAAATTGTAAAGGCGTCCTCGGTGGATAGTGGAAACCCTTCACGGAGGTGAAGGCGGGGAGTAGAGCGGTGGCTCGAACCTCGAAACGAATCACTTTGTTTGCGATTGCCTTTGCGTCTAATTCTTGCTTTACTTTTCAATAGCTCCTTATTGCTTTCTATTGCATACTTGTGATATTGTTTTGAATCTCTTGTGATACTATTTGCTTGCTTGTAATTCTTGCCATATATCATTGTGTTCGCATCATTCTTCATATCATCCATTTCATACTTGTGTGTGCCAATCCCGTACTCATCCAACAAGAGCTTCACATAGCGCCTCAACCCATATCAAGGGGAATCAAGAGGAGTTTAGTCCAGAGCCTCGCAAGGGGAATTCGGCTACACTTGTTGGATTGTGCTAAGTTGAGCCTCACTTGTTTTTAGGTTCCGCATTTATAGTGTTAAATTTTAAGATTAGCAATCACACCTATTCACCCCCCTCTAGGTGTTTTTCACTGCGACCATAGTCGCAGTCCTTGATCGCATGCTATATATAAAAAAAAAAAATAATTATACATTACATGCGAAAAAAGTAAACTGCGACTATATTAAAAAACAGTAAATTTCAAATCAGATAACAAAAAAATTAATAAAGAAGCATTCTAATTAGTTTCGTGATTTGATAAAAAAATGGTGGCAGTTTAAAAAAAAATTAATAATTTATACATTACATGCGAAAAAATGAAAAACTGCGACTATATTAAAAATCAGTAAATTTCAAATCAGATAACAAAAAAAATTAATAAAGAAGTACTCAAATTAGTTTCGTGGCAGTTTGGCCGCAGTTATTAAAGATAATTGTGATACATCTCGCAGGGGTATTTAGTAATTTCAACTGTTTCAATACGCGGGGCGTCCTTTCTAGTGTGGCTAATAATGTGCCACATCACCGCAGGCTGAAAGGGTCTCTCAGCCGTCGGCTGATATACATTTTTCTATATATATATATATATATAAATGTATATCAGCTGACAGCTGAGAGTGCCTCTCAGCTGGCAGTGACGTGACACAATATGTGAAAAACACCTAGAGGGGGGGTGAATAGGTGTAATTGCTAATCTAACAATCTTTTTAAAACTAAGATGGATGAATGATGCAACGATCTCTCAAAACAAGACTAAGAGCCGAATACCCCGTGAGAGGTTCTGAACTCCTTCCTCCCAATTCCCCTTGAATGGGTTAGAGGTGCGCAATGCAACCTTGTTGTATGAGAATTGATCGAACAAAGGATGAATAATATGCAATGATGAAATGCACACAAGATATATCACAAGTATCAAAAACTAGAGGCAATAACACAAGGAAAGAAAACTAGATCTCAAGCAAGTAATTGAAAGCAATAGAGTGCAAGAGAAATTTAAAGCAAAATGGACACAAAGCAATCGCAAACACAAGATGTTTGTTTCGAGGTTCGAGCCACCGCTCTACTCCCCGCCTTCACCTCCGTGAAGGGTTTCCACTATCCACCGAGGACGCTTACAACGGTCTACCGAAGACCCGAGCACCGAGCTCCACCAATTACAATAACCTCTACCGAAGAGGTGTCTTCCACAAGAACAAGAAGAGGAACAAGCAACCAAAGTGATCACAACAAGATCACTAAACTCTTTACAATATTCTCTCTCTTTTACATCTTCCTTATAGAATGAGTAAGGGATTTTTGGCTCTATGAAGTGTAGTGAGAAAACTCAGTTGTAGAGATGATTTTTGCTAACAAACACAACTGAAAACAAGCTCAAGAAAGAGTTGGAGATGAAGAGCTTAAACACTTTTCTTTTCTTTTTGAAAACTATGAAAACTTGAGGATTTTTCTTGGTATTTTGCAAGAGACTCTTCTCCTCTATTTATAGGGAGAGAAATATGTTAAAACAATTTATTTTAAGCTAATTTTCTCTGGAAAAGATCTGTAAAACCCTGAAAAAGTCTGTCAAAAAACAGTCTGGAAAACAGATTTCAGAATTGCACAAAAGAGGAAAGAGCCGTTGGGCTTTTGCAGGCCTGGCGGTCGACCGGGCCGGTCGGCCGCCAGCTCTGCTGGCAAAGAGCCGTTGGGCTCGGGTCGACCGTCCTCAAGGAGAAACGAAGTGTTCTGCGGGCGGTCGACCCAGAAAACCCGAGAGCAACTGCAGACAGTCGGTCGACCCGAGCGGTCGGCCGACAGACCTGGTCGGCCGGTCAAGCCTGAAACAGAAAAATAGCAGCAGGACTTGGAATTTTTGTTTTAAAATATTTTGAAGTAAAGAGTATCTAAGTATCATGATGAAAAGAGTATACATGATTTAAAAATGATATATGTCTTTGTAAAACTTGGAGTCATGTATATTTGTCAAGTCATGAGAAAAACTTAGAAACAAAACTGTAACTTGAAAACTTGTATTAAAAATGTGTGTGTGTATCCTAGAGCCAATTTCCAAAACTCAAACTTTAACAACCTATTTCTTACATTGGTTCTAAGTACTACAAGTGCTTCAAGAGGGCTTTCACCATATGATCTTCAAGACTTGATTCTTGAGCCCAAATTGAGTTGACTTGAGTCCAAAACACTTTCCTTTAGGGAAGAAACCTTCTAGTTTAATTAGAACCCTGAAACACACTTAAACAACAAACATTATTAGTACAAATAACTAATATGTTTTGTAATCATCAAAACACACTAAACACGAGTGATTGTAACCTTGGGCCAACAATCTCCCCCTTTTTGATGATGACAAAACATATAAGTTATTTAAACAAAAATGGAAGAAGAGCTTGGAAAGCTCCCCCTCAAATAATGCTATGTATAAAGAATGACAATGAGTAAGATACATAAAGCATTGAAAACACAATAGTTTTGTCAAAAACTTAAATAAACAATAAACAAACAAAACAACTTATACTTTTTCTCCCCTTTTTGTCATACATCAAAAAGGGTTAAACAAAGCAAACAAAACATTAAAAAATTTATCTTTAAGAATCCATAATGCAAACATTCAACTCACCATAAATAAAGATAATCTAGCATAGTCTAAAGGTTTAGTAAAAATATCGGCAAGTTGAAAATCGGTAGAAACATAGTCTATATCAATATCACCTTTCTCATAGTGATCTCTAAGAAAGTGATACCTAATGTCAATGTGTTTGGTTTTACTATGTTGATTTGCATTCTTTGTCATGTGAATAGTACTAGTATTATCACAAAATATTTTAACGTGATTAAAGTGTAAATCATAGTCGAGGAGAGTATGTTTCATCCAAAGAACTTGTGCACAACAAGCTCCGGGTGCAACATACTCCGCCTCGGCGGTTGAAAGGGCTACCGAATTTTGCTTTTTGGAAGATCAAGATACAAGACAATTACCTAGGAATTGACATGTTCCACTTGTGCTCTTCCTATCTACCCTACAACCCGCATAGTCGGCATCCGAAAAACTCGTCATTGAAAATTGGCCGGTTTTCGGATACCACAAACCCATTTCAATAGTGCCCTTAAGGTATCTAATTATGCGTTTAACCGCAATTATATGAGACTCTTTAGGACAAGATTGAAAACGTGCACAAAGACAAACGGAAAACATAATATCCGGTCTACTAGCCGTCAAATACAATAAACTACCAATCATGCTACGATAAAGCTTAATGTCTACACTTTTATCTTGTTCATCCTTGTCAAGCTTGGTAGTTGTTGCCATGGGAGTTTTGCTCACTTTAGATCCTTCAAGCCCGAACCTTTTGATTAGTTCCTTAGTGTACTTGGCTTGATTGATGAAGATCCCATCCTTCCTTTGTTTGATTTGGAGTCCAAGGAAATAGTTGAGTTCCCCCATCATAGACATTTCAAATTCTTCCTTCATGCATGATTCAAAAGCTTGGCAAAGAGATTCATTAGTAGACCCAAAAATAATATCATCTACATAAATTTGTACAATAAGAATATCATTTTCTACATGTTTTGTAAATAATGTTGTATCAATTTTTCTTTCTTAAAACCATTTGAAATTAACAATGAAGAAAGTCTTTCATACCAAGCCCTAGGGGTTTATTTTAAACCATAAAGAGCTTTATCTAATTTAAACACAAAATCTGGATGTGTAGGATCAACAAACCCGGGGGGTTGTTCAACATACACCTCCTCTTCAATAAAACCATTTAGAAAAGCACTTTTAACATCCATTTGAAACAATTTAAAATCTTTATATGAGGCAAATGCTAGTGTCATCCGTATGGCTTCAAGCCGTGCTACGGGTGCAAAGGTTTCTTCAAAATCGATTCCTTCGATTTGAGTGTAACCTTGGGCAACTAACCTAGCTTTATTCCTAACAACGTTACCCGATTCATCCAACTTGTTCTTAAAGATCCACTTAGTACCAATTGTTGGTCTATCGTGGGGCCTAGTAACAAGGTGCCAAACTTGGTTGCGCTCAAATTGATTGAGTTCCTCTTGCATGGCTAGCAACCAATATGAATCGGCCTCGGCTTCGAGGACGTTCTTGGGTTCAACATGAGAAATGAATGCATAATGACCACAATAATCATGAAGTTTAGAGCGAGTGGTTACCCCTTTAGATACTTCACCTATGACGAGGTCCTTGGGATGATGAGGATTGTATCTCCAACCCTTTGGAAGTTGTTGAGTAGGCTCCACGTCAATTGATTGAATTTCATGTCCTTGAGCCTCTTCTACTTTAGCTTCACTTCCTTCATCATCCTTTGGCTTGTCTCCCATAGTAGGTGTATCCTCCAAGGTCACTTTCTCCAAGCCTTCATCCAATGCATCTATTTCTACAACATTCTTAACAAATAAGTTAGATTCTTCAAACTTAACATGTATAGATTCCTCAATAGTCAAAGATGATCTATTGAAGATTCTATAAGCCTTACTTGTATTAGAATAACCCACAAAAATTGCCTCATAAGATCTAGCATCAAATTTTCCTAAATTATCTTTTGTATTTAAAACAAAACATTTGCATCCAAAAACCTTGAAATATGACACATTTGGTTTTCTAGAAAAGTACATTTCAAAAGAAGTTTTTGAAGTATTTTTACACAAGAAAACACGATTTGATATATAGCATGATGTATTAACGGCCTCGGCCCACAAATAATGTGGTAGACCATATTCACTTAGCATTGTCCTAGCCATCTCTTGTAAAGTTCGATTTTTCCGTTCAACTACTCCATTTTGTTGTGGAGTTCTAGAACAAGAAAGTTCATGCTTAATTCCATGTTCTTCACAAAAAGTGGTAAAGGGTAGGTTAATGAACTCACCTCCTCTATCACTTCTTATTCTTAAAATTGAAGACTCTTTTTCCTTTTCAACTCTTTTCTTAAAGGCTTGAAAATGTGAAAAGGCTTGATTTTTGTGTTCAAGAAAGAAAACCCAAGTAAACCGTGAAAAGTCATCAACCAAAACAAACGCAAATCTATTCCCACTTAGACTTTTGGTTTGTGTAGGGCCAAATAGATCCATATGGATTAGCTCCAAGGGACGTGATGTCATGATATCCTTAATTGACTTGAAAGAAGACTTAGTTTGTTTCCCAAATTGACATGCGTCACAAACTCGGTCCTTTTCAAAATTCAAATAAGGAATACCTTTCACCATTTCCTTTGTGTTTAACCTAGATATATGGTCAAAAAAAATATGGCCTAATCTTCTATGCCACAACCAAGAGTCGTCATCGAGGGCTTTTAAACAAGTAATATTACAAGACATATTAGTCATATCTATCATATAAACATTACTTTCACGAAAACCGGAAAACACACAAGTGTTAGATATTCTATCAATTACTTTACAAACTACATTATCAAAAACAACATCAAAACCTTTATCACAAAGTTGACTAACACTCAAGAGGTTATGCTTGAGTCCATCAACTAAAACTACATTCTCAATTAAAGGGGATGTGCCGAGTTTTACATTACCAATACCGATGATTTTACCCTTGGCATCATCTCCGAAGGTGACGGTGCCACCTTCATGGTATCTTGATAGGGTTGCAAAGTTGTTGATGTCCCAAGTCATGTGCCTTGAGCAACCACTATCAAGATACCACAATCCTCTACGTCGTTGGGCCTTAGAAGGTACCTACATCATTTAACAAAATTGTTGACTTTGGTACCCAAATTTTCTTGGGTCCTTGAAAGTTAGTGCTTCGAACCCAAACATTATGATAAGATGCACTTAGTCTATCATAGCAAAAATTAGCTAAGTGCCCTTTTCGCCCACAATGTGAACATGAGAACACTCTTCCATACCTGAATGCATGATGTGTGTGTGAAGTGTGAGCATGTTTTGGGGGTTTGCCACGATGTAAAGGTTGTGTGGTATGAACATGAGCATGAGCATGGTAAACATTTTTCTTAGGGGCTTGTTTCTTAGGAAACATGGCCTCTATCTTCTTCTTATCAAATTCACAATTTTTTAAAACAATTCCTAATGAGTCTATTCTTTCTTTAAGCATGGTAATCTCATTAGAATCAATTAGTGGGGACTTGCCTTTACAAGAATTCTTATATTTGTCAAAATCTTTTTGGGTGGAAACAAGAGTGGATAGTAATTCATCTTTTTCTTTAGAAAGAGTAAAGACTTGATGATTAAGAGATTCATTTTCTTTTTTCATTTTTAAATACTTTTTCTTAAGAAAATCATAGTTATGTGATAGTTCTACAAATGCTTCTCCTAATTCATCCATGGAAAGTTCATCATTAAGAGAAGTGGAAGGGGTTACCTTGCTTGTGCTTTCATTAGCCATGAAGCAAATGTTGGCGGTATCAATTTCCTCCTTGGATTCGCTCTCGGAATCCCATGTAGCTTTCATTGCCTTCTTCTTGTAAGGCTTCTTTGAGGTGGAAGGCTTCACTTTATCCGGGCACTCCGCAACAATGTGTCCCGGTCTTTGGCAATTGAAGCAAATTATCTTTCTTTCTTCTTTGCCTCCTTGCCATCTCCTTCTTCCTTGAAATTTAGCCTTGTTGTACATCCTCCGGACATTCTTCACAAGAAGTGAGAGCTCTTCGTCATCTTCTTCTTCATCGTCTTCGTCGGAGTGTGTGGATTGACTTTTGAAGGCTATAGTCTTTTTCTTGGAAGGAGCCATATCTTCCCTTGCCTTTCTTTCCATCTCATAGGTTTTGAGGTTTCCAATGAGACCAATTAGCTCCATCTCCTCATTGTCATTGAGTTCCTTCAAGGTTGTTGCTTTTACTTCCCATGAAGGAGGAAGAGCCCGGATGATCTTTCTAACTCTTTGATCATTATCAATGCCATCACCTAGAGAAGAAAGTCCATTAGTAATCTTAGTGAATTTTGTAACCATATCATCTATGGTTTCATTTTCTTGCATGCAAAAGTTTTCATATTGGGACCGAAGAAGGTCTATCTTAGCCCTCTTCACTTGTGAGGTCCCCTCATGTGTAACTAGCAAGTGTGTCCAAATTTCATATGCGGACTTGCAATGAATAACTCTAGCTATATCATCATCATTAAGGGCTTGAAGGAGTGCATAATGAGTCCTAGCATTGGCATCAAATTCCTTAGTCTCAATTTCGGACCAAGTGGATTCATCACCGGGGGGTGCACTAAAGGGTTTGGTCACGGCCTTTGCAACTCGACTTCCTAGAGATTGCAAGAAAACGGTCATCTTAACCTTCCATATAGGAAAGTTAAGTCCATCAAACTTAGGAGGGGTTTTAATTCCATCGGCCATTTTTACTAAGTGAGAATGAATGAAATGATTAGCAATATTAGGATCTCTCTAAGGTTGTTAAGCCAAAAGCCTAGAGTCCAAGCTCTGATACCAATTGAAAAACACGTAGAGGGGGGGGTGAATAGGTGTAATTGCTAATCTAACAATCTTTTTAAAACTAAGATGGATGAATGATGCAACGATCTCTCAAAACAAGACTAAGAGCCGAATACCCCGTGAGAGGTTCTGAACTCCTTCCTCCCAATTCCCCTTGAATGGGTTAGAGGTGCGCAATGCAACCTTGTTGTATGAGAATTGATCGAACAAAGGATGAATAATATGCAATGATGAAATGCACACAAGATATATCACAAGTATCAAAAACTAGAGGCAATAACACAAGGAAAGAAAACTAGATCTCAAGCAAGTAATTGAAAGCAATAGAGTGCAAGAGAAATTTAAAGCAAAATGGACACAAGGCAATCGCAAACACAAGATGTTTGTTTCGAGGTTCGAGCCACCGCTCTACTCCCCGCCTTCACCTTCGTGAAGGGTTTCCACTATCCACCGAGGACGCTTACAACGGTCTACCGAAGACCCGAGCACCGAGCTCCACCAATTACAATAACCTCTACCGAAGAGGTGTCTTCCACAAGAACAAGAAGAGGAACAAGCAACCAAAGTGATCACAACAAGATCACTAAACTCTTTACAATATTTCTCTCTTTTACAACTTCCTTATAGAATGAGTAAGGGATTTTTGGTTCTATGAAGTGTAGTGAGAAAACTCAGTTGTAGAGATGATTTTTGCTAACAAACACAACTGAAAACAAGCTCAAGAAAGAGTTGGAGATGAAGAGCTTAAACACTTTTCTTTTCTTTTTGAAAACTATGAAAACTTGAGGATTTTTCTTGGTATTTTGCAAGAGACTCTTCTCCTCTATTTATAGGGAGAGAAATAGGTTAAAAACAATTTATTTTAAGCTAATTTGCTCTGGAAAAGATCTATAAAACCCTGAAAAAGTCTGCCAAAAAACAGTCTGGAAAACAGATTTCAGAATTGCACAAAAGAGGAAAGAGCCGTTGGGCTTTTGCAGGCCTGGCGGTCGACCGGGCCGGTCGGCCGCCAGCTCTGCTGGCAAAGAGCCGTTGGGCTCGGGTCGACCGGTCGGGTCGACCGTCCTCAAGGAGAAACGAAGTGTTCTGCGGGCGGTCGACCCGGGCGGTCGACCCAGAAAACCCGAGAGCAACTGCAGACAGTCGGTCGACCCGAGCGGTCGGCCGACAGACGTGCACAAATGTGCACGTCCTGATACTGGCGCCGGTCGATCGTGCCGATCGGCCGGTCAAGCCTGAAACAGAAAAATAGCAGCAGGACTTGGAATTTTTGTTTTAAAATATTTTGAAGTAAAGAGTATCTAAGTATCATGATGAAAAGAGTATACATGATTTAAAAATGATATATGTCTTTGTAAAACTTGGAGTCATGTATATTTGTCAAGTCATGAGAAAAACTTAGAAACAAAAACTTTAACTTGAAAACTTGTATTAAAAATGTGTGTGTGTATCCTAGAGCCAATTTCCAAAACTCAAACTTTAACAACCTATTTCTTACATTGGTTCTAAGTACTACAAGTGCTTCAAGAGGGCTTTCACCATATGATCTTCAAGACTTGATTCTTGAGCCCAAATTGAGTTGACTTGAGTCCAAAACACTTTCCTTTAGGGAAGAAACCTTCTAGTTTAATTAGAACCCTGAAACACACTTAAACAACAAACATTATTAGTACAAATAACTAATATGTTTTGTAATCATCAAAACACACTAAACACGGGTGATTGTAACCTTGGGCCAATAATATGTGCCACAGTCTTCGGTAATCTTAATGACGATCCCGCTTTTGAAAATAACTACAATTAATAAAAGCCCCTGCTGTTCAAAAAGACAGTTTTCTTGGGATGAGATTAACATTATATTCTTTATTATTATTTTCCCTTTTCTATTTCTCTCTCTCCGTGTGTCTCTGCACGCTTTCAGATATAGATTTGGTATTCACAGAGAACGTCGTTCTAAAAAAAAATGAGAGCGGGATCAGAAATTGATTTTAGTTTGCAGACCTAGATCTCCATCAGCTCTCCATCGAGATCTCCATCAGATTTCTCTGGGCCTGTCTATTTTAATGTCGACCCCCAACCATAATTCATCTCCCACCACCCATCTCGTCACTGGCCCCGCCCCCTTTCTCCCCATATGAATATGAATCATTTATCATCAAGTTCAATTTCATCACAAAATATAGCAAATCCAGCAGAAAGGAGATCTTTGGATGTTGATCAAACGGTTAGTTTTTTCGTTTTTTATTTATGTTATTCTTTATTGCAATTGTAGCTAAAATAAATTTTGGGTGCCCTAGATGAAACTGCGGCCTAATATAAATTTTATAGTAAAGGATGCGACTAAGGTCACAAATTTTAATAAATAATAACATAGTTCTTTTTAAACTGTGACCTTAGTCGCAGTTTATAATTATATTTGATGTGCGACCTTTGTCGCAGTCCTTTAATATATATTTCATTTCTCAGAGAATCGAGTTCATCAGCTCTTTAATCTGGGGATTCTTGCAAATAACTTACAATAGTTGGTTCTTACATACTCTCCTCAACTATTATGAGATGTTCTTGTTCCTCGGGGATGTCAGCTTCAATATTTCATCGTGATTATTCTCTTCTTCTTCGTCTTCAGCAGCAAGGACTATCATAATTTTTTCATCATTTATAATGTTGGCCATTTGATTTAAAACCTGAAAATCATGTAAAAGACACACACATATATAACTAATTTGTCAGTATTGTGACTAAAGTCATAGTAAAAAAAATATTCTAAAAGTTGTCTTTTTCATCAAGACTATGACTTTGATCGCAGTCAAAATAATAAACTGTCAGATAAAATTGAGTACTGTGACCATATTCGTAGTTTGAAATTTCATCTTCAAACTATTTGTTTTATCAGGATAACGATCAAAGTCGCAGTCCTATTAAAATTTAATACAATATTTAGTTGTCTATTTAAAACTGCGACTATAGTTGCAGTCATCAAAAAGCATCATGTTATTGTGAATAAATAATGTGTAGAGTGTTGTTTAATACTATCCTTTTCTTCTTCAATATTTGTTAGATTGATTTCAAGCAGGGTTTTGCTAATATTGTGGAGGTCCCATCTTACTGCCCTGAGAGTTTTTTCCTCCATTCTCTTTCTCTGCTCAATAGCCAATGTTGCAACAGTTATTAGTATATCAGGTTATACAAACAGTGTCCATATATAAGAAATTTACAATAATTTTTAATAAATTTATAATTTATACTTACAATAATTTGCACTGAGCATCCTTACAGCTCGAATGCAGTATGCCTGAAAATGTTTATGGATTCAAGAAGAATTATCACATATGTTTAGCCCAACAAATGGTCTTAATCAGCTAAATATTAGCTATTTGCTCACTAAATATCATGGCACCATGCATTTATTGCCAGAGAAGAAGAGAGTTGCTGACATATACATGATGATCAAAATTGTGAAGTCCTGAGCTGCAATCTTTGTCTGTCTTTTATAATTTCATTTAAAGTCACTTGTTGCTCCAGCTGCTCATCCTTTATGACATTTAATTAATTTCTCCTCTTTTTCACCAGAAGATCATCCAAAGCATCTTTAATAGATATTTTTGTGATCTTTTTAATACTTGAGAAATAATATTTAATGACACCCCTGTCCTTCAATGTACAGGTCTTATTCATTATGAAATCTAACCCGTTGATAGGTAGACCAAAGGTTAGGGCAACATTCTCTACTGTTGGTTTAATTTGTTTGCTACCGATTATAAAGGTCCTTGAGTCCCTATCATACTGGTCTATAATCTTCAAAACACTAGTGTTTGATTCTAGGCTTTTGTCACTTTCAAATTTCTCATTGTACAATGTCATTAAAATTGCACCAAATGGCATCTCTTTTATTGCATTGACGAAATCTAGATGAATGTGCTTCTTGAATTTTTTGATTAACTCGCACATTGTCTTTGGTTCGATCTCTTTGGATGAACCTTCACTTCTTGCCTAATTATTAATACAGAAACATTAAAAACATAAGTCACATTAAACAAAGCTTCGGTCACAGTATTTAGAAAAAACTTTATTATTAAAGGACTGCGACCTTGGTCGCAACTATGAAAAAATGAGTTATAAAGAACTGGGACCAAAATCGCAATATTATCAAACAAAACTTTCTAAAAGGGACTGTTGTTACATAAGAATGCGACCAATGCCATGATCTTCTAATCAACTTAATTACTTAACTTATGAGACCTTGGTCCCTGTTTCAAAAGACTGCGACCCTTATTTCATAAGACTACGACCACGGTCTCAGTATCCGATTTAACATACTTAATATAAAATGGAAAAAAGGACTGCAATACTGTGACCATGGTCACATTGTAAAACAAAATAAATCTAACAAGTGAAAATGACGTTAAAAATTTTTTTGTATCCAAATTTTTTTCCACAAACTGGGACTTCGATTTCAGTTCAAAAAACAAAAAAATTAAAATAAACTGTTTCAAGTCGCAGTAATCAGTTAAATTGTGATTAAAACATCATTCAAAATAAAAAAAGATTGAACATTAATGCGAGCATGGTTGCATTCTTTTAAAAAAATAATTTTCTAAAATAATTTTTGAAATTAGAAAGTTCAAAATTTTAATAAAAAACACATTTAAATTGAAATTTTCAGTTGAAGAATTAAAATTCAACACTGAAATCGAAATTATTTTAGGGACGAGAGAGCGATCTGAAGCGAATTGATATTAAAAAGGTGGAAAAAGTATTTAAATAAAAAAGTTTTGAAAAAGCTCTCTAAAAAAATCATAACTTTTTGCTAGTGCACCCAATAATATAGAGTTTTCACGATTTTTTTACCTTTTACGGTGGATACTTTCTTGCTCGTCATTTTGATCAGATCTTTATTTTATAAATTAAATTTTTAATGTGGATGATTCAGAAATTTAGGAATCTAAGATATGTAATTTTTTAGTTTGAAAAACTCAAATTTTAGATCTGTAATTTTTGGGGGGAGGAATAGTTTTCGCCAGGTTAAAAGTGAAACTGAAGGTATTTTAGTCATTCGGCGGCGGTAAAAAGTGATTGATAGTCTTTTCGAGCGGGATATTTTGTCTTTTTAGCGCCTAAATTTAGAATGTTCTGTGGCTGATATGAAGCCGCATCACGCAGGCTGAGAAACTCTCTCAGCTGACGCTAAGGTACAGAGACCCCTATACATACATACATACATACATATACATATAGGGAGAGAAATGTATATCAGCTGACTTCTGAGAGAGTAGCTCAGCCGGCAGTGACGTGGCATAATATGGACCACAGAACTGGGTTATCTTTATACTGTTCTCGCTTTTTGAAATAAATAAAATTACTAAAAGACTCTGCTTTTAAATACATGTATCAGATCTCTCTTGCCCTGTCATTTTTGATGTTGAGTACCAATCATAATTCATGCCCGACAACCCCATCTCGATGTCGACCTCACCCACTTTTCTCTCCAACTGAATATGAATCAGGTCTCTTCAAGTGCAACTTTATCAAATCACGAAACAAATTTGAATAATTTTTTATTAATTTTTTATATGCTGATATTATGGATTTCAGGAATGCGACTAAGCTCGTAGTGGTTAATAAAATAATTTCTCAATAGTTTTAAAAGCGACCTTTATCGCAGTCTACAATTATACATAGGGTTGTATCATGGGAACTCATAAACATGTCATTTTTTGTGCTTAATTTATATACAAATAAATTATTTTTGCAAAATTTTGTGATATGATCTATAAGGATTTTACTGATTGTGAACATAGTCGTAGTTTACTTATTTACATGCTACGTATGAACGATCAAAATTATTTACATGGGGCATACGAATAAGGACTGCGACTATGATCGCAGTGCTTAACGATAGCATATTGTGGATGAGTTTTTGTTAGATTAAATGTAAAAATGATCGATAATAACTCTAACTATAGTCACAGTTTACTTACAATTTTATATATTTGTTCTTCACTATAGCTGTTGTCTCTTTTTCACGCCTGAGAAGAACTTTGTATTTGTATTACACACTGCGTCCGTAATCACAGTTTTTTAATTTGTGATAAACAGTGAAATATACTAATTTGAGAGGATTGTGATCATGATCGCAGTATCATCTGTTCATATATTAACTTTGGACTGTAACCATGGTCGCAATTTTTAACTTGACTGAATGTACAACAATCAAACTGTTTTTGTAAGAACAGCGACCTTGATCGTAGTTTCATGTTTCAATATAGTTAATTATGGACTGAGATCATAATCGCAATTTTTTTAGTTGAGAGTAATTATTATCTGAATACTGCGACCATGGTTGCAGTTGAGATGCAAAACTAATAACCTTTTATTTAAAATCACAGAGTGCGTACATAGTTAACTTCTTAATAGAAGACCTATATTTTTTTATAGTAAATCATTATATTTCTTATCGTATAATAATAATATTTGCGTGCAATATATTAGGTCCGCACCATGGTAGCAATTTTTATAAAACCACTCAGAAGTCCTGTGATTACTGTGATGCATGAAAGAAATATCTTTACATATATTTTAAAAATATAGAAGATCATTTTTCAGATAGAAGTAAATTTTATATATAACATAATATGGTCAGAAAGAGACCTTACAAAAAAAGAGAATTAAAAGCTCTTAAAATATGACAAAAATAAGATGAATATCAGAAAATCCTAGTCCTTGTCATCATCACCATCATGAGCAGATTTGTCATTTTCATTCTCCACGTCTTCCTTTTCATTATTTTCTGTCCTCATCTTCTCCGCCGTCGACCAGCTCGTTGTCCTCTTCGCTTTCTACTTCTTTTTGAGGGTACTTTGGCTCGGTTGATAAACTCCTAGAATGGATCATCTGTGTCAAGTTCTTCTTCTAATTCATGTCGAGAAGAACCTTCTAAGGATATGCTCAAAGAAAGTGCACCTTCAGGATCAGAGGACATGCTTTCATCAAGCATGTCTTTGTAAAGTGGCAGAGGAATAAGTTCCTCCTCACTCGGCCCCAAGAAAACTTCATCATCCTCATGAAGAGGAGGATCAGATAAAACATATTTGATGTAGTGAGATAGTCAAAAGGAGTGAAGTTTAGATTACTATCAGATTCACTAGAATCTCCTGAAGAAAGTAGACCGGTGGGAGAATGATTGAAGCTGAAATCTGAGTGTTCAGAGGAAGAAGATGGGGAAGACATGATTCAAAAATGAATTATTTTAGAAAGGTTGTAAATCAAATTGAAAAAGAAGAGCACAAATATTTTTTTAGATATGAGATATTTAAAATATATTAGTTACAAGCACAATAAAAAGGCCAATACTGTGAAACTACGTGAATAGTAATAATAAGTGTTATCGGTGATGGTTGAGTATTCGAAGAAGTGATAAAAAGAAATTAAATATTTAATTGAAGCAGTTATGATGGGAGAATCCAAAGAGTTCCCTTTTTCCAGAGGTTTATTATGTAAACTACAAATTAGCTTTTTATAAAATATTTTCCTATATATATAGATTTCGTATGATGCAAATCTTTTCTTTATCGAGATTAATTTTAGCGCACCTTTTTTTTTTGAGACTGTTGTTATATCACGGGAGATAGGATATTAATTACTTCAATTAGGTCAAAGTAATTAATATAATATTTTATAAGATGTGATATACACGGACTGCTCTCACAGTCGCAGAGCTAATCTACTTTGTTAAGTCTGATCGTTGCTAGGACTGCGACTTTGTTGCATTTTATAAACGATCAAAATTCTGTTATATATGACATGCGAATAAGGATAGCGACTATAGTCACAGTTTTTAACGATAGCATGTTTCACCTATTGTTTCTATGCGAATAAGGAATACGACTAGGGTCGCAGTCGTGATATAAAATTGAAAGTTATGTTATATTAAGACTGCCACCATGGTCGCACTGCTAAAAGGTCTGCGGTTAGGGTCGCACTCGTGATATAAGGTTGAAAGTTTTGTTATACTATGATTGCGACCATGGTCGCATTGCTAATATATTTTTTATTATATTTTTAAATGTATGTGTATTGCGATTTTGGTCCCATTTATAATATACATTGAGAATAAAGTATTTCTAGTACTAAGACCGACCATAGTCGCAGTTCATTAAAAATTGCATGAAATATTGTCCAACCAATATGCAAATATTGTGACAGTTACAAAAATATCCGATTTATTAACCATTATTAACCATTGTATTTCATTATTTTTTTTTACACTGTACATTTGTAATACAAAAAAAATTATACGGCTACCCAACATCAAATTTCATTTTTCTATTCATTTCAGTTTCTTTTATTAAACCTATATGAATTGAAAATAACACAAAAATAAACAATAAAAAAATCACATATTAAAATCAATTTTTTAGGTTTCACGCATGTTTTTTTACCTTTTACTGCTGCTGTTTTTTTCTCATCATCTTGATCCAATATTTTTTCTTTTTATATTTTCGATGTAGGTGAATTAAGAAATTTATAATTGCAGATAAATTCAATAAAAATTTCTCTGTAAATTATAAATTTTTCGGTAAAATTTTGTTATATATGAAATTTTGTTAGGTTAGAAGTAAAGAGAGAGTATTTTGTTCAACTTGATAGACGGTTCTTTAGGCAGGACTTTTTGAATTTTTTAGCGCATACACTCTGCCACAGATATGTGGTATAAATTGGGCCACGTCACCGTCAGCTAAGGAACTCTATCGGCTAGCGGCTGAGGTACAGATACCTCATATGTGTGTGTAGAGAGAGACTTGTGTCGTACCAAAAAGTTTTAAGCCTGGATCCTTCCCACTCAAATTCAACCCTCCAAAATCGAATACAAGATCCACTCCATTGAAATTGATCTATATTATTTTAATTATTTATAAATCAAAAATCTATTATTTTGAATACTTTTTGCTCATCCATCAAGCGGCACAAAATGGACGGTCGAAAGTAGTGAGTTGGTTAGATCTATGTCTTTAGACATACAAATTCTTGATCTGGCTATTTCATTATGATCTAAACATTTAAAAACTCCTACAAACCAATTTTTGTTAGGTTTCAAATGTTCTACATCATTAAACTAACCAACTCACTATTTAGGTCGTTCATTTTTCCTCTACCTGATGCATGGGCAAAAAATATTCAAAACACTTGATTTTTAATTTATTGATACTTGTAATTATATAGATCACCTTTAACAGAGTGGATCTTATATTTGAATGTCAGATGTTGGTATTTGAGTGGAAAGGATTCGATCTCATTGGAAGGACAAAAGTCTATATATATATATATATATATATTATATATATATATATATATATTATATATATATATATATATATATATATATATATATATATATATATATATATATATATATATATATATTGAAAGGTAAATTTCAGGGTATCCCAGAGCGCCCCACTCTATTATAAATAAATCTGTGTAGCGATTGGTCCATCCTCCTGACTGATCCATTGGTGCCCATGGGCGAATCCGAGAAAGCGGTTGCTGGGAGCAAACCAGTGCCTTACTGCCCAAATTCGCCAAAGGGCGGCCTCGAACATGGGATCGCTTTGGAGCAAACCAAGTGATCACGCCATTCAGCCACTCTCTGTGGACATACACGCTTATATGCTCAATCTCTCTCTCTCTCTCTCACCCCCTCCTCTACTTCTCTTTTTTTTCCTTTTTTAAATATTATGTGTGCTATTGGAGGGAGTGAAGTCTTATTTTCCTTCTTATCGTGGACGACAGTGTTGTAGTTTTTTGAATATTCCAAAATTTATGGTAATATTTTGCAATTTTAAAAGTTCATGATATTTTATTTCAAAACAAGAAAGACCATGATATTTTAGTGCATTTTAACCTTTTTTTATGACATATGAAAGAGATTGTTTTGCTTACTTTTTGGTTGGAAATATTCGAGATAAAATTTCTTAAAGTGGATGAAAAATTATATCTGATCAGTCTGATTATAAAAGAAGAAAGAGTTTTGAGTTGATCTCCCCTTTGTTTAATGCCAGGTTCTTGATGTAGCGGTGAAGAATGATTTTTTTCTTCGTTGACCACTCGAATCGGAGGCTTCTCTAAGATCTTTGTAATTGCTTTCAAATAGATGAAAGGAACTCTATTTGAACCCAACAAGTGTTAGTGTCTTTCCTTTTTAAAAGGATTTATCTCTCTTTCTCTCCAAAGCTGAATTCTGGAGCAAGTTAACTAAACTTCTCTATAAAAAAAAGCTTGTTTTTTAATCCCTCTACCAGCCATCCGAGGGCTTTTTATAGCTTTCATAGCTATTTATAGGGGTTCTCAGGGTAGAAATATCTCCTAAAAATCCTCTATAATGGGATTAACTCTCACTTTTCGTGAGAGTTAATTGACCCAGTAATGGAGAATCAGTTATAATAGAATGGGGGCCTCATGTTTGACACAGACCTGGCTCTGATGAAAAAATGCAGAGCTCACAAGCTCGCGTGTTTAGTTGAAACGCAGAGCTCACAAACTCGCATTTGTATTGGAACGTGAAGCTTCTCAGACTTGCGTTTGTGTTGAAACGCGAAGTTACACATACTTGTGTTTTTGATGTTAAAACGTGACTCTGAGGTCCGCGTATTGAAAAGCTGCATGACCATCGCGTTTGGCACAGAATACGACCCCCACGTCGCGTTTGTTGAAGTGTGACATCCACGTTTGAGTTGAAATGGGATCTTCGTGTTGACATGAAGGCCGCCTTTGAGATTCTGTCTTTAGTGATTTTTAGATATTCTACACTAATATATAACTCGGAACTTGACTTGTTACTGATCAGCTATACTACAGGGGAGCAATTCATACCTCTTTCGAAAACATTAAAACATTTTCTATATTACTACAAAATTATTCGACAATATTCAAATAACCAAAGAATGTTCAACATAATAAACATTTTTTTCACATTTACAATATATTTTCATACAATATTTTTCAAACAACTATATCAATTTTAAAAGGGAAAATTGCCTTTAGGTCTCTGGGATAAGAATGTCTAGCGAAAACTCTTCATACTTTGAAACGCTTTAAAAGCCCCTTGACCCAGTTTATTGTGTGTGCAGGCCCTTGTCCCCACTCAAACGTTTTTAATACCCATGTTGCCCTTAATTAAATGCCTTATCTAAGTTGATTTGAGCGGCCAGCGTGGCTTGCGAGCCGGCTTGGAGGCTTTATTTTTGTCCACTCTGTCTAATTTCTATCCACCTCAAGGTGGATAATTTTTTTTTTGCATTGATATTTTTACAGAGCTAATTTTATTTTACATGGATGTATATTTTCGTCCACTCTTAATGGATGCTATATTTCCATTCACCAGCATTGAATTTTATTCCCTAGAGTTTTGCCATTAGAAATTTATTCATAATTAAAAAATTATTCATAACATATAAATTTTTATTCATTTATCTTTAACTTATAAATTCTGTACATTTCTAATATTCTGTCTACGTTCTCAAAAATTTTGTCCACCTTCTCAAAATATTTGTCTACCTTATTAACTGTTTTGTCTACCTTGTCAAATATTATGTCCGTTTTCTCTAATATTTTGTCAATTTATTCTAATATTTTATCTACCTACTCTAGAAAAGCTTTTTTTAATACTTTAGAGATTTTCTTACAAGGACATTCCTTCACAGAGACTCAAAGACAATTTTTCCTAAATTTTTTCTCTTTCTATCGATCTTACTCAACTTCTATCAATTTTTTATTTTTGTCTATCTTTTATACTTTTGTCCACTTTCGTTAGTTTATGTCTAATTTTATAAATTTTAGAGTAGGAAGACAAAATATTAGAATAAATGGACAAAAAATTAGAGAAAGTGGACAGAATATTTGACAAAGTGGACAAAATATTTAAGAAGGTAGACAAATATTTTGAGATGGTGGACAAAGTGGACAGAAAATTAAATAAAATAAATTGGTGAACTAGATTATAATAAACCTTTCAAAAAAATTATCTCTGCAAAAAAAATTATCAATACAAAAAAAAATGTCCAGCACCTCAATGAGGTGGAAAGAAATATGAAAGAGTGGACAAATATATAGCTTCCAAACCGCTGCCATCAATCTCATATTCCATGAAAAGTACAAAAGAACAAACGGACAAAAAGACAATACATCAAATAGAGCCAGCTAAGTAAAAGCAATAGGGGCAATATAAAAAAAATGTGCCATGTGGTGGGGATAGGGACCTGGACAGACAACAAACTGGGTCAAGGTTTTTTTCACTCCGCTTCAAACCATGGGGAGTTTTTCATAGGACAGTATCATCTCAGGGACCTAAAGACAATTTTTCCATTTTAAAATGTGCTATATTTCTGCTAAAAAGGGTTTGCAGTCTGTGACAATATGTTGCATACAGCAGACTCTTTATGTCTTAAAGGAAGTCATCTGCACAATTTGAAGGGGGGATGTTGAAGGGTGTAAAGCTTAAAACTATAAACATCAATGTTGTGAAGGACTTGGGGCACCATCCCTGGAGTTGCCCAAATCCTTATATACCCAAGACCATCCCCGAGTTGCCCAAATCCTTATATACTCAAGACCATCCCCACATCTAGCCGATGTGGGACTATTTGTTCGACCCAAATTCCAACAATCCGCCCCTCGAACAATGAGCACGCCTTATGTAAAAAAAATACCAACTGCAGTCGGTCACTCCTCTACACCGCGTGATAGACCGCGTGACAGGTGTGCGCCCATTGCAAAGGGGCACGCCCATTGCGCCTTTGCGCCATTGGGAATCTACATCGTCGAACATCACCCACACTCGGGCATGGCTCTGATACCACTTGAAGGACGTGGGGCACCATCCCAAAAGACTAGCCTTCTACGTGGAGTTGCCCAACTCCTTATATACCCAATACCATCCCCACGTCTAGCCGATGTGGGACTATTTGTTCGACCCAAATCCCAACATGTTGAAGGGGGGAATGTGGAAAATGTCTTTCTCCCCGCTCACTCACCTCTCATCGCCCAGTTTCGGCTGTTGAGCGCACACGGTAGCTAGGCATGTGAGAGTGAAGAGACTAACGGTGTAAAGGAATGGAGAGTTGAGGGTAGGGATTTGTTGCCAGCAAAGCCTCATCATTTTCATCCATTATTTTTTTTCCTTTGTCTTTTTCTCCACCATTTTCTCTATAATTACACCTATCACCACCTTGGTTAATCCTAATAAATTTATTTATGAGGTGAGGGAGAGAGCAGGACTAGCAGAAGAAACTAAGATGGTGAACAAAGGAAGCCAGCAGAGAGGGCTGAACAAGGGGGCATGGACTGCTGAAGAGGACCAGAAGCTGGTGAAGTGTGTCATTGCTCATGGTGAGAAGCAGTGGAGGACACTCCCAGCCCTAGCTGGTACATTTCTATATTCCTATCATTTTATTATTTACATGTATTTTATCAATTTATTCATGTATTTTTATCGAGTACTACGTAACGGGTAAAGTGCGTAGAATCCTCTGTACTATCGAAGTTTTGGGAGCAAATACTTGTATTCTGGAGGTTCAGTATAAATCTCATTTTCTTGTTTTATGTGTTTTCCTTATAGAATCTAAGATATAGAACATAGTGTTTCTATCTAAAACATACAGAAAGGTCACGTTATTTGTCCAAACTAGTAAAAACAAGAGATTTACTGTCAATTCCAATAAAATGAAGGAACGTCCTACCAAATTTTAATAGTACAAAATAGGTTTTTTTGCTAGTTACCTTTGAAGATATCTTAACTTATTCATAATTGAATTTGAGGAAGAAAATAAATATTATAATAATAATAAAAGAATATTTATTTTAAGGATAATAATAATAGTAACAAAGTATGTTTATTTCTATTTAATTTGTCCATCATTTCAAATTTTAGGTGTTTTCCTGTACATAATATATTTCTATTCTCCCCATTATTGCTATATTTAGTTGCTTTCTTGTTTTATCACTAAAAAACAGATGTACGTAAACATACTAAGTAATGAAAAATGTTTTTAGTGTTGGGAATATGAAGAATATATGTGAATCTTTGAATTGAATTACGGTGAGATCCGTTAATCGAATCAATTGGATGATAGTTGGAGTGTGTTCTCCTTCCATTGGGATGAACGTGGTATATTCAAATGTTCAATTCCGACTTCGAATGAATGAGATATTCAAGTCTAAAGATTACCTAATTCAAAACCAAAATGGGACTAAAAGTAGCCAAAGGCATTTAGTCCCACATTGGCTATGGGATGGAAGTTCGTAGTGTTTAAATAGAGAAAATTGGGAACAAAGGGCGTGCCCTTTGGGTATTTGGAGTTTTCGCGCGCAATTGGGAGGAAACCATGCGCGCGCGCCACTGGCGACGTCCAGTCATAGGTCTGGGTCTGGGTTTACCCGGCCTGGTTCTTTTTGAACCGGGTCTCACAGGTATGGGTTACGCGAAGCATACCCGCTCCGCTATCCGGATCTGAACCGCCCCGCCAACGGCTGTCTGTAAAACAGTTGGGCGTTTTGACGGTTGAAACGAACCGTTGCAACGGTTCAGACCGAACCGTTGCAACCTCTGGTTGGGTTCTGAACTGGGACTGAAGTGAAGTTCTGTTTTGAAGTAACTTCCAACGGCAAGTGGGAAATTCAGTTTCCGAAGCGACTTCCAAAAGAGATTC
Source organism: Agave tequilana (assembly GCA_038442645.1). NCBI lineage: Eukaryota > Viridiplantae > Streptophyta > Magnoliopsida > Asparagales > Asparagaceae > Agave > Agave tequilana. The sequence goes on from JAVJIF010031972.1 coordinate 38,120, forward strand.
TGTAAAATTCGTTCCGAAAGAGGGCTCAGAAAATTCAACAGATTCTGTAATAGAATTGGTGTCTGAATCTGAAACTTTCGAAGAAGAATATTCTTCAACCTTCCTTCTTCCTCTACAGTGGGTGCTCCTCCAAAGTAAAAGGCAAATATTCTCCCGAAATTTGTTTTTGTCTCACTGCTTCAATAATCCTGTGAAGGTACTGGTTAACTACGGTTCGACCGTACGGTGATTTGGTAATGCTATCCAAATACCGTGAAGGAGTGTTGTATCTTGGGAGACCAGCGTCCAGTAACCCGTTAGCACCGGTGCGGGGGACGTAGTTGTCTTAAGGAGATTCGCTTTACGCGTACCTCACTCCAAGTACTGTATAAGTGAATTTATTTCTTTATATATGGGATATACTGATATTCAGTATATTGAGACTGATTTATACCAGTCTAATTGGTGTTTAAGTAAGGAAGGAAATTGAAAGGTGGTTCTTAAATTAAGGAACGTTCTATTGAACGGAAAACCTCCCACCTGATATTAACTGACCTGGCCAATTAGATTATTGATATTTCAGTGATATTGATTAGTTGTCAGATTAATTCCAGAAACCAACATTTAGTACCATATTGATAATATTTCTCAACCGTACTTGTAAACTAAACAAATTAATTTTCTTTTTGGAGAGAATCAAACAAATTAAATAAGTTTTTGAAAATGGAATATCAGGGCTGAAAAGATGCGGGAAGAGCTGCAGGCTGAGGTGGCTGAACTACCTGAGGCCAGGAATCAAGAGAGGGAACATCTCTGAGGAGGAAGAGGATCTCATCATTCGACTTCATAACCTATTGGGGAACAGGTAAAACATATATGACTTCATACTATCATTGTTTTTGTGTTTTTTTCTTTGTGAGAGGAAAAATGACTACAATTTACAGCGTCGTATGTGCTACAGATGGTCGCTAATTGCAGGAAGGATTCCCGGTCGAACAGATAACGAGATAAAGAACCATTGGAACACTCACTTGTGCAAGAGGTCGGTAACCATAGACGGCCTCAACGAAAAGCTCAACGCTAGACTTCTCAGCAGCAGCAATGACGACTCACCACCACCACCACCACCCTCAGCATCCTCCAAATCAAATTCAAGTTTCCCTCCATCGCGAGCCGATCATGAACTGGGCCGGATGGTTTTTGGGCCGGCCTGGCCCATTCGGAGTTTGACGTTGACGATCTGCTTAGTTTGGGCCCACGCAGAGCCGGGACCTGGGGGTGGAGGATTATGGCATTGTTACAGGGCTTGATGGTTGCCAAGACCCCTTCACGTTCAATAACGAGGCTATATTCGGATGCTTTGGTCAAGACCCATTCATCTGAATTTGACGACTGGGACAAGTTCTTGGGGTTACCAGGACTTTGGGCTTTGTTTCTCCAATTGGTAGTCCAATATAAACTCTTGGGCCTTGTCTAAATTGGCCCAGTTGAGGCTCAGTCTTAATTTGAATTATATTTGGAAAACTTCTAATCTTAATACAGAGTACAAAATGAAAAAGGTAAGTGAACTATTTTTGAGAAGGAAAAAAAAAGAGAGAGAGAGAGAGATAACCAAACAAAACTAAATAAGGGTCACAATAAACTAATAAAGTTAGAATTGTTTTTTTTTTTTTTGATAGTCTGAAGATACACCGACACCTATCTTCTCCGGTACATGCACCCAGCTGCATCCCTCTGCATAATAGTAAGGAGTTCGGCTGGGAAGTTCTCATGCCAAACTTGATCCTCTCTCGTTGTGCGTCTAACATTGGCGAGCCAGTCAGCAGCTCTGTTCGCTTCTCTGAAAACATGTGAGATTCTGACACTCGACGCTTGCCTCACCAAGTTCTTGCAGTGATTCATGAGACGTCCGCCTCCATTTCCATTCTCTTCTGTCAAAGCCTTCACCACATCGAGGGAGTCACCTTCAACCCAAACTTTTTGCTCTGCCAAATTTGCTTTGATTCAACACAATCCTTCCCAGAGCCCACATAGCTCCACCACATTCACGTCCTTTGTTTGAAGATGGACAGCCCCTGCCAAAATTGGCTGACCAATCTCACTTCTAATAACAAACCCAGCTCCTGCCTCTTCTGACCCTGTCCCTATAGACCCATCAAAGTTTAAGCTTTACCCATGAAGGAGCAGGAAGCTTCCATTCACTATGTTGCTCCTCCACTTGCCTCACCCTTACATTGCTGAATCCCCAACTCTACCAGGTTTTCTATCTTCCTCTGCAGCAAACACCTCCTTCTTAAGCTTAAAGTGTTCAGTTGACATAGCGAGACCCTTTTTGTAGCACCCATTCCCTAGATACGTACCTAAATACGTGTCCCAATTTTTCGATCGTATTGCTTCAATTTTCTTCTCTTATTTGTTTTTGGTTTGTGATTATTTATATTATTTGGTATTAGATCTGGATTCCCAGACTTAGAGTTAGCCCGGGTCTGAATCAGGAACCGATACAACCGTTCTGATAGTCCAATTTGACCGATTTCAGTTTCAAACACTATTTTTCAATATTCTAACTTTTTCATGATTTTCTGAAAATTTTTAGAATTATTCTGCAAAATCTTCAAAACTGGTGTCGATCGGTATTGCTGACCGATTCCCGGATTTTTAGTTTTCAAAAGGAGTTGAATTTCTAGAAATGGCTTTAAAATTAGTTCTTAAAATCTCATTTTCTATTTAAATGTATTTTTTGATATTTTTTTGAATTTATCAAAATTTGACAGGTTTTGGTGCCGACCGGTATCACAGAAGGATTTCAAGATTTTTAATTTGAAAATCAGATTGAATTTCTCGAATCCAATTTCATCAGAAATCTTAAAATAATATTTTCTATTTTGAGAATTTTTAGGAACGTTTTTAAACAGTCATTTTTTACCCGATTTAAATAATAATATTATTTAATAATTATTTTCCTTTCTTACTTTTTCCTTCTCTTCTCCTTTACTTAATTCTCCTATTTATTTTACTTATGTATTTTTTAATAATTTATTTTAATTACTTATTTTTCCAATTCCCTTTTCTGTTTCTTTTTCTTCTTTTTCTTTTCTTTTCTTCTCTTTTCTTTCCTTTTTCTTCTTTTCTTTTTCTTTTTCTTTTCTTCATTCTCTACCTGCTCCCGCCCTCGCCCCATACTCTGCCGCCAACCACTTCAGATCCCAACTCCTCCACCATACTCTTCCCCTCTCCCACTCTTTCTTCCTTCTCTTTTCTTTTCTTTCTTTCTTTTTTCTCAATCTCTCATTTTCCCTTCTTCATCTCTCCCACCAACACCCTTTCTCTCTCTCTCTCTCTCCTCTTGACCGCCGGCACCAGCACCACCCGTGTTGCCGCCTCCCCTAGCCGGCGCCGCCTCCCCCCAAGTCCCCTTCTCCTCTTCTCCACTTCCCTCCACTTCAATTAACTCTTCTCCTTCAATTTTACCCAAACCCATCACCACCACCTTCCTTTCTTCTCCAAAATTTACCATCAATCCACCACCTCCTCCACTTCCACCACCTAACTACCATCTCCACCTCCTCCTCCAACTCCCCAATACCACTCACAACTTCATCACCTTCAACCACCAACACCTTCACCATCGCAATAACATTAACAACCATAACTACACAACATACCAAATCAACACTCCCCCTCCCTTCCTCCCCGGGCTCCGACAGCGCGTCGTCCTCCTCTGGCCGCACCGCCGTCCCCTTTGCCACTGACGGCTGCCAGCAACCGGGCGCACCCCAGTCCCCTTCTCTTCTTCTCTTCTTTCCCTTTTTCTTTTCTTTCTTTTTCTTTCTCTTTTTCTTCCCCCTTCTTTTATTCCCTAATTGCCCTCTCCCATTTCCAACAACTCTCTCTCTCTCTCTCTCTCACACACACATACATACACACACTCACTCACTTTCCCACATCTCTCTATATCTCTCTCTAGCCTCTATCTCATTCTCTCTATCTCTTTCTTTCCCCGTGCGTGCGTGGACGTGGTGTTCGCGGATTTCCCGAATATTGCTCGGCGTCATGTGGTTTTAGGCGAGTACTTTTCTGGGATTGCGAATATTACTTCTTTATATAAGCGAGTGCTTTTCTAATGTTATTTCATGTGTTGCGAGTTCTATTTTAGGGCTTGATGCATGTTATGCGAGCACAAATTCTTGGTTAATTGCGAGTAGTCTCCCTCTGGATTTATATTATTATTTTCAGTTGGGCCTATATATTGTTATTCATTTGTTGGTCGTTATTGTAACTCATTGTACTGGTATTATACTTGTATTGGATATGCCTAAATACGCTCATGCTTTGTGCGGTTTCACATAGCTAATTAATAGTCTAATCTATTATTATTATATATATAGTTGTGAAGAGTTTGAAATATTTAACTATACTGTTCTCCTGTATCATGTTACGTGACCGAATGATTGCCTCACATATGATGTTGTATTTCTATTTCAACTTACCTAACACTGACATGTTAAATACCAGGAACTTGATATTTGATACTTGATACTTGACATATGCTATCACTTGGTACTGATACACTTGACCCGATGTTGTGACATCTGACTGGATATTATTACATTTGACACCTGTATTACATTACCTATTCATGATTATAACTTTTACGGGGACTTGACATGATTATTATACTGCTACCAGACATCTGGTACTCCTGAACTCCTGTATTGCCGAGCCCATGTAACAGGGAGATTCCTGATATTATACTCCTAATAGTATACTCCTATTGATTCCTGTAATTGGTTAATCATGGATATTGGATTACTGTGAGCTCAATGTGAACACTATCACTGGACAATCTATAATAATTGAACAACTTACATCGAGATGGGGAAAACTGATGGGTACCGATATAACTTCTGTATTTATGGTGACCATGCAAATGTTGTATAACTAATACTTCAGATTCTACCTGAAAGCCACCAGGTGTTTCCGTGAGGTGTACTGGCACCCCTACTCCTCTGTCCTCTTGTCGGGTATGTCGTAAGCCCCTGGGTCTATTCCTTTGGGCACAGTGACACCCTATTTCTGTTCGGGCGTATACTAAGTCCTTCGGAGATATAGTAAGTCCCGTTACCCAGTGGTATGTTCTGACTCAGTACCGGATACTCCTGGACCATTGTCCTGGGCATGCACGGGACCCATTCTAAACATGGTTCGTTGAGCCCCATCAGTTTCCAATAACTTACTCTCCGGTCTGTATGCGGCGGTATGTGAAATGGGACACGTACCGATGTATAAAAATCGGACGAGTCTTAATAACATAATAACATGTTACTGACATCTAACTAGTGGCATACTTGATCTATACTTGTGAGATCTTTGACACAATACATTATTCTGCTCGCCACTTACATATGATATCTCTACTACTGTGTTGAATCACTTGACTTGCTTAATTTTGGGTTTTCATACTGTTCCTTCTTCTGTTATTGTGAAGGCAACTCGGGTTGTATAAACTCAGCATATGGTGACTTGAAGTATATGGTATACATATGAGGGTTTCCTTATTTGGAGTATCCCCCTGACGTATCAATCTCTTGAATCCGTAATTTAAACTTGTACAACTAGTTTTGTCCATACTTATATTTATCGCATGCTTGATATCTCTTTGCATGTTTATGTGTACCTATGCTCTTGACACCGTTTTCTATACATGTTTTTCGATTTAGATTTATCGATACACATGTACTTACTTGATTTCAGATTTACTATTGATTCTCTAATTTTCATTTATATTACCGGTCATTGCCTATACCTGATGCCTAAACCACATCACTTGATCATGTACACGTATGACTGCCTGAGCACGTCAACTGGCTTTATCTTACGTACTCGCTGGGTTATTTTCTGACAACCCTGGACCTTCATGTCTAGATCTAGGAGTCTAGACCGTGGTGATCTTGTTGTAGTTGATCAGAGTGCGCAGCGGAAGCATGGATTAGCTGTTGTCTGTTCGGACCCCATTTTCTTCCAGCCCCCTTGATCGGCTCGCGAGATTCTCATCTTACTACTCGTGAGTATTTTTCAGCCTTTTTACATTGCATATCATGATTTTGCGATTTCTGGTGATATAGTATTCTTGAAATATTGTATCATGCTCTGTGATAAATGTGTATTTGTGCTATTATTGCTGGAATATATATTATCACTGTTCTTCCGTACTCTGATTCTTACTTGTACTGATGCTTAGCATATATATGCGAGGGTATTTCCGCCCTGCGTATATACGTTACAGTAACGTCTCTGTACCCGTGGGATCGGGGCGTTACACTTTTCAAAGATTCTCCGATGCTCATCCGCCTTGCCTTTAAAGATCAGCGAGTTTCGATCTTTCTAGATGCACCACATAATGTTATCAATCGCTCCCTGCCTGATGCTTTGGTATCCTCTGTCCCATAGCCATTGTTCTGCATTACTTTGCTCCAGTCATTAAAGCTCACTGGCTTACTGTCAATGTTCAACTTACACCAAGCTAGCTCCCAGCAGATCTGAGCCCGCTTTCCCATATCAAATGATCGATTGATTCATCTACCTCCATGCATCGAGAGCAAATAGTGTTAACATTCACCCCTCTCGCCTCCAACACTTTCTTGGTGGGTAGCGCCTTATGCCAGACCTTCCATACCCAGGCCTGAACCTTCACCTGCACCTCCAACTTCCATATCCAACTTCACAACCTGTTTGGTTGACGGTGGAAGTGAGGAAGTAAGGAAGTGAGGAATTGGTAATAGTTCCCTTTAGAACTTAGGAATTGGTTAGTAAGTTTTCCGGTGTTTGGATGTTGTTAGGAAGTGTGATTTGAAAAATGTTATATTTTTTCCGGTGTTTGGATGGTAATGTGAAAGTGAAAGTGGAAAAGTTGACCACAAAGTTGACCGCAAAATAATATTAAAATAAAAATTAATTAAGAAAAATAAAAAATAGACTGTAATTAGAATGCAAATGAGATTTACATGATCAAAAAATTAACTGTTTTGTGCTACAACTTATTATAAATGAGATTTACATGACCACAAAATTAACTGTAGCACTTTGGAAGCGAGTAAATGGTTGTGTAAAAGAGAAAAGAGAGAAGGAAAATGAGTTTTCTTATTTTTCTTTTCCGGTGTTTGGATAGATAGGGAAGTAAGCAATTATACTTTCTCATTTCCTTATTTCCGTCCACTTCCTTGCATCCAAACACCTAAAGTGTTAGCAATTTCTAGCGTCCAATCTTTGAGGCCATTGTACACATGCTTAACTGAAATCTTCTCAAGCTCCTTCCCTTTCCACCACGGTTTGTCCTCCACATTGGTTTTGGAATGGGAATTCTCTGAATCATCTCCCTCACCTCAGAGGGGTTTATAGCATTTAAAACCTCATCCTTCCATTTGCCACTCTCCGAAAGCTCCGCAACCGCCATTCCCCGCTAGATTACAGTCTGATCAACTGACGCCTGCATGTCTACGAGGGACTTGCCATTAATCTACCTGCATCAATGTTCTCACCATTGCCCACTTCCCATTCCATCGACTCTTCGATTACTTGTGCACCACGCAATAGAGCTCTCCATGCCCTGGAAGAACCCAGCCTCTGTATTAAATACCAATACTCATTCTGCACCCCATATTTCTGTTTCGCGAGGTTAGCCTACATTGAGTTACTCTGGGCCACACTCACTGCATTCTTAGCTTGTAGAGCAAAATCACTTTGAGTTCCCAGTTAAGCACGTCACACGCCTTTGACATGTCCAACTTCACCATCATGCAAAACGTGATGCCGGCATTGCGTGGAGAATTTCTTGCATGAACACAACAGGTTCACCCATATTCCTGCGGGGGACAAATGCCACTTGCTCCAAAGAAATGATTTTATGTAACAAAGGTTTTAGGCGATTAGTAAGAAGTTTAGACACTATTGTATATGCTACATTACAAAGAGGAATGGGTCTAAACTCCTCTGGGGTTTGAGGATTTGCTACCTTCGGTATCAAGGCAATGAAATGGACTAAAAAAAGATAGAGCCTTCACAAACTTTCAAACAAGTCAGGATTTGGGATCGAGGCTGGGCCAATGCCCCACAGCCCTTAAGGCCTAAGAATAAAGCCTGACCATGGTCCTAATTGTCATAAGGCTGAGGTTGGAGCCATGTTCTTTTGGAGCAAGTCGGTCTCAGGGCTTGCTACAACTTATTATCATCTATTTTCTCTCTTGAGTCTATTTTAATCAAAAAAAAGCTAATCCAAATAAATAACATATCTACTATGAATTGGGACACTTTCCATTGGCATGGTGAGTAGTGGTTTAAGTTGTAAGATATTTTCCTCATATGACTGATCCATTTTATTTGTTCTTATAACCACCTCGATGGAAGGGGTTATAAAAGAGAGTTCTGGTCTGAACGTATGAATACTTGTTATTTTTATTTTCTTCCATCAAGAATAGACAAAGGAGTAGACAAGAAGAATCCATGAAGTGTTAAAGTGTTTGGGCATTTTTCTCATAAAGCTTCGAATGCTAAGGGATTACCGTGTTCATATGATTGAACAGGGCTAAAGGTATATATATCTATATTCATGTTTTGTAAGTGCTTGAGATTAGTTTATTATATGTATAACATACTATTAAGTAGTTGATTCAACTTTACTTTCAATATTATAAATTGGATTTTTAATATTTGGTACAAGAGCAATGGTTATGATTGTTTAATGTAGAATTGTCTTCTAGCTAGATTAGAATGTTTAAATGATTAATAAATTGTTTAGTTTCTTCTAAATTATGAATCATGTGCTTTTAGAAAGTAGGGAAATTCATGATTATATTATCTTTATGTTTTCAGTCATGCTTGTAAGTTTTCTTATTGTAGGCATAAAAAATATTGATGATGTGAATTGAATGGATGTGTACCAATCGTTAACAAGTAATATAGAGTGAAATAGAGTATCATCCCACAAGGCTTGTTATTTCAATTATCAACTATTCTTTCCTAATTCTATATGAATAATCAATTAAGTTGGAAGATATTGTGAATAAACTACTACTAAAATGGGTCGCTTTATATATGAAAAGAATTAGGGTAATGATTTTGGTAATTGTAATCAAATAAAATACTATACTTGTACTAATTCATCCTACTCATGCTAACAATCAGAATTCTCTAACCTAATTAGTATTTTCTCTCAAATAATGTCAATTCTATATTCTAAATTTAGAATTTACAATCTCTCAATCTAGTAGATTGCTAGTTAGAAGATGCAATAAGTGTGATGGATATTCTTACATGACTGCACAACTCTTACGTCTCAACATCTTGAGTTATGATTGTTAATTCTAGAAACTTTTTCTAAGTTATCTCCTTTCGGATTCTAACCTAGCATTCTGATTAATTAGGCACACCAATTATAACATAAAGCACACGATTAACAACTTAGCATACAAAAGATTTAAACTTTACAAAGTATGAAGTAGAATTTACACAAAACACAATATCATATCATCAATACAATCCCTATATCATACCCTAGCTATGAAAAATTAGCTCACAGCTAAGAAAATATAGCACGTCATAATATTAGAATAGATCATGCTACAAATTTCTGGAATAAAAATCAAATAAAGAGAAAGGTAAGGGAGCACCAAAAAGATGAAGTTTTTATGAAAAATTCCTCGCTGAAGGTGATCTGAAATTAATGTTAACAACAGAATTTTTTATTTTATTTTCACTAAAATAAAAGAGAGATAAAAAATGTATATCATACAAGAGACCTGTCGGCGTTTTATAAATAATAGAGAGTAGTAGAACCCTAATCGAATACAAAAACCTAGATTTCTAAATTTACACGAATTACTGGAAAAATTCTATCCACAATTGCCGCCATAGTTCGGCCAGCTGGCTGAAAATTTGGCTGGTTTGCCGAACTTTCAGCTGTAATGAAGCTCTACTTTTTGACTCGTGCTGATCTCTGAATTAGCATTCCCGTTGACTGGTTCACAGTTACTTGGCCAAAATATATGGCTAGGTTGCCGAACTCTTGATCCATTTCAGTACCTTTTTGTGAAATTTATAATTTTGCGTGAAGGCTCTGTTGAGATGTTCCAACTCTGTATCAGATTTCTAGTTCTGCATCTTTTTTGTTCACTTGATATCATCGATTCGTCAATTTTCGCTCTTTTCTTCTAAATTGCTCTTACTAAAATTTGCAAAATAATATTAACAAAATACCCATACAGCATTAAATGTAGCAAATAATGGCATAAAAAGTGATGTAAAATATGTATATAAAGCACACACATCACACCCCCATACCTACTTTTTGCTAGGCCTCGAGCAAAATCCTAATCTAAAAAAAAGAAAAGCTAAAAATCCTAAAAATAAAATCCTAATCCACTTTCGTAGGACTCACGATTACACTTAGCATGTGCAACAAGCCGTTAAACTCTAGCTTACCTTAATGGACGAGTGTTGTCTCGTGAGAGTTTTCGGTGAATTATACCCACAAAATTCGGTGAAAGAATTTAAAAGATGAGAAGAGATTAAGATAAAAAGGATAACTAAAAATAAGGATAACTAAAAATAAAGAAATTAGAAAAAAAGATAAAAATTAAAAAACAAAATATTTTTAGAGTGGTCACTAATGTATAAGTTCTCTAGTTACCATATACTCTCATTATCAAGTTCAATCTCTTATCAAGAATTCTATCATCATTGTAGAGATTTTCAAATGTTAGCCTATATCACCATCCTTCCTAAGTTTTTTTGATCGTATGCATCTTCGTGAATATGTATAGATCTTAACTTGAAATTTTGATTCAAACTTACATACTTAAAATTTATATATATATATATATATATTTATTTTTTATTATTTCATAAAAGTTTCAAAGTATTACCACTTCATTGCCCTTTAAGTACTTTTTTTTAAATATATATAATTAATCTAATTCTCTTTCGTATAAATATCAAGGCTTCTTGAGGTTAAGATACCTAACTAATTGATCATTAGACTTGTTAATATATATAATGTAACGGTCCCAGTTTTCATAAATTCCAAATAACAAGAATATTCTTTTAAACTGATAGATCATCGTAATCATCTCCAAATTCTTAAAATTTCGACAACACTTCCTTTGTAAATACTGACATGCCCAAATATACATTTCAATATATAATAATTTCGACCAACAACAGCCCACTTATTCTCAATTCAAACATGTAGATCAAAGTCAACAATCGCCCATGCAATCATAAATATTATTTCGGCTCACCACGGCCTGCTAATTCTCCAAATAATAATTTCGGCTTGACATCGCCTACTTATATGAAACAAAAGAAACATATGTCCGAGAGTACACCTCTCGGAATCCACAATATAAACAGATCTAACTATAACTCTAACACATCACCATAATTACAATCTAACTTACGTCATATATATCCATCTCCCAAAACTTACATAAGGTATCAGTATACATCAAGTAGGATTTCAACAGGAACTAAATTACAATCATTAATAATAAACTTCTCAACAAACGCCTACATCTGAAGCTGGTCTTCTGACACTGCGACCTGAAACATAAAACTGGGAGGGAGTGAGCTCGACAGCTCAGTGAGAGAGAATCAAGGTGAATCAAAGAAGGAAAATATAATTAAGGGGCGTGTTTCTTTCTTCAACAATTTTAGAAAGTGCAGACGAACAAATGAAACGAAGAGAGCAATATCTTATAATGAATGATTAACACAAAGATCCAAATAATCTATGTGATAGTCTGACTTCTCTTAGAATCGATTCTCTTTAACTTTCTTTAATTTTCTGTTGCAGATTACTTGGTCTAAAAATTTAATAAGATACTCTCTCAGTTATTATAACTTATGCATGGTTCTATTTTAAGTACTTTTTAACACATATCATCACATAACTCATATCTCATACATTAGGTACAACCAATCAAAATCGAAGTTTCATGGGGGGTAAGTATATGTCTCGGTAATACAATATCACAATATCACCCCATATCATGTAAAATATAATTTATCCATATGAATAATGCGATCACACATAATCATACTACACTTCACGATATTCTCATATCATACTTAGAGATATGCACAACACACATGATACACATGCATATACAGCCACAGTGAAGTGTGAGAATCCCCGTCTTCTCCCTCCTACCGGCTCCCGCATGGCCCCTTCCTCCTATATATATGTATTTGTATGTATATACAATAATAACACCGTCTTCCCCCCTCCTACCGGTTCTCGCACGGCCCCTTCCTCCAATATATATATATATATATATATATATATATATATTACAATCCCACCGTCTTCCCCCTCCTACCGGCTCCCGCCCGGCCCCTTCCTCCAATGCAAAAGATGTAATAAACATATACACACACACATTCGAAAGTACAAATAATGATTTTGTCACAATACGAACACCAATCCCTTTATTGCAGTTTACCTTTTAGCTTGACACTAATGTCAATTGACATCCATATATGACACACCATATGTGTATATACATAAATATGAGTTACCAGTCAATACTGTAGTGATCTAATCATCTCAATTTAATGAGTCAGCTCTCATTTACTTGTTAAGTATTAGCCTTTTGAGTCGTGCTACTAGCACATCAACATTCAATTATGTAGCATACAATCATGATCGTAAATTTTACAATACATACACGTCATGGAGATCAATTCATCAACAAAACAAATACTAAAATTGTTGCTTGAGGGCAAAGATAATTGTCATATAGGTATACAACTTGTTAGTTATGCTTATGTGACATCCCCGTCAATTTCATATATATTCAACATACATCAAGGTTGTAAACAATCATCACTTAGATGTGGTTGCACAGTGTATCAATAACCATATGAAGAATAAGCAATATCAATAAGTTATCTATTATGAGAAACTCTTATAATAATTTACACCCATGTATCCGTAATAATGTTGGATTTCTATTCCCATCAACGCACCCGAGCTTTCATTCATACGTCTAACACCACTAGTTTCTTAACGCCCAATGTTCAGTATGGTTCCGTCGAAACTCCGAATATCATAATTATTCGGTCAGTTAGTCAATTAATGACTACCAATATGATTAGACAATTCAATACCAACCTTGATTCCCGACTTCGTAATTAACAGTTTCTGCTCTGATGATTTTCATAATTGCCATTTACGTAACTATTGATTTTTTTAAATCTCACAATTTAAAGCGAAGTATCCTCTATGGACATCAACATCAATGATTTAATATGCTCAAGCCTAATTTCACATCTTTATGAGGCAAAATGAAAAGATACAGTTTTCATAGCTCACAGCCATGTGGTATCCACTCTATATTTCTTCGTAGTCTTCTGTTGCATCAGTTTATAGTTAACCATCAATATTAGATCTTTCTTCCTATTGAGAAAGTAATTAGCCATTGTTCATAGCCAGTGTAATCAACGAAGTGTTGTTTAAATAAACGCTTGGAAGGACTCCTGCAGCCTTATTACCTTTATATGCTGCGTTTATGAATCAAGATCTTCGATGGTCTACGTGCACTGGGCCATTGAAATAAAGATACTGAGACACCCTATATAAATAATACATTGCTCTAGTCGTATTCAGAATTTGTCTCCATGCAGCTCAAAGTCAAAACCATAAATGCCTGGGGTGACGTGAGTATCATGATAATTCTTGTAGACAAGTAATATGAAAATTAGTTTACAATCTTCCCTTTATACCCTTCTATCGCAGTACTCCCAACTTGTGAATATTGTCGATAAAATTTCAGCCTAATCCTGGCCCGCAATCGCAGAGTCAGAAACCACAGTCCTATCATTTCGGGACTGTGAGTCGTAAACCCGTAACATTGGACAGTGTTATTAATTTGTAACAACATGCGTTATTAAAACTTATTTCTTATTATCGAAAATTATAGTACTTGTCATTTGCCAAAATCCTTAGTTGTCCTGAACCTCTTGAATCTCGCTTCTAAATCATATGCGGAAGGAGAGATGGGTCGAATAATTCTTCCAGTTGCCTTTCTTTTTCCTTTGCCATTAGGATTTGTGTTAGTCCTACCAATTGATTGGATTTATAATTCATCTCATCAGAATGTGCTCGACATACCCAAATGTATCAATACCTCTAAACATGTCGGACTTTCCAAGTGTCTGGGCGAATACAACAGTAATTATTTAATGATGCAGATATGCCCAACAATATACCCACCTGAACTTGAAATAATATAATGCAAGGATAAGAACTCTTTCATGAGAATATGTTTTATGTGGAGCTCCGGGAGTTCCAGTCTAGTGCTATTGAATTCAGAGCACCACTTGATCTAGCACCAAGACTCTGAAATCTATATAAAAATCTGATAGGATGGTTCTATGTCGTTTCACTGGCTACACTAGAAATTTAACAGAAATTATTACGTCAAGAGTGTATCTAGTCATAACCTACCAAATTCTAGAATAAGTATCGTCGTCAAAAACCCAATACACTTTACTGCCACTAGGCACAAGTAATAAAATCTTTCAGGCCTTTTAACTTCTTTCTAATTATTTATGAGGACAGATCCTGGGGTTACCTCTTAAATAGAAACAAGCATATAAAATTTATGAAACATCAACATTCATTATTGGGAGCGTATACAGTTCTGAGCTTGGCGCAACATGCATTTCTATTTATTCTAAAATTCTCATGGGCCTCCCCTTAAATGGTACTTCATAAGGAGGAAACTAATTTTCGACATGATTTATGTTTTCCTTTGTTTCCCAAAGGATTCCTAACGTCCAACCAATGCAGGTTTAAGATTCATGTACTTAGAGATACTATCACCTTTCTAATAGTCTATTAGATGACATTTATAATTGAGTTAACTAATAAAAGAAAATTTAGAAACTCCTCAATCATAAAGAAAATTCTGCAACTCAAGAATCTTGACTAGCCGGTCTTATTTTGACGATAACTTTCAGCACAGACCCTCAATTGGGACAACGCAAAAGCCGTTGGAAAGTAAATTCGATTATCTTTCCAATGATATATTATATGATCAGTTTTATCTAACTAAACTATTCCAGATATACAGAAACTTCTCAGCTGTGAGTGAGTTCTGCAGTAGGACAGTTTCAACCAACATGCAATGTTTTTAAAATAACTTGAGGTGCAGATATCCGATTAGGATATGGTATGAACCGTTAGAAAGTAGACTCGATTGTCTTTCCAACGGTATATAATATGATATAATATAACCCTAACATACTGATGAACTGAGCCCGAATTTACAGAGCAATTCTGTTTAACAGATTTCTGCATATATTAGAAAGATTCTCTACTTTGTTCTAGATGATGATTTGCCCAGAAATTTTTGCAAGAAAATATAGGGGAAAGTAGATTGAATGGTACTTTAAATGACAGAAATTAATCAATATATATATTATGAAGATTTCTCTAGAAATTCAGAAAATGAAATAGATTTAGATCTAGATGAAATCTCCCTCACCTAGATTTTCTTCTCTTCGACATGGCCGTGCCTCCGCTCCTCCTCTTGTGTGCGCGCGCAGATCAGATCCAGAGAGGGAGAGAAAGAGTAGAGAGGAAAAAGAAAGGGAGAGAATTAGGGTGCTTGAAATCAAGATGGGGTTTTTATTATTTGGGTTCCTAGGGTTTCTTTCTCCATGGAGAAACCTCTCTAGGATGAGGATGAAGACATAAAAGTTCTCTTGACTCTTTCAAGAGTCAAACCCCCAAATATTACAAGTTTGCCACCCCTTTCATCCAAGTGTCCACTCCCCCAAATCAAGAAGATCTAGGCCCTTGATCTCCCCTCTCATGCATACCTACTCCCTCCACTAAAAATATAATATATAAAATTGTCATGAATGTATTTTCTTGGTAAATACATGTATTTTAAGTATAACACTAGTATTTCATCTCATTGAAATACTAGTTACATAATAATCATGGTATAGGTATATTCATATATACCACTAGACATTCCCAAAATTAAATTAAAAATCATTACACACTCAATTAACATAATAATTCGAGATTTATATTTTAATCAGGGTTTAAAAATTCGGGGTGTTACATATAACTTTTTCTTTTTTTTTTTCTTACCTAACTATTTTTTCGTGTAAGTACCAAGGCTTTATGAGGCCAAAACATCTAGCTAATCAATAGTTAAGGTTCTTGTTATTATTTAGTATTAAGTTATCCTTATCATCCTAAGTTTAAACTATTATATAAGTGTAGATACGATGCATATTCACATGGATAAATTCTAGATGGAAATAATATTTTAAAATTTTTCATCTTTACTCAAAGACTTTAAAATTCTATTAAATTTATTTTTCTTATCCAATTCAAGTTATATGGTTACTAAATCCCTTACAACTGGCCACCTTAGCTCAAAAACTTTTTTATATATAAGAAAGAAAGAATGAAAAGAAAAACAAACAAAAAAAATTTTACTATACAACTCCCCTCAAGCATGGCTCCCTCTCTTTCCCATGCTACTGCTACCTCCTTCAGAACGTGCCTTCCTAAATGTCACTCTTCAATTTTCTTTTTCTTCCCCTTTATCAACTTGTATGTTCTTTTATCCCCTCCCAAATTAAATGCATAAATGCACGATTATCTTCGGGTGATTATTGTTTAAAGAATTCATCATCCTCTTTTTTCAATTCACTAGATGATGATGCAACAAGGACATGTTCTCGTAGTATGAAAAGTACCCAATCAATGTGCACTGAAGCATTATAAGATGAAAAAATAAGTTCAGTTTGAAGACCAATTTTTTCTTTTATTACATGATTAAATTCATCTTCAAGCATCCATTCCTTGCAAATTTGTGTGATAAGAATTGGTAGTGGCAAAAAGATTTTTCATTTAGCTTTAGAGATACCAATGGTGTTTAATAGTGTGTAACACATGTAAAAGTCTTTTTCTTTAGTCATCAAAATGCAGACAATGTGTAAAACTTGGTTGTAAAAAGATGAAACATGTGATACTCTCAAGACATTAAGATTCAACTATCTACATAATGCATATATATTCCTATACAATATTTTGGCACTAATACCACCAAGGGAGTACCTTGCAATGTTCTCCCATTAAGTGAATATAGTCTCCTAGGTTTCCCGGTTCTTGAATCCCTCTTTCCACAAGAGGAATACCTGTTAGTTCAGAAATTGCTTGTAAATGTAAAGTTTTCATCTTCCCTCTCCAATTCACTTCAATTATTTTTTAATTTCTATCAATGTTATTCTCTGAAAACCCATCATAAAACTCTTGTACTAAGGGAGGAATATAGAATTCAAAGGCATTAGCATGCAACAAGTAACCCCAATTCCTATCCCTTATTTGATCCAAAAAATACATCCCAAATGCTTCGAATACAAGGAAAAAGTTATGCTCAGTAAAATCTTAGACATGATGAACTTATAGAAATCTGATCACTGTAAAAGATGGAAGATAGAGCACTTAGTGTCCCTAAAGAATTCAGGGGAACTATCTTGCTAAAATTCAACTACCTGGCTAAAATTTCAGCTGCCTGGCCGAATTCTTGACTCAAACTTCGAGGCTGAAGTCTCTGAAACTCCTCCTCCTGGCTGTAGAATGCTCTGGATTTAGAGGTTGGGCTCGGATATGTGAGAAACAAAAGAAAGTTGAAGTTAGCTTATGTAGGAAATGTAAATACCATTATCCCAAAATTACCCTTCATTTGAAATTTGAATTTCAATTTCAAATTTGGAATTTTAGGAGATGTTGGAAACTGAATGCTCTTGGGAAAAGATGAGGGAGTTTCAAATTTTAAATTTCAAAAAATATTTAGATTTTTGAAGAAGATGAAATAAAAAAGAAAAAATAAAGAAAGGACAAAGTTAAAAAATAAGGAAAGATTCCAAAAAATTTCAAAAGATTTTGACACCTACCCTCATACCTAAATTGTGCTATGTCCCTATGCACAATATCAGGATTGAGAATCACCAACAATTTTAAATTCAAAAAAGAAATCCATTATTAAATCAAGATCTGATTTATCACAAAATAAAGCAATTTTGAAAACCACATATCTAGAAAATAGACTCAGAAAATAGGTAATTCAGAAAGTTTACACCTGAAAAATTTCTGGTTAAACGCCCACTAGAGTTCGGCTAGCTGGCCAAAAATTCAGCCACCGAGCTGAACTTTTGATGCTCTGTCTTCTGGTGCTCATGTTGTGGTCATTTTGTGGTTCATCTGGGCATATTGGATCAGTCAGTAGAGGGAGGTACCCGACATACAGAAGATACAAGTTAGTACTAAGGAAAATTCAAAATTCAAAATTAGAAAAGAAGGTTAGAAAACTTGGGTTGCCTCCCAAGAAACGCTTTAAGTTATAGTCTTTAGTTAGAGTTTCTCTGATCTTCATGGAGGCTCATGTATGGAAGGTGTTAGCCTCAATATTTTTTTGCAATCTTTTGGACTTTCTTCCATATTTGGTTTGGCGGTACAGCTTTCAAGTAGAAACTTTGCTTCTCAATTTTTGCATTCTTGGACTTGGTGAACTTGGGCTGATTGGACTCTTTGTTAAGCAACTTTTCAAGCAAATTTTGAATTTTTCTCATCAAAACAAAATCATTAATTTTATTTTATCAAAACAAATTTTGAATTTTCTCTTTGATATCAAATAAAAAATATTGATACCATTTTAAAATCTAATGCATAAGCTTGAAAAATAAGATTTGAATTAAGCTTAGCATTAACAACACATGAAGAATTCGAACTAGTTAAATGAGAGTGTTTAACAACTAGTACGAAATCCTTCTATCAAGGAATAAATCTAAGGATTTTCATGAAATAGCAATGAAACACAAAACACTCAAACACTCTAATCTATAAAGTCCAAATAGTTTCAAAAGAAGTGAGTGTACTAATGTTATGTGAAACATGGCATCATGAAAATGGCAATAAGGTACAATATTCCTTAGAAAATCATAAACATCAAAATCATCTCACATTTTTTATTAAATCATTGAAAACAAAATCTATATGTCAAGATATATGTATGTTTTGACAATACATGAAATATACATACATATCTCTTAAACTCAAGTGAGTCTATATGAATGGATTTGCATTGCAGGCAAAAGACTCAAGGGTTATACATGTATATTTTAAGGTTTGGCAAAACACACATATACATGAAATAAAAGGCACATGATCATAAATCAAATCCAAAAGGTGAACATAAGTTTAAATATGTATGAATCATCAAAACTAAGCAATACAAGTACATTTCAAGGGTTCAAATAAGCATTTAAGCACAAATATAAATAGATTTATTTGTAGCCCATAATATGTACAAGTATAAATCCTAGTGTTGATAAAGGTTAACATTCAAACTAATATTCAAATCATGAAGCATCAAATAAATTTTGAGAATATAAAAGAATTTATCCATATAATTGTAAAATACCAATTGTAAGATAGGATCATGTGTAAATCTCAAAGGCTATTTGAAGAATAACTAACTAGTATAAATTGTTTTTGAAAAACTAGTTAAAGATCCTTCAAATACATCAAATTCAAATGTTTTTCATAAATACTACTAAGTACATAAAAGTTCAAGCACTCATAGTCCATAAAGCTCCAAATTATATGTTTTCTTAAAGATGAGTGTTCAAAGGTTATGTAAATAGTATCTTCATGAAAATAGTCATTGAAGCCCAAAACGATCATAAGTCAAATTTTTAACAACAAATCATGAAAAATCATTTTTCACTAAAATCAACAATTTTCATGGTATATGTATGGTTTATACAAATCTAACAATATGCATACATATCCCAAAAATAAAAGAGTCTATTAAATGTTTGCATGAAGGCAAGAGACTCACGGGTATACATGTATATTTATTAGATTTGAATTAAGCATGCATATACATGAAGTAAATCACAAAAATTGGCAAAACATGTATATATGAGAATTATCAAAACTAGATTATACATATGCATAAAGTGGATACAAGTGAGCATGAAGTCCAAATATTTAAGAATCAATTGTAGTTCACTATTTGTATATGTATACATACAAGTTTGACAAATCTACATCTAAGCATGTAACTACCACATAAAGCACACAAAATCTTAAAATATGAACATGCTATGAATATTATGAATGAACAAGCATGTACATAAATGAAATAGGAGTTTAGAAATTGTTACCAACTCTAAAACTCCTAGCATGGTGGTTGATCCACCAAAGCTCCTTGATAGCGATGCAACCCAAAAGTATGTCCATCATGTCCAAGTGCATCCACTACCAAGGTACCATCCCTCTCACGTTTTGATAGAGCCCTCACCTACATCACAAGCAAAAGGTGGGGGTTTTGGTACCCATATTTTCTTGGGTCCTTTGGGGTTAGCTTTATTATAAGGAACCCAAAATCCTTTAGACATAGCAAAATATAAGTTATGCTTCTTATCAAAACAATATTTTGCTAAATGGCCTTTGCGACCACAATGTGTACAAGTGTACACCCTATCATGATGCTTATGAGTGTGATTGTGATCGTGATGTGCAACATAAGCATGAGCATGATGTGTATGTGCATGAGCATGGGGAACTTGTTTCTTTTGAAACAAAGATTCCAACTTAGAATGATTGAATGCACAAGAGTTCAAAGTTGAACTCAAATTCTCCATTTTATTTTTCAAATTCTTAATCTCATTAGTTGTGGCATGAAAAGCATGATGAGATAAAGAATCATTTTTCTTTTTCTTTTGAGAAACAAAATCTTTTTCTTTTTCAAAAAATTTTCTTTTCAAAGATTTATTTTCTTGAAAAACTTCTTCCTTTTGTTTTCCACCAAATCAATCTTATTTTTCAAAATCATATTTCCTTCACATAAAATATTCAATTTAGACATTAAGGAAATATTCTCATTTTTCAAATCCTCATTTTCTTTTCTAAACATGCAAGTTTATTTCTAAAAGAATCATTTTCTACATGCATGCAATCAATGTTCTTTTTCAAATTTTTGTTATCTTTTTCCAAGCATGCAATGTTATCTCTAAAAGAGTCATGTTCTACATGCATGCAAGCAATATCCTTTTTCAAATTTTATTTTCCTTTTTAATTATGTCATATCTCTCAAGCAATAATTGGCAAAATGAATTTAGCTCATCATATGACATAGTAGCATCCTCATCCTCGGATTCGGAAGTTACCTCAAGGGGTTATCCCCTTGGACCATATAGCATACGTTGGAGATGTCGCTTCCAACGTCCGAATCGCTCCCCGCATAGTATAGATCCTTTTCGCCAAGGGAGGTGAGGGTGTTCCACACTACAAAAGCCGAGTCAAGATTAGTCAACTTAGACAAATAATCATCATCTAAGCTAGATACTAAAGCATGTAGGGCCTTTGCATTAGCCTCAATGTTCTTACCATTTAAGCAATATTCTTTATTAGTTGTGGCAAGATATACACTAAGGCCAAGTCCTTTGAGGAACAAAGACATCTTAACCTTCCAAATTTGGATGTTAAGGATGTCAAAGGTGGGTGGTGACATGAAGTCCATTGTGTGTGTACAAATCTTGTGATTAGCCTAAAATGAGGATCTTTAACTCTAGGTTGTTAGACCTAATATCAAGAGCACTTGGCTCTGATACCAATTGTAAGATCACCTAGAGGGGGGTGAATAGGTGATGGCTAATCTAATGGTCACTTATGAACAAATAATGCGGAATTAAAACTAAGTTGACCAAATTAAACTTCTTTTAATTAAACACTTATGTATAACACAAGAGTGTTGCCGAATTCCCCTTGCGAGGCTCTGGACAAGCTCCTCTAGATTCCCCTTGAATGGGTTGAGGTGCCGCGTTGGCTCTCTTGGTTGAATACTAGTGTTAACAACAATCCCAAGCAAGTATGTATATCAATTATGAGCACAAGGGAATATATCATGCATATATAAGATGAACACAATAAATTGAATGCAAGATATAAAATAGAGACAAAAAGAGTAAGAGAGCAAGAGTGAGCAATCGCAAACACAAAGGGTTTGTTTCGAGGTTCGAGCACACTTGCTCTACATCCCCGCCTTCGACACACGAAGGATTTCCACTATGCAAGATCCCCAACGGATCTCTCCTTGGTGCCGCAACACCTACAAGCTCTCGGACTTCCTTGTCCGTACACCACAAGCCCACCGGCTCAATGAGGGCGCACCTCAAACCACCGAGTTCACACAAGAACTCTACCACACGAGCACACTTGCCCGTCTCCTCAAAATACAAAGGAAATCTCTTTGGTGATCTAACACTTGATCACCAATTACAAAGGCTCACTACAACACTTTCCTATAGGATAGATATGTCTATGGATGCTCAAGTGAAGTGTGAGAAATCAAGGAAAGAAAGCTATGGTGAAAAACACAAGAAATCACTTTTACACTCTCTTGATAAAATCCCTTTAAGATGGGAAGTATTTGCACTCAATTTTGTGGAGAAAACTCTTCTAAAAGTATCAGAAAAACTGGCTCAAGAGTCTCTAAAATCTTCTACCAAAAATAGTTGACAAGACCCCCTTTTATAGGCTGACAGAAAATAGAGCCGTTGGGGTTCTGTCAGAGCTACCGGTCGACCGGCCCGGTCGACCGGCAACGGTCAAAAATCCGACCGTTGCAGCCTCCGGTCGACCGGCCCGGTCGACCGACTTCCTGGAGCAGAGAGCAAATTCTCTATCGGTCGACCGGCTCGGTCGACTGATATTTCCAGAGAGCAAAAGCTCTCCTGGACGGTCGACCGACCCGGTCGACCGGCCACTGTGCTGGCAGTGTGCACAAGGCTGTGCACATCGGTCGACCGGTCCGGTCGACCGACTTGGCCTGTCAGCCAATGTCCAGGTCTGAAAACAGGATTTAAAATCTTTTTATAAAATCCTAAAAATACATAGAAATTCTACAAAAATAGTTTTACCAATATACTATGAAGGACAAACATGCTTGCACAAAATCAAGACATGTTATAGATGTTTTGGTCTATTTTTGTAACTTGGAAATATTAGCTCATAATAAAAACGTTTTTCTAAAACAACATGTTTTTCTAAAACTTGTTTTTCCATAACTTCATCAAATACAAAAACAAGATATACTTTAAAGCATAGTGTGTATGGATATGATCCACTACACAATCAAGATGACATATCTAGTTTTTGACATAAGGCACTAAACTTGATTTTGAAATATCAACATGTTTTTCCAAACTTTCATCAAATACAAAAACAAGATATACTATAAAAGCATAGTGTGTATGGATATGATCCACTACACAATCAAGATGAAATATCTAGTTTTTGACAATAGGCTCTAAGCATGGTTTTGGATATAAGATATGTAAACTATGAAATACCAAAAATCAAAACCACTTAAATACAAATTTGGTTTTTGGTTAAAATTCTTTTCTAAAACAAAAAATTCTTTTATGAAAACAATTCTATCAAGAGTGTGTGTGCATGGTATACTTGAGCAATCCACCAACTATCTATCCTTTACATTTTACTCTAAAACAAAAACAAAATCTTATACCTAGACACAAGTCTTCATCCTCTTGAAGTCTTCACTTGAAGGCTTCTCATCTTCTTGACTTGGTCCAAATGCAATCCACCGAGCTCATCTCTAGATGTGTTCTTGATGCATAGGCTCGTGAATCAACCGGTGCTAGCTTCCAACTTGACTTTAAATCCTTTGTTGAAGCTCCACACCTACTAAGATCTTGATAAGGAATCTGTCACTAATTAAACACAAGATCATTAGTAATCATAACTTCATGAGTTGATCATCATCAAAACTAGGGTGATAGGCCTTTGGGCCAACAATCTCCCCCTTTTTGATGATGACAAAACTCATGACGTTATATATGCATGGATTAAAGTAAAGCTTCAAAGAAGCTCCCCCTTAACTCATGCATACAAAATAAATAATAAATATGATCATGAAGCACATGAATATGGATGCAAATATGGAGATGCAACAAGCATAAATCAACATCTTTGTACTCCTATTTGCATAAATCAAAACACATATGCATAAATACAAATCTTAATTTCCCTTAAGTAAGAAGGACAAATACTTCTCCCCCTTAAGCAAGGAAATCATGCATATATATCAAAACAAAAACACAAATACTTCTCCCCTTTTTGTCAATCATCAACAAAGGGTTCAAAGTAAAATCAAATCAAACAAATTTTCTCCCCCTTTATGCAAAAAATAAGGAAGTCAAGGAGGGGCAATACAAATCAAAAATTTTGAATTTTTCTCATCAAAACAAAATCATTAATTTTATTTTATCAAAACAAATTTTGAATTTTCTCTTTGATATCAAATAAAAAATATTGATACCATTTTAAAATCTAATGCATAAGCTTGAAAAATAAGATTTGAATTAAGCTTAGCATTAACAACACATGAAGAATTCGAACTAGTTAAATGAGAGTGTTTAACAACTAGTACGAAATCCTTCTATCAAGGAATAAATCTAAGGATTTTCATGAAATAGCAATGAAACACAAAACACTCAAACACTCTAATCTATAAAGTCCAAATAGTTTCAAAAGAAGTGAGTGTACTAATGTTATGTGAAACATGGCATCATGAAAATGGCAATAAGGTACAATATTCCTTAGAAAATCATAAACATCAAAATCATCTCACATTTTTTATTAAATCATTGAAAACAAAATCTATATGTCAAGATATATGTATGTTTTGACAATACATGAAATATACATACATATCTCTTAAACTCAAGTGAGTCTATATGAATGGATTTGCATTGCAGGCAAAAGACTCAAGGGTTATACATGTATATTTTAAGGTTTGGCAAAACACACATATACATGAAATAAAAGGCACATGATCATAAATCAAATCCAAAAGGTGAACATAAGTTTAAATATGTATGAATCATCAAAACTAAGCAATACAAGTACATTTCAAGGGTTCAAATAAGCATTTAAGCACAAATATAAATAGATTTATTTGTAGCCCATAATATGTACAAGTATAAATCCTAGTGTTGATAAAGGTTAACATTCAAACTAATATTCAAATCATGAAGCATCAAATAAATTTTGAGAATATAAAAGAATTTATCCATATAATTGTAAAATACCAATTGTAAGATAGGATCATGTGTAAATCTCAAAGGCTATTTGAAGAATAACTAACTAGTATAAATTGTTTTTGAAAAACTAGTTAAAGATCCTTCAAATACATCAAATTCAAATGTTTTTCATAAATACTACTAAGTACATAAAAGTTCAAGCACTCATAGTCCATAAAGCTCCAAATTATATGTTTTCTTAAAGATGAGTGTTCAAAGGTTATGTAAATAGTATCTTCATGAAAATAGTCATTGAAGCCCAAAACGATCATAAGTCAAATTTTTAACAACAAATCATGAAAAATCATTTTTCACTAAAATCAACAATTTTCATGGTATATGTATGGTTTATACAAATCTAACAATATGCATACATATCCCAAAAATAAAAGAGTCTATTAAATGTTTGCATGAAGGCAAGAGACTCACGGGTATACATGTATATTTATTAGATTTGAATTAAGCATGCATATACATGAAGTAAATCACAAAAATTGGCAAAACATGTATATATGAGAATTATCAAAACTAGATTATACATATGCATAAAGTGGATACAAGTGAGCATGAAGTCCAAATATTTAAGAATCAATTGTAGTTCACTATTTGTATATGTATACATACAAGTTTGACAAATCTACATCTAAGCATGTAACTACCACATAAAGCACACAAAATCTTAAATATGAACATGCTATGAATATTATGAATGAACAAGCATGTACATAAATGAAATAGGAGTTTAGAAATTGTTACCAACTCCAAAGCTCCTAGCATGGTGGTTGATCCACCAAAGCTCCTTGATAGCGATGCAACCCAAAAGTATGTCCATCATGTCCAAGTGCATCCACTACCAAGGTACCATCCCTCTCACGTTTTGAGAGAGCCCTCACCTACATCACAAGCAAAAGGTGGGGGTTTTGGTACCCATATTTTCTTGGGTCCTTTGGGGTTAGCTTTATTATAAGGAACCCAAAATCCTTTAGACATAGCAAAATATAAGTTATGCTTCTTATCAAAACAATATTTTGCTAAATGGCCTTTGCGACCACAATGTGTACAAGTGTACACCCTATCATGATGCTTATGAGTGTGATTGTGATCGTGATGTGCAACATAAGCATGAGCATGATGTGTATGTGCATGAGCATGGGGAACTTGTTTCTTTTGAAACAAAGATTCCAACTTAGAATGATTGAATGCACAAGAGTTCAAAGTTGAACTCAAATTCTCCATTTTATTTTTCAAATTCTTAATCTCATTAGTTGTGGCATGAAAAGCATGATGAGATAAAGAATCATTTTTCTTTTTCTTTTGAGAAACAAAATCTTTTTCTTTTTCAAAAAATTTTCTTTTCAAAGATTTATTTTCTTGAAAAACTTCTTCCTTTTGTTTTTCCACCAAATCAATCTTATTTTTCAAAATCATATTTCCTTCACATAAAATATTCAATTTAGACATTAAGGAAATATTCTCATTTTTCAAATCCTCATTTTCTTTTTCTAAACATGCAAGTTTATTTCTAAAAGAATCATTTTCTACATGCATGCAATCAATGTTCTTTTTCAAATTTTTGTTATCTTTTCTAAGCATGCAATGTTATCTCTAAAAGAGTCATGTTCTACATGCATGCAAGCAATATCCTTTTTCAAATTTTTATTTTCCTTTTTAATTATGTCATATCTCTCAAGCAATAATTGGCAAAATGAATTTAGCTCATCATATGACATAGTAGCATCCTCATCCTTGGATTCGGAAGTTACCTCAAGGGGGTTATCCCCTTGGACCATATAGCATACGTTGGAGATGTCGCTTCCAACGTCCGAATCGCTCCCCGCATAGTATAGATCCTTTTCGCCAAGGGAGGTGAGGGTGTTCCACACTACAAAAGCCGAGTCAAGATTAGTCAACTTAGACAAATAATCATCATCTAAGCTAGATACTAAAGCATGTAGGGCCTTTGCATTAGCCTCAATGTTCTTACCATTTAAGCAATATTCTTTATTAGTTGTGGCAAGATATACACTAAGGCCAAGTCCTTTGAGGAACAAAGACATCTTAACCTTCCAAATTTGGATGTTAAGGATGTCAAAGGTGGGTGGTGACATGAAGTCCATTGTGTGTGTACAAATCTTGTGATTAGCCTAAAATGAGGATCTTTAACTCTAGGTTGTTAGACCTAATATCAAGAGCACTTGGCTCTGATACCAATTGTAAGATCACCTAGAGGGGGGGTGAATAGGTGATGGCTAATCTAATGGTCACTTATGAACAAATAATGCGGAATTAAAACTAAGTTGACCAAATTAAACTTCTTTTAATTAAACACTTATGTATAACACAAGAGTGTTGCCGAATTCCCCTTGCGAGGCTCTGGACAAGCTCCTCTAGATTCCCCTTGAATGGGTTGAGGTGCCGCGTTGGCTCTCTTGGTTGAATACTAGTGTTAACAACAATCCCAAGCAAGTATGTATATCAATTATGAGCACAAGGGAATATATCATGCATATATAAGATGAACACAATAAATTGAATGCAAGATATAAAATAGAGACAAAAAGAGTAAGAGAGCAAGAGTGAGCAATCGCAAACACAAAGGGTTTGTTTCGAGGTTCGAGCACACTTGCTCTACATCCCCGCCTTCGACACACGAAGGATTTCCACTATGCAAGATCCCCAACGGATCTCTCCTTGGTGCCGCAACACCTACAAGCTCTCGGACTTCCTTGTCCGTACACCACAAGCCCACCGGCTCAATGAGGGCGCACCTCAAACCACCGAGTTCACACAAGAACTCTACCACACGAGCACACTTGCCCGTCTCCTCAAAATACAAAGGAAATCTCTTTGGTGATCTAACACTTGATCACCAATTACAAAGGCTCACTACAACACTTTCCTATAGGATAGATATGTCTATGGATGCTCAAGTGAAGTGTGAGAAATCAAGGAAAGAAAGCTATGGTGAAAAACACAAGAAATCACTTTTACACTCTCTTCATAAAATCCCTTTAAGATGGGAAGTATTTGCACTCAATTTTGTGGAGAAAACTCTTCTAAAAGTATCAGAAAAACTGGCTCAAGAGTCTCTAAAATCTTCTACCAAAAACAGTTGACAAGACCCCCTTTTATAGGCTGACAGAAAATAGAGCCGTTGGGGTTCTGTCAGAGCTACCGGTCGACCGGCCCGGTCGACCGGCAACGGTCAAAAATCCGACCGTTGCAGCCTCCGATCGACCGGCCCGGTCGACCGACTTCCTGGAGCAGAGAGCAAATTCTCTATCGGTCGACCGGCTCGGTCGACTGATATTTCCAGAGAGCAAAAGCTCTCCTGGTCGGTCGACCGACCCGGTCGACCGGCCACTGTGCTGGCAGTGTGCACAAGGCTGTGCACATCGGTCGACCAGTCCGGTCGACCGACTTGGCCTGTCAGCCAATGTCCAGGTCTGAAAACAGGATTTAAAATCTTTTTATAAAATCCTAAAAATACATAGAAATTCTACAAAAATAGTTTTACCAATATACTATGAAGGACAAACATGCTTGCACAAAATCAAGACATGTTATAGATGTTTTGGTCTATTTTTGTAACTTGGAAATATTAGCTCATAATAAAAACGTTTTTCTAAAACAACATGTTTTTCTAAAACTTGTTTTTCCATAACTTCATCAAATACAAAAACAAGATATACTTTAAAGCATAGTGTGTATGGATATGATCCACTACACAATCAAGATGACATATCTAGTTTTTGACATAAGGCACTAAACTTGGTTTTGAAATATCAACATGTTTTTCCAAACTTTCATCAAATACAAAAACAAGATATACTATAAAAGCATAGTGTGTATGGATATGATCCACTACACAATCAAGATGAAATATCTAGTTTTTGACAATAGGCTCTAAGCATGGTTTTGGATATAAGATATGTAAACTATGAAATACCAAAAATCAAAACCACTTAAATACAAATTTGGTTTTTGGTTAAAATTCTTTTCTAAAACAAAAAATTCTTTTATGAAAACAATTCTATCAAGAGTGTGTGTGCATGGTATACTTGAGCAATCCACCAACTATCTATCCTTTACATTTTACTCTAAAACAAAAACAAAATCTTATACCTAGACACAAGTCTTCATCCTCTTGAAGTCTTCACTTGAAGGCTTCTCATCTTCTTGACTTGGTCCAAATGCAATCCACCGAGCTCATCTCTAGATGTGTTCTTGATGCATAGGCTCGTGAATCAACCGGTGCTAGCTTCCAACTTGACTTTAAATCCTTTGTTGAAGCTCCACACCTACTAAGATCTTGATAAGGAATCTGTCACTAATTAAACACAAGATCATTAGTAATCATAACTTCATGAGTTGATCATCATCAAAACTAGGGTGATAGGCCTTTGGGCCAACAAGATTTTGGCTGGGTGGCCAAGCTCTGGCTCTGTACATCTCCTGCCGCCTTCTCCTAATCTGAGTTTTCATCTACAGTGCCTATTGGAGAAGGTTTTTCTTTTCTGGAGACTTGGTCTTATGCTAGAACTTTTTCACTTCTTAACGTGATTGTCTTGATGTGTTCTTTAGGATTTATCTCCGTGTTGATCAGTAATGATCCCTATAGTTAGTTGGACAACAGGCTAAAAATTTGGCTCGTCGCACCTCTAAGTTATGAATTGCAGCTGCTTGGTTTTTCAAGTTGGTGTCTGTGGTGGTCATGAATGTTTGTGTAGTGGCGGCGAGCTGTTGTATTGTCTCCTCCAAGCTTGGCTTCTTCCTTTGTGGCGATGGTGGTCTTGCTTGTTGTTACTGAAAGTTATTCACTGTTGGAGTAATATTATTGTTGTTATCATCCCATCCTAAATTAGGATGATTTCTCCAAGCTAGTGTGTACGTGTTTGAATAAGGGTTATTGTTCCTTTGAAAGTCATTCACGTAGTTTTCCTGCTCGGTTGAAGGAAACCAAAAGTTTCCAGCTTGTCCTTCATTGGGTGGTTGTCCTACAACAAATGCATTATATTGAGGGTTTTGGGTTTGGATGACGCTTACAGTGGTTGCATCGAGTTTCTTCATCAATACTGTAAGTTGTGCATGTATTGCAGAGATTGTGTCTATCTCATGTACTCCGGCCGCCTTTCTTGGTAACGCTCGATCTGATTGCCATTGGTAACTATTTAAGGCCATCTCCTCAAGAAGCTTGTATGCCTCATCACGTTCCTTGCCCATGAGTGCTCCTCCTGCGGCCGCATCAATTATCATCTTGGTATTTAGATTCAATTCATTGTAGAAGAATTAGATTTTCAACCAAGCAGAAAGTCCGTAATGTGGGACTTTCCTGATCAATCTTTTGTACCTATCCCAAGCTTCATAGATGCTTTCAGAATCAAGTTGAGAGAAGGTTGTGAGATCACCTCGGAGTTTTTCCACTTTAGATGGAGGGAAGTACTTCGCAAGGAACTTATTCACCATCTCATCCTACATTGCTATGGTATTCTTATGTAAAGAATTGAACCATGTTTTCACTTTATCCTTTAAGAAAAAAGAAAAAAGTTTCAGCTTTATTACCTCCGGGGACATACCATTCATCCGTTATATGTCACATATCTCTAAAAAACTAGAGATGTGTTCATCAGGGTCGTCATGTGGGAATCCTCCGAATTGACATGTGTGTTGCACTATCTGAGTTAACTCCGGCTTCAGTTCAAAGTTGCTTACTTGAATTGTTGGTGCAATGATGCATGAATTGGCTCCAGTTAGAGAGGGAACATCGTAATCCCTCAAAACTTTTCTCTCATTTTGATTCTCTATCACTTTTCTTGATCTCGTTTCTCCTTGAGCAAGTGTCTGAAGGTTCTATCGCTCTGGATTAGGTTCTAAGAGTTCTGAACTCCTAAAATATCTCATCCACTGGTAACAACAAGTCTGAAGAAAACTCAACTCCGTTCAGAACAGGAGTACGGCTACCTGGCTGAATTTTTGGCTGCCTGGCCAAATTCTGTGTTCTTTTGAGGTTGAACTCCCTGTAATCTTACAGAGGAAAAGATTTTTAAGTTAAATCTGCAGACAGAATTCAAAGTAGAAAAGTAATCAATATTGTTGATATTAAAAAATTATACAATTCCCAATAACGACATCAAAAAACTTGATGTGAATCGAATGGCAAGTGTACCAATTGTTAACAAGTAATAGAGAGTGAAATAAAGTATTGTCTCACGAGGATTGTTATTTCAATTATCAACTAATCTTTCCTAATTCTATTTGAATAATCAATTAAGTTGGAAGGTGTTATGAATAAACTACTACTAAAACGGGTCGCTTTATATGTGAGAAGAAATAGGGTAATGATTTTGATAATTGTAATCAGATAAAATACTATGCTTGTGCTAATTCATCCTACTCATGCTAACAATTAGAATTTCCTAACTTAATTAGTAATTTCTCTTAAATAATATCAATTCTATCTTTTAAATCTAAAATCTACAATCTCTCGATATAGTAGATTGCTAGTTAGAAGATGCATTAAGTGTGATGGATATTCCTACATGACTGCACAACTCTTACGTCTCAACATCTTGAATTATGGTTGTTAATCCTAAAAACTTTTGCTAAGTTATCTCTTTCGTACTCTAACCTAGCCTTCTGATTAATTGTGCGCACCAATTATAACATAAAGCATAAGATTAACAACTTAGCATGCAAAAGATTCAAACTTTACAAAGCACGTAGCAGAATTTGCATAAAACACAATATCATATCATCAATACAGCCCCTATATCATGCCCTAGCTATGAAAAATTAGTTCATACCTAAGAAAATATAACACATCATAATATTAGAATAGATTATGCTACAAATTTTTGGAATAAAAATCAAATAAAGAGAAATGTAAGATAGCAAAAAAAGATGAAGTTTTTATGAAGAATTCCTCGCTGAAGGTACTCTAAGATTTAATAGCTAACAACAAAAATTTTTATTTTAGTTTTGCTAAAATAAAAGAGAGATAAAAAACTGTATATCATACAAGAGACTTGACGGCGTTTTATATAGAATAGAGAGTAGTAGAACCCTAATCGAATACAAAAATTTAGGTTTCTAAATTCACACGTATTAGTGAAAAAATTCTATCCATATTTGTCGCCATAGTTCAACTAGCTGGCCGAAAATTTAGCTGGCTGGCCGAACTTCCAGCTATAATGAAGCTTCGCTTTTTGACTCGTGTTGACCTCTGAGTTGGCATTCCCGTTGACTGGTCCACGACTGCTTGGCCAAAATATGCGGCTGAGTGACTAAACTCTTGGTCCATTTCACTCCCAGATTTTTGTGAAATTTTCGATTTTACGTGAAGTCTCTGTTGAGATGTTCTAACTCTGCATCAGATCTCTGATTCTGCATCACTTTTTTTCACTTGATATCATCGATTCACCAATTTCACTCTTTCTTCTAAATTGCTCTTGACCTAAAATCTTTAAATTAACATTAACGAAATACCCATGCAGCATTTAATGTGGCAAATAATAGGCACAAAAGGTGATGTAAAACATGTATATAAAGCACACACACATCAATTGACATATAGATTTTTGTTAATTATGAACTGCAAAATTGTATTTAGCTGTAACTTTAGACCCATTTCAGTCTTTCAATATTGAATTGATACTCTATAATCTATATACAATTGCATTCAGATTAAAGTCTAGTTTCCAGCACATTTGTTAAAGTCTTAATCGGAAGTCTGTACAGAGAGATAAGGCTGAAATAATATAGGCTGCACAAATTTCTAGAGTGTGCAGATATTTTAATATATAAGTTTTTGAAGTAGCAACAACATTCATATATCCTATATATTGGTTGTTATACATGTATAACTGTTTAAACATGTTAAAAGTACTGTGTTTAAAATTTATGAATATCTACTTTGCCCACAAAAAAGTAGGTGTTTATAGAGATTAAACATATTAGGATAGTAAGTTGGATACTTGTAAAAATTGAATTCTTATATCTAGAGGTATAGTTTTCTTTTTTATCGAATCTAACTCCACTTGTCTTAAATAAAGATATTATAGTGAATTTTATGCGTACTAGAACTCATAGGAAAGTTTAAATTCACTTGTGAAACATATGTATTAGTTTCAGTAAGGTTAAGTGAAAATGTGACCATACCCAGAAATATTCTTGATTTTTTTTATCTCTATAACAATTTTTCTTCTCATTTTCTCCTCCCTTTATATTTTTCATTCCTTCTTATCTTCTTAATCATTTTTCAAGAAATTGATTGTAATGTAAACAAAAGTACCTTTTGTTTTTGTATTGGTCAACTTCTGACCCCATCCAAGATGACGACATGTGTCCCTCACCTTCCAACCCTTTGAGGTACATCAGAACTCTACTCTAAAGTCCATACTATTCTCGAGCTCTACCCAATCCACTCCGCTCTAAGGTTCCTCCGTCCTGAAGACTTCAACTCCCAGCCAAGCAGCTCCACTAACAGTTCACCCTCGATCTCCGCCGATGATTTCGCCACCTTATATTCCTCCACGTTCATAATCTATAACGCTACTTAGCACGAACAGTTATGGACAGTGGCAAATTTTTCTGCATGCAACCCGATAAGCCAGTGCCACTGTTCACTGGCATTACAATAAATTGACATGTGCAAATCGTGCAGTTACGAAGATCTCGCTCGCACCATCTTTTACATGCCAACAGCTCAATCGAGTATAGGTAAACCTCGTCCTCCAATGAAGAGGGTATGCAAGCCCTGAGGGCAAAAGCCCTGAAAGATGATTCAAACCCCTGACTCCAAAGGAACCCAATTCTAATCCTGGATTATGATTCTAATTGAATCTACACTCATCTTTTAGATTCCTATACTCTTTGTAATTTGAGAATAAAAGTGAAGCTTCTTCTCTTCTCATGATTTTTTTTTTATTAAGAGTTTTCACGTAAAATTATGCGCGTTCCTTTTTGTATTGTGCTTTCTTTACATGCATTACCCTAATTACTTTTATCCCTTTTGGTGAGGATCGACCGTTCAATCACTTGTGGTAGAAAATCACCACCACAGGTTTCTCTAACTGCTTGCGTCTTCGCATGATGAAATAGTCTCTATCCTCTGACCTGCCTACCAGAAATCAAACATCTATCGTTGTTGAAACAGAAACCAATCTTGTATCAAATAAAAATAAAAACTAAATTAACAAAATCTTTGTGATTATCTTTGCTCTCCATGAGCTGTTGTACAGTCTTGGCAGCGTCTCTATCTTCTTCTGCCTCTGCTCTCACTTCTACCCCGACCTCTTTGACATCATGTGTTCCACCCTTGCCTCTGAGTTAGTCTCCTCTGGGGTTACATGCTCCAACCTCCTGTTGGAGTTCTTCGCTATCATGGGCTTCAACGCTGCCAACAAGACCACCCTCTCTCGATCCTCAATCCTCGTTAAAACTCTATATTAGCTTGCAGAAGAGGTCATGTTTTACATAACCTTAATATTATCTCTGTCGTCTGGCATCATCCACCTGTAGGTTGAAGCTGAGTTTAAGACAAAGAGAAACTCATTTTTGTAATGACCTTTGCCTATATATTTTATCTTCATCTGTTTAATAAGAAAACTCATTTTGACAATGATGGAGAGTATGAAAGGTATTGTCGACGTTGTTGGTGGGAACCCATAATCTGGACCGAGCCCAATAGAATGGCGGATCACGTGATATCAAAGAAGACAATGAAGGAGGTAGAAGAAGGCATAGGAGGTGTTAAGGCCAAATCACGTCCATCAGCGCATCAGACGCTAGGATATGACAAAGCTTCCATTATTCAAAATTATCTTCGGATTTTTTTGGTTATTTGGTAGAAAATTGGGTTCAACTAAAACTATAAGAGTTATATTGCTAAAAGAAGTTCAATTTTCCAGTTTTTTAATTTGCCGTGTTTTTTAATTTTCTGCCTCAATTTATGGTATGCAGTGACACTAGTTTCACTTACTACTGACGTTCCCATGTTATTATGAGGTGATAATTTTAGGATAGGAAAAATAAAATCTTTATTAAATTGCATATGTGGATATAGATTTAACACTCCGTGAGAATGCTCCCCTGCTCCTACAGAATCTTCGAGCCTAAATGATAAGATTGTTTTTGCTAAATACGAGCGATTAAATCACGTTAACTATAAAGACCAATGTCACCAAGAGTATTATAGGTTCTATTCTTGATTGTGACAATGCAAGAGAGTTTATGAAGGCCATTAAGGAGCCATTCTTGACTTGTGACAAGACACTGGCAACAATCTTGATTCAAAAACTCATATACACGAAGTATGACCCCTCAAAAGTTATGCGAGTGCATGTAATGCAACTATGGGATATTGCTTCTCAGTTGATTAGTTGGCTAGTTGATCAAATGGTTAATATTAGTAAATAATTAGTGTTTAAAACTAGCATTATATGAAGCTAGCAATTTAATAATTCAATTAGTAATTAATCTGTCACACCAGTGTGATAACCAAGTTGATATATTCCATCCTTGCACACAAAAATCAATTAATTACTATTAATAAATAGTAAATAGTATTTTAAAATTTAAAGAGTGGTATCTATATGAATAGCTAAATGTAGAGTTAATAACAAATGTTTAATAATTATTAATTAATAACTAGAATCCATATAATTATTTAGTAATTAGTATTTAAATAGTGTTAAGTATTTAAATAACTTCTAAAACAACTAGCATAATAACACTGAATAAAATAAATGAACCTAAGATACAGTTAATACCACAGCAGAATAAATAAGATACTTACTTTGGAGAGTTAGAAAGTAAGACTAATGTGAAATGTTGATTATCTAGACTGCGAACACGACCCGGTATCAGTTGTTGTTAAGGGACAACCAGACCCCTACGACTTCAGGAAAGTGCACACGCTACTCTTCTCTTTGACTTTTGTGTTTATTTTAGTTTTGTCTCCTAACTATAATTTCTAGATATCATATTTCATGATCGTCTATAACATCCTATGATCACATTTACATTATCAGCCTGTCCTTGCTCCGATTATATGACTAATTATTGTATTCTTGATATTATCACCAATTTCGTCTCGTGATCGTGTTACATATCATTTTTGTATCTAGTTATTGTTCATGCATGCATGCCAACTAAATATACATGATTATTTATGTGTGATAGACTAATTTACTGTCATGAAATTTGTATTAATCACTGATCAACCCAAATATGCATAGAAAAATACAGAGTTTAGGAATAGTTTTAGGTCCTCGATGTTACCGTGCAGTCTAGGGCTAACGGGTCGTGATCCACAGGGAGGGACTACGATGGAAGTAATTAAATAAGTTTCTTCTTTTAACTCATTAAAACAAGTTAAGAGTTCTCTTCTCGGTTTTAAAAGAAAATAAAAATAGTTAAGGCTAATCTAAGTTAAAAGAATTCTAAAGAAGAAGATGGGTTTGTTGTTAAAAAAGAAAAGAAAAATGAGCTTAAAGAAATAAAAAGAGAATGTATTGGTTTTAGAAATTATTAGATTAATCTAAGAAAGAAAAATAGAAAACTCCATTGATATCACATCAATACAACTCTCTCTTGAAGAAGGATTACATCAGTATCACTCTAATTACAATTTTTCTTCTTCTTCTCTCATGTAACTCTCTCTAGCCTAAAATAAAAATGAAAATTACATTGAAAAAGAAAAAAAACCTAAACTAAACTAAAATAAAGCTCTCTGTTGGAATTCCTCTCTCTGCCTTTGAGTATGCAAGTATTTATAGGAGAAATAAGATAGGGGTAAGCGTATGAAGATAGGGGGAGCAAATGCTTCCCTAGATTTGAATACCACGCCATGAAAACGCGACTTTTACAGCATTTTCGCAGCAAGATCTTGGCTGTAGGCCAGGATCAATGGGTGTGTGTCCGTTGATTTGCCCTCTATCCTTTTATCCAATTGCATTTTTAGTTTTCGCTTTAGATTTAATGAAATATCCTTTGATATTCAACTCAACCAATTGGGTCTTCAAAATTCTTTTTTTCTTTGTATTTTGATGATATTATCTCATCTGATATACTCGGTCTTCAGATAAGATTACTTCTAGAACTCTGAAGTTGAATAGGTTCCCGTTGATTTGATTTTTTGGATTTAATTGAATAGAATTTGTGCTTATCTTCTCTCTATCCTATCCCTGCATGAATTTAGACATTAAGACAATCTTGCATGAATTTAGACATTAAGACAAGTGAGTTGTAGGAATTTATTATAGAATCAATATAAGAATGCAATAATAATTAGGCAATATATATGTCCAAATGCACCCCCACACCTACCTTTTGCTCATCCTCGAGCAAAACAAAGAGAAAAGAAAAACTAAACTCACCTAACATAACTCATTTTCATAGGAATCATGGTTACACTTAGCACATGCAACAAGCCGTTAAACCTTTAAGTTACCCCTAGAGGATGAGTTTTGTCTCGTTAGGATTTTTAGTAGATT
This sequence comes from Agave tequilana, assembly GCA_038442645.1. Taxonomy (NCBI): domain Eukaryota; kingdom Viridiplantae; phylum Streptophyta; class Magnoliopsida; order Asparagales; family Asparagaceae; genus Agave; species Agave tequilana. The sequence goes on from JAVJIF010031972.1 coordinate 75,787, forward strand.
GCACCCACATTATTATTGATGAATTGTTATTTCATATATGCATTTTTATCCCTGTGCTTGATTGTATATGCCTATATATATGCTATCCTACTCGTAATTGACAGCTTAAGGTATTCATGAAAGAGATTTAACTCTTTATGAGTATGTGCTAGCCATTGTCATATACCTGTATACCAATTTTAGGAAACGGGGTGTGACATACACATTGAACGTTAATTGAGTTTCAATAGCTTATTTTTTATTTATACAAGTTTTTGGAAAAAATTAGATTTTTCCATTTAAAGTTTAGTTTTTGGAAAAACATTTAATTTATAGTTTGTGTTTCAAAATGGTATTTATCGATCTCAAAAATAGTTCACATGTTTGTAATACGTGTTGATATTTGATCACACATATTTGTGCTCATATGTATTTACATGAACTTATTTTTGTAAATTTTATGGAGATTTATTGAAATTTTATTTGGATTTAAAAATATGTTTTAAAAGATAGAGAATCAGTTTTTCGGCTTCTACAGGTCGGCCGCCCAGTCAACCGCTTGCTAGAGCAAATTGCTCTGTCTGTCGATCGCTTTGTCGACCAGTTGTGTACAGACACATGCACAATGAAAATTGTGCATGTCGGTCAACTGACCAATTGACCGATGACAGAGGTTGCCCTTTGTTTGTGTATGTCGGTTGATCGACCGGTCGACCGTAGAGACTCAACACTCTCTATTTGGTTTGGTTAACTAAGCAGTCGATCTCCAGAGAGCAGTGCTCGCTGGTTGTTGGGAACGATCGATCGCCCGGTCGACTGGCAGTTCCAAGGTCATATTTTTGACTGTTTGCGGTTGACCAGCAGGCTGGTTTGGCCTGTGATTAGACCCCAATGACTAGTTTTTTGTTTGGCCTATAAATAGGGGTTTTGGCTTGGGTTTTTACCAAGATTTAACAAGAATTTTACACCCAGTTTTCAAGTGCTCTCTTGCCTATTTTCAAAAGAGTTTTCAACAAGTTTTTGAGCTTCAAATCCACTCTTTAAGCATGTTTATTTCAAGTGTTTCAAAATTTTGAAAAAATAAAAGAAAACAAGTTTTGAAAACACATGTTTTGTTCTTCAAGTTTCTATCTCTTCATGGAAGTTTTTCAAATTATTTTCTAAAGAGTTTCATTTTCAAAATCTTTATTTTCTCACAAGCTTGATCTCTTATTGCAAAATCTATCCTTATAGGTTTCTAAGTTGTGTGAGATTCTGATTTGTGATCTTTGTGATCACTAAGTGCTATAAACCATTTTATTTGCTTTGTTCTTTGGCTTTATGCCCTCCCTCTTGTATAGAGGTGATTTGCTTTGTGTATTGGCTTTGTGCCTTCTCTTATGTAGAGGATTTGAGTTTATATCCTTTGTGAAGTTTCTTTGTGGATATAGTGGCAATCTTTCATGCGGTGAAGGTGGGGACATAGATCAAGTGGCCTAAATCTTGAAACATATCATTTTATTTGCGTTTGCTATCTCTCAACTCAACTCTAGTCTTGTTTATATCTTGCATTGATATTATTACTCATCTATATATGCTTGATGTTGTGCCTACACTTACTTTGATCAAAGAGAGCTATTGAAGCGCCTCAACTCTTGTGAAAGAAGAATCTTGAGGAGAAGTTCGAGGGCCCTTCACTGGATATTCGACTTCACTCTTTTGAATTTATTTGTGTGTTAGTTTTATTAGCCATAGTTTTTAAATTCTGCATTTGATTAGCACTTATTCATCCCCTCTAGGTATACTTTCAGTTGGTATCAGAGCCAGTGCTCTTAATATTCGATTTAATCACCAAGGAGTGATCCTTATTTGCTAATCACTACATTTGTTTTACACAAACTCAGATTATTTTGCTCTACCTATGTTTGATGTTCTAACATCGACATTTGAAAAATTAAATTAAGTTTATATCTTAAAACCCTTGAAATACGTGTTTATCTTGCCATAACAAAAAGATCATATATTGAAAATGGCAAAAATTTTGAGGCTAATGCACAAGCCACGATTGCACTAAAGCAAATCCTTAACAATAATTATATTTCTAGGGTTCTCATTGTGATTTCTCTTTTGTAGTGTGGAACACGTTGACATCTTTTGGTGAACAAGGTCCAAATGATACAGAGAGATAATCAAGAGAAAATGATTCTGACTAAGATTGCTTCATGGTCCAAGGGAATGACTCCCTTGAGGTATATTTGGAATCCGATTTTAATGATAATGCAAGTATTTTGAATGATGAACTTGTCATGTTTTGTGAGAATTTGTTAGAAAAATATAGATTGTTAAAAAATAAGAGTTTGAAATTAAAGAAAGAAAATGAGCTTTTATCTTCAAAACTTGATTGTGTTTTAAATGAGAAATAAGAAATTTTAATTGAAAATAAATCTTTGAAAAACTATGTTAAGTTGATTTTCAAAGAATTTTGTTTTAAAAGAAAAGGATTCTTTGAAAACTCAACTTGATTTTGTTGTAAAAGAAAATGAGATTTTGAAAAATGAAATTGTTTTAATTTCAAAAGAAAAAGTATCTTTGAAAAATGCTTAGATTGAAAAAGAAAAGATTCCTAATCCTCTTACCAAAGTGGAAAAGAATTTTGTTTCTCATGCAAATATAGTTTCCTCTTCTATTGAGAAAATTGAGATTTGTGTTTTGAAAGATAGAATTAATTGTTTAGGCTCATCCTTTAGCTAATGTGCTTTTAATCACAAGAGATTGAAATCTTTATTTCAAAAAAAATAAGTTTCACATATGCATGCACACCCTCAACGGCATACACTACATGTACATCATGCTCACACTCATGTGTATGCTAGAGTGTCACGTGTACACATTGTGAGTGCGAAGGCCATTTAGCACAATTTTGCTGTGAAAGAATAAATATTTCTAATACCAGTATTTGGGTTAGAAAGAATACTAACCCCCAAGTATCTAAAAAGATTTAGGTACCAAAATTCACACCATTTATTTTTGAAGTAGGTGTGGGCTCTCACAAGATGAAAGAAATTTGGTGCCTTGGTGGTGGATGCAATTGGACTCGATGGACAAATCAATAGATGCATCACTATCAAGAAGTGTAGGTAGGAGCACCACCTTATTTTGATGGATGAAAATTAGTTCTATTCGTGTTGGTAACAATCTCTATTCTCCACCTTATGTTTAGTTTATGCTTTAAATTAGATTTTTAGCATGTTATGATTTATGTGTTTTGATTATATGTTTAGATGCATTTTTTTGTTAAAGCGTGTGATATATTTGTATGGCTTTTGAGATACACTTGGTTTTTGTCCCTAACATAATTTATATTCTTTGTATACTCAATTATTGTTTAGTTATATGCATATATGCTAGTTTTGATGATTCTTGCATTTGTACATGTAATTTTTTAAAATGCATTAGTATGATATAGTTTTTGAATAAATTTCTAAAGATGCACACTTGATTTTTTATTAGATTACTTTATATTGGTTTTACTTCATGTATGTATAAATCTTTTTAAAACTATGTGATATACATGTTATATCCATGAGATACTTGATTTGTATGTCATATACTCTATTGTGTACTCAATTTATATTTGAATATATATGATGCTTTAGTTTTGATAACATTTATATATATCTTGAAGTTTATATTATATCTTCATATGCTTAATAAATATCTTATTGGTGGATATGTTTTGATGATTTAAGTTTATTATCTCTACTATTCTTTTGGTGAAAAACATTTTTCTTAATTTGTGATTTTATATTTTTACAAATCAAATTTTTTTATGTGTCAAAGTTTGAAAAAGAATTTCATATAAGTTTTGATTTTATACAAAATTATTTTACTTTCATGAAAATGCTATTTACATAACTTTTGTGCACTCACTTTATATTTACTCATGTAATTACTAATGGACTATGTTCCTTGCATTTTTTTTCATGAGCATATTCATGCTATATATGAGTGACAATCTTATGTAATTACCATGTTTCCCGAGATGTATATGAATGATTTCTTGTTTGAAGAATTTTGAGCTAGTTTTTCAAAACTATTTGTATTAATTATTCACATGGTAGTGTTGTAAATCTATACTCAACTATTTTTAAATCATTATTTTTGAAAATATCTACCCTTGGTAGGAGTATGGTTAGGTGATCATGCCTTACATGCTCTTAAATGAATATTCCTTTGATATGTGCATGTAGGTGCAAGCTGTCTAAAAATCACTGAAGGCAAAGCCTCAAATGTGGACCTTAGAACAAATGCAAGGGTCACATTTCAACTCCAAACATGAATGTCGCACTTCATAAAAAACGCGATGTCATGTGACTCTTCAAAACATATACCTCAGAGTCGCGTTCCAACAAAGACGTAAGCCTGGGCAGCTCTGCGTTCAATTAAACCGCAAAGTTCGCATTTTGTCTGTCAATACAAGTTCGCGTTTTGTTGTAACTGACAGCTACAAACTGAGTCAATTTAAGACCTATGTTTTCTCCACATAATGGGGGAATTCATCCCCATTATAGAGAGAATCAAGGGGTCAGTTATATCCCAAACTCCCCTATAAATAGCTATAAAAGCTAAGAAAAAAGTGTGGTCGGGTAATTTAGATAAAATCAATATCTGAATTCTAGAGAGTTGATATTCAAGCATCCTTGGCCTTAAAGAATTCTTCTTTTCTTACTTGTTGAGTTCAAATTCTAAATCTCTTTAAGATTATTTCAGCCATTGATTAAAGCTGCGCTCTTCATCAGTGATTCAAAGGGAAGATCCAAAGATCAAGCTTAAGACTCGGCTCGTTGACGGAGAACAAGACTCACTCTCTATCGCTACACAAAGAACCTGGCTTTAAATAAAGAGGAGATCCATTCAAACCCTCCTCTCTTTTGTAATTGAAATTGTTCTGTTGTCCACTCAAAGAAATTTTACCTTGTAATTTTTCCGACCAAGCAGAAGATGGCGACTCCACTGGAACTTCTTTCTCATTCGATAAGAAGGCTGTAGCACAAGCCAATCTCAAACTTCTCGGATCTATTGGCCCAAAGGCCCATCACTCTAGTTTTGATAATGACTAACTAATGTAATTATAGTTCTAATGATCTTGTATTTATTAGGTTTCAGATATTGATCAAGATCTTAGTTGGTGCTTAGCTTTAACAAAAGATTCAAAGTAAAAATTTTGAAGTTATGACATGTTGATTCAAAAACTCAAGCTTAAAGATTAATCAAGAACTCAAAAAAGAGTCTAGCTCAAGAATCTAATTTGAATTAAGTCTATATGGAAAAGAAGATCTTCAAAAACACTTGATTCTAGAGTTTGTAAGTTTAGATCTTGTGTAATGTATAGATTAGTTTTGATTGCTCAAGCTCTCACACACACAAAAAAAAAATTTGATATTGGTTTTCAAGAACAAAAGTTTCGGTTTCAGTTCAACAAGTTTATGCTTTTGGTTTCATGAATAGATTTCATCAAAAATAAGTTTTCATTGGTTTATATGTGTGTTGGATTCTATCTATACACATTGAGCTTCAACTGAGTTTCAATAACTTGTTTTTATATTCATACTAATTTTGAAAACATCAAATTTTCACTTAAAAGTTTAGTTTTTGAAAAATACGATTTTTGTTTTTAAGAATAAATTTCTATATCTCAAAAACAAGTTCACATGTTTGTAATATGTGTTATTTTTAATCACACATATTTGTACTTTAATCTATTTACATGAACTTATTTTTGTAGAATTTATAGAGATTTATTGGCATTTAAATTAAATTTAAAAAGATAGTTTCAAGTATTCTTAGTATCTATAGACAGCCAGCTGAGCTGTCGACAGGCCAATACTGGACTGTCGATAGGTTCTTTTCAAAAAACTATCGATAGTGTTTTCCAGTATCTAAGGGTTTGTTTGGTTTTGAGCTGACTATTGACAGCCCAAAGGAACTGTCGACAGCTGATACGTTATGTGTCAGCTTAGCTGTCGATAGCCCCTTTGAACTGTCGATAGGGTTAGCCTTGCAACAACTATAGACTTTACAATCCTCTCCTCCTTCCCCTTTTTTGTCAATGGAGTATATATATGCATGAAAACATCTATGCATATATAAACTCTACAATCCTCTCTCCCTTTTCGTCAATTTCTCAACAAAGTGGTATAACAAAAAAAGTAAATGTATATGCGATATAAATCTATGAAGAGGAGAGACGTTAAGTTAACTCCCCCTGCATATATGCATTACATGGAGAAGGAATAACTAAATCCTAACCCATATGAGTATAATATATAATATATAGATGGAGATGTTAAGCTCCTCCTACACATGTCTTGGCCAGGGGGATTGAAGTAAGTGATGAGCACTCCGCTGTCGCAGAATCTCAATTGTCCAACTCTTATATGAAGGAGGCCTTCACATATATGACTGAAACTCCAGAAGAGGTGGCTAAGAGGTTTGAGGAGAAAGCTAAAGTGCTGAAGGAGCAGCAAGAGATGCTCTGAGTCCAGCAAGAGTCTATCAACAACCTCAAAGTGATAATAACTCAGTTGCTAACTAACCAAAAGAAGAGCTCAAAGGGTCCTAAGCCTAACGCTTCCTCTAGAAAGAGCAAAAGAAACAGAAGTAGGGAGAAAGCTCTTCTTCTAAGAAAACTGAGAGTGAGAATAACTCCAATTCTAAACCTCTCAAATCTTCATCTGATGAATAAGACAGTTTACAAAATGGAGCCCGTCACTCTAAGCGGATGAATGAACTTGAGAAATGCCTGGAGGCCATTGCTAATTGAAGTAATCTCCAAGAAACGAGAATAGTCCATCCATACCCGATAGAGTGGGATGCTTCTCCCTATCCCCCCAAGTTCAAAGACCGACCTTACACACCTTTGATGGTAAAGGGTCACCGAACCAGCATATATACTACTTTAAATCCCATATCGAGAATGTAGTATCAAACGAAACCATCATGGCTCATTTGTACATTGGCACCCTCAAGGGGGTAGCCTTTGAATGATTCATTAAACTTCCTGCTGGCTCTATCAAGATATGGGCTGACCTCGAGAAGCTATTTCTGGCTCGCTTCTTCAAAGATGATACAGAGATATCGGTGCTGACTTTCCTCGCAACAAAGCAGAAAAAAGGAGAGTCCATCAAGTTGTTTGTGAAAAAGTTTTGGAGTATGTTGCTCTGATGTCCGAGTGGCATAACGCAGTCTACACTAGTAGAGACTTTCTGTCACAATTTGCAAATCGCTTTCTTAATTCAAATAGGAGTCATCGCGTGTTGTACTTGAAAGTAGTTGGGCTATAAGGCGAGCAAGCGGAGGAGATTATCGTCAGTGTCAAGGCCGAAGAAAAGAAGAATAAGTCAAGACTAAAGAAACCAATGTGATGCGCTCTAGAATCATCTTCTCAACCGAGAAGTAGGGATACTCTGGCAACAGAGGTTAAATCTTCTTCCAATTCAAAGCCAGCTAGAGTGACCAATTTTTCAGAATAGGTGCGAGCAAACAAGCAATATTCCTTCAAAGATGAGCACGTTGTTTCCCTGTTTAAGTTGCTTCACAAAAGTAACAAGCTCAAGCTGCCAGAGACAGGGCATCCTGAAGAGGCGGGCAAGAAGGATGACCCTAAGTACTGCTTGTACTATAGGATGCTTGGAAACCCCACGAAGAGTTGTTACATCTTCATGGATGTCCTTCAGGCCCTGATTGATGCGGATGTACTCAAACTCTGCCCAGAGAAGAAGAAGGTGACCGCTAATATGACATTCCTGATACCCCTCCAATTTGGCAGGGATCTCCCATTAGCACCAACCGGAGTAGTTTTCATCCCAAAAGGGAACTGAGGGTGATCAGTACTGATCCTCACACAACAACAAGGAGAAGGATCTAGTCTCTGTCCCAACTTCTCAAGGAGAGATCATGTGGATTCATCCCGATCTCATCAAAAGCTAGTAGTGGACTATTGTCACCAACATGAAGTTTAAAGATAAAGGAAAGGCATCCGCTTGCAACGTGATAAACAACTTTTTCAAGAGAAGCTGAGACATACATTGCCTCCATTACCAATTTAGAGAAGGAAGAAATTGTTCTCACTACAGAATAGAGTGCCCCTCCTGTGGCTGGAACTCGATTAAGTCAATAATACTTGAAAAAAAATACGAAAAGGCAGTGCCAAGTTTGTCCAAGCAGGCTAAAGAAGTAGTTAGGCAATTCATAAAGCAACCCATGGAGAAGAAGAAAGAGCTTCGGTATGCTAAAGATCTCCAAAAAGATAAAGAGGAAGGGTCGTCAACAGCTTTTCACTTTGATGTCTTGGATCAGCTGGCCAACATCCTTGCTAGAATCACTCTCTATGAGTTCTTGGGACTCTCCAAGTCAATGAGAGAAGCTCTCAGAGAAGCCCTAGTCAATTCAGACGCTTTCATAGTCCAGATTTTGGCAGACGTGAAGAGGAGACTGAAGAACATTGTCTCCAAACCTTCAAGTATATTCCCTACATAACATTCACTACTGACGATATGCAGATCAAAGAGAAACATAACAGACACCTGCACTATACAGGGTATATCAGATCATCTAAAGTGAGCCGCATTCAGGTTGGTCCAGGGTCTGTGTTGAGCAGTATGCCCCACAGAATCATGCAACATTTAAGGATCCCTACTCACCGGCTGAGTACAACCCAAATAACCATCTATGGCTTCAATGCCAATGGGACAAGACTGATGGGGAAGATCAAACTCTAATGCCAGATCAGAGACCTAAGGTCAGAAGTGACATGTTATGTGATTGATGCAGACACGTCATACAACCTGCTCCTGGGACGTTCATGGATTCATCGTAATTTCATCATCCCGTCTACCCTTCACCAGGTGATGAAATACGCCGATGGAGAAGGAGAAGTCTGAATGTTAATTGCTGAAAAATATCCATTCAAGAGGGTGGAGAATTACTTCATGGATTCCTTCCTCTACCAAGATCTTCTTGAGGCTGTCGAGGATCCATCACTGAAGGACTCAGACTCTGGCAACAAAACTTGCAACAAACGAAAGCCGATAGAAGAATGCCTCTAGGAGCTGAACCCGCTTGCAATAAGCATTGATATGCTTAGTTTCAAAGACACCGCCAATGATGTAGGCGAGTGGTATATCAATGAATTTAGTTTTGGCTTACCTTTTAGTGTTAGCTTCTGATTCTGTACTGTCAGATACTAGTACTGATGCAAATAGTGATTCCTTGTCTGCAATAGATACCTTGACATTATTGCACGTACCAGTACGGTCATCATTTATGGTGCATGAAAAGACTAGTGACACGTAAGGAGCCCTCTTTAAAGTGCTAGCTAAACACAAGAATCAGAAGCCAATTCCATTCAGAAGATTCGAGTCTGAGCCAATGACTCGCGAGAGTTCAGAGGATGATTTCGAGTCCCCGCAATTCTCTCATTATGGGCAAAATTCACACCGTACAATGGAGAATATAGGATATGATCTTACTAAAAGGTCTGGCTTAAACTTTGACAAAATAGGATGAACACTACTTCGACCTTTCGTACCAAAAGAGAAAACCTCTGACTACTTCCACAAGACTCGAAGGCGATTGGGCTACATATCAATGCCAATTCCATCAGACTTCAAGTCTGAAGAATCTGTATATCATGACCACTCGTCAGGCACATCATCGTGGGAATTGACAGCCAGTATTGGTGATATCTTCAGGGATGTTTCAATCAACATGATCTCAACTAGCTATCTGGAAGATGAAAAGGAAGAAATGATCCAGTCGGATACTGATACTTAGATCAAACACTTGAACATTTTCTGGGACATACACTTTGAGCAGTGTGAGCCACTCATAGAGGACAAAGTGGTCCAGATCAATCTGAGAAGTGAAGCTAGCCCCAATCCCATCTTCATAAGTGAAATCTTATCACCTTTCGAGAAAGAAGACCTAATACGTCTCGTACAAGAGTATATAGACATCTTCTCATTGAACTACGAGGACATACCTGGTCTCGACCCACAGGTGGCCACACATCGCCTCAACATTAATTCGAACGTGAAGTCACTCAAGCAACAACAACGATGATTCCATCCAGAGATAATGGACGCAACTGAATTGGAAGTCAAAAAGCACTTAGATTCTGGTTTTATCAAGGAAGAACAACACTCTGATTGGGTGCCAACATTGTACCCGTCCCCAAGAAGAACAAGAAGATCTAGATTTGCGTCGACTTTCATGACCTGAATGTCACTTATCCCAAAGACAAAATTTTCCTCCTGATCACCGATGTTATGATCAACAATACGTGCGGAATTGAAGAATGTCCTTCATGGATGGCTTCTCAGGATATAATCAAATCAAGATGTATCCAGGAATGAGAAGCATACATCCTTCAGAACACCACTGAGAGAATATTGTTACACCGTGATGCCTTTTCGATTGAAAATGTAGGGGTAATATATCAACAAGCAATGAATACAATCTTCCACAAGTATATACACAAGACCATAGAATATTACGTAGACGATATTACAGTAAAGAGTTGTGATAAAGGTGATCATTTAGCAGATCTAAAAAGAGTATTTGACATTATGCGGACACATCAACTGAATATGAAGCTAACCAAGTCCTTCCTAGGGGTGACCAGTGGCAAATTTCTTAGATTTGTTATTACTTCCAAAGGAATCCACCTAGACCCTAAAAAAATCCGTGCCATTTAGGAGATGCAACCTTCAAGAAATCTCAAAGAATTTAGAGGATTGCACGGATGTCTAGCCTAGCAAAGATTCATTTCAAATCTTTCCGGACGTTACCAACCCTTCACCAAGCTGATAAAGAAGGGAGTCTCGTTTTTATGGAACAGTACTTACCAGCAAGCGTTTGAGGGTCACGCGACTCTTCAAAACACAGACCTCAGAGTTGCGTTCTAACAAAGACGCGAGCCTGGGCAGCTCCGCATTCAATTCAACCGCAAGGTCCGCATATTGTCTGTCAATGCGAGATCCGCATTTTGCTGTAAATGACAGCTTCTAACTAGGTCAATTTAAGCTCCATATTTTCTCCACATAATGGGGGAAGTCACCCCCATTATGGAGAAAATTAAGAGGTCAGTTATACCCCAAACTCCCTTGTAAATAGCTATGAAAGCTATGAAAAAAGTGTGGTCGGCTAATTTGGAGAAAACCAGTATCTGAATTCTAGAGAGTTCGATATTCGAGCATCCTTGGCCTTAAAGAGTTCTGCTCTTCTAACTTGTTGACTTCAATTTCTAAATCTCTTTGAGATTGTTTCAGCCATTGATTGAAATTGCGTACTTCATCAGTGATTAAAAGAGAAGATCTAAAGATCAATCCTGAGACTCGACTCATCAACGGAGAACAAGACTCACTCTCTATCGCTACACAAAAAATCTGCCTTTAAACAAAAAGGAGATCCACTCAAACTTTCCTCTCTTTTGCAACCGAAATTGTTCCATTGTAATCTTTCATCCACTAAAAGAAATTTTACCTCATAATTTTTCGGACCAAACAGTAGGTTGGTGATTTCAATGAAGTTATACACATGATTCTCATGTTATTTTATTCTTGTATACTCGTTCATGTTTATTTATATGTGCATGATTTCAAGTGGTACTTCAATTGATATACATACATGTATATGATTGATTGTGCATATTTAATAATGTTCATGCATGTTTTCGACATAAATCCAATTATGTCTATGTTTACATTGAATTCGTTTAATGCTAAACTTATGTTCATTTAAAATTGGTATCATAAATTGGTATTAATTTTAATTGGTATCATTTTTAAAGCTTATGTTTTAGCTTTGTAATTGTTTCAAAAAGGGAGAGAAATTCCTTGATTTAAATTTAAGTTGGCATCTTCTTCCCATCCTTTTGAGAAAAATATCTCCTTTTAGCAAATGTTCATATTTTCAGTTGGTATCAATTATTACAATTGATATCTATATTTCTACTTGCTTTGCTAATTGGTATTTATGCTTATCTATTTGATTTCAATTGATATTTTTTTTACTGTCATGCTAAATTTTCATTTAACAACCTTTGCATGATTTTCAATTGATTCTCATTGGTATTTATGTATTTAAAATTATGTATCTATGTTGATTTTTAATTACCATCATCAATTATTTTTCAATTGATGTATCTATATTTATTTTAAATTAGTTTATCATTTTCAATTGGTTCGTATTGCTTGTATGCAAGAGGAGTTAACTTAACGTATCTTCTAGATGTTAAATATTGTATAAAGAAGAGATTGACCTCTCTTCTCTATATCATACATATGTGTAGGGAGATCTTAACATCTCCGTCTATACATTGTATATTAAGCTTTTATGAATTAGGGTTTATTCATCTCTTCTCCATATAATGCTTGTATGTAGGGAGAATTAACTTAACGTCTCTCCTCTTCACACATTTATATCGCATATATATTTACCTTTTTCTTTTTATCACTTTATTGATGAATTAACAAAAAGAGAGAGAATTTAGAGTTTATATATGCATGTGATTATATATTTTTACATATATGTGTGTTTTTATATGTGTTTTATATTCATGATTTATTTGGTATCTAGAACTTTTATTGAATATCTTATTATTCTTATGTTTATGCATGAGTTAAGGGGAGATTTTATTGAGCACTTCTTTATTCAGGCATATATAATTTCATGAGTTTTGTCATCAACAAAAACGGAGAGATTGTTGGCCCAAAGGACTATCACTCTAGTTTTGATAATGATTAACTCATGTAGTTATAGTACTAATGATCTTGTGTTTATTAAATTTCAGATATTCAATCAAGATATTAGTATGTATTTGACCTCTTTAAGCTAACACAAGTAGATTCAAGAGCTCAAGTATAAAGATCATATCAAATACTCAAGAGGAGTCTGACTCTATAAGAATCAAGTTTGGGTCAAGTCTACTTGAAAAAGAAGATCTTCAAGAAGGCTTATTTTTAGAGTTTGTAAGTTTAGAATATTCGTATAGAATAAGTTAGTTTTGATTGCTCAAGCTTATACACTTACACACACAAAAATTTGATGCTGGTTTCAAGAACATGAGTTTTGATTTTCGGTTTAACTCATTTTTAGTTTCATGAATATATTTCATCAAAATACAAGTTCATATGGATTGTATGTGTACTAGATTTCATCCATACATATTGTACCTCTATTATTTTTAAGAAACTTATTTTGATAAGTTGATTTCATGAGTTTATGTTTTATTTTTACCAAAAGTTATTTTTATGAAATATATTGTCAAAAATAAGTTTATGTCATTTTATATATGTATTAGATTCTATTCACACACATTAGACTTCAGTTGAGTTTCAATAGCTTGTTTTTGTATTTATACAAGTTTTTGAAAAAAACTAAAATTTTCATTTAAAGTTTAGTTTTTGGAAAAACATTTAATTTATAATTTATGTTTCAAAATGGTATTTATCGTTCTTAAAATAGTTCACATATTTGTAATAAGTGTTGATATTTGATCACACATATTTGTTCTTATGTGTATTTACATAAACTTATTTTTGTAGATTTTATGAAGATTTATTAAGATTTTATTTGAATTTAAAAATATTTTAAAAGATAAAAAATCAGGTTTTTAGGCTTCTGCCGGTCGAGGGCCCAGTCGACCAATTGCCAGTGCAAATTGATTTGTCTATGAACTGGCAGGTCGATCGGATGTGCAATGACACATGCACAATGAAAATTGTGCATGTCGATCAACCGACATGCCCACCGATGAGAAAGGTTACTCTCTGTTTGTGTATGGCAGTTGACGGAACAGACGACCGTAGAGAGACTCAGTGCTTTCTGTTTGGTTTCAATCGATCGAGTGATCGACTGCCAGCTCTTTGGTTATTGGGAACAGTCATTGCTCGGTCGATCGATAGTCATATTTTTTATCGTTAGTGGTCGACCGCCCGATCGACCGCCCGGTCGACTTTGGCCTGTGATTAGACCCCAATGGCTAGTTTTTGGTTTAACCTATAAATAGAGTTTTGGCTTGGGTTTTTACCAAGACTTAACAAGAATTTTACACTCAGTTCTTAAGTGCTCTCTTGACTATTTTCAAAAGAGTTTTCAATAAGTTTTTGAGTTTCAAATCCACATCTTTAAGTGTATTTATGTCAAGTGTTCAAAGTTTTGGAAAATCAAATAAAATAACTTTTGGAAACACAAGTTTTGTTCTTCAAGTTTCTATATCTTAGTTAAAGTTTTCCAAATTGGTTTCTAAACAACTTTATGTCAAAAAATTTGTTTTCTCACAAGTTTAAGCTCTTATTGCAAAATCTATCCTTATAGGTTTCTAAGTTAATGTGAGACTTTGGTTTGTGATCTTTGTAATCAATAAGTGTCGTAAAACATTTTATTTTCTTTGTGCTTTGGTTTTGTACCCTCCCTCTTATGTAGAGGTGATTTGCTTTGTACATTGACTTTGTGCCTCCTCTTGTGTAGAGAATTTGGATTTGTATCTTTTGTGGAGTTTCTTTGTAGAGATAGTGAAAATCCTTCACGCGGTGAAGGCGGGGATGTAAAGCAAGTGGCTCAAATCTCGAAATATATCCTTGTATTTGCGTTTGCTATCTTTTAACTCAACTTTACTCTTATTTATAACTTGCAATAATATTATTTCTCATCTATATATGCTTGATATTGTGTCTACACTTGTTTTGATCCAAGAAAGCTATTGAAGCACCTTAACTCTTATAAAAGAGGAATCTTGAGGAGAAGTTCTAGAGCCCTTCACCAGAAATTTGACTTCACTCTTTAGAATTCATTTGTGTGTTAGTTTAATTAGTCATAATTTTTAGAATTTCACATTTGATTAGCACTTAACCTATTCGCCCCTTTTAGGTGTACTTTCAAATAATACTTTATGGATAGACTCTGGTTCTTCAATTCATATTGCCAATACTATATATGTTGGCCCAAAGGCCTTCCACTCTAGTTTTGATGATGATTAACTCATGTAGTTATGTTTACTAATATTCTTGTGAGTTTAAGTTTCAGATCTATTAACAAGATATTAGTTGGTGATTAGCTTCTACAAGGAGTTTAGAAGCTTCACAAGTGATTCCAGGACTCAAGCTTCAAGATCACACATTGCCTAGCTCATGGATGGAGTTTTGGAGCAAGTCAACTTGAAGATGAAGATCATCAAGAAGACTTAGGTATCCATTGTTTAGTGTGTTTTAGATCCATTTGTAAAGCTTAGTATAGTTGATATGCTCAAGTGCACATAACACACACGTTTTATGTTTTGGATTTGGTTTTCATGAATAGTAGATCAAAATAAGTTTAAATAGTTCTTATGTATATTAGATATGTTCTAGATATACATACATGCTTAACTTCTTATACAAACTTATTTTGACTATCCTATTCATGTTTTGGAAAAATCTAAGTTTGATAAAATACAGGTTTTTGTTTTGATAAAATTTGCAAGACTCAAAAATGAATTGATATGATTGATATATGTCTTGAAATTTTTATCACTTGTTTGTGGTTCAATATAAAATGTTAAAACAAGTTTTATAGAATTTTCAGAAAAGATAAAAGAATTTTTAGAATTTTTTTTAACAGTGTTTTCTGACCCAGGTTTGTGCTGACAGGCCAGGTCGGTCGACCCAGACGGTCGACCGCACCATGGGCCGGTCGACCCGTGAGGTCGACCGACGTGCACAGACTTGTGCACGTTTGGCAGACACAAGCTCGGTCGACTGTCAGGGTCGACCGGGTCTGAGAGCTCTGCTCTCTGTTTGTTTGGGTCGACCGGGCGGTCGACCGGGTTGCCCCAACGGTCACATTTCTGACCGTTGGCGGTCGGCCGGGCCGGCCGACCGGTAGCCTGTCAGGCTGCCACATTAGCCTAACGGCTAGTTTTCTGATGGGCCTATATAAACCCCATTTCTTTGGGATTTTGGCCAAGATTTTTAGAGCTAAAAATTCCTGACTTCTTCAGTGTTTTAAACAAGTTTTGAAAAGAGTTTTAAGTGCCAAAAGATCAATCTTATTTGTTTTTAAGTGTTTTTGTTTATTTTAAAGAAACTAGGTTTTGGGAATTGTTTTTGAGCAAAAATCTCTATATCATTTTTGGTGTTTTCCCAAGAGTTTTCTTTGATCAAAACACTTAGTTTTCCACACTTGAGCTATCACCTATCCTAATCTATTAGGATCTTGTTTTGTGGAAAAAGAAAGAGAGTTTGTGGTCTTTGTAACCACTTGTTGTAAAACCCTTGCTTTGATTGGGTTGCTCCCTCTTCGGTAGAGGTTGAGGATTGTGGTTTGCTCCCTCTAGTGAGAGGTGGAGTTGGTTGTTGTTTGCTCCCTCTAGTGAGAGGTGGAGTTGGTGTTTGTAACCCTCTTCGGTAGAGGTGTTGTGGTTGTATTGGCTACGGGCCTACCCCTCGGTTGTGAGGTGGTTGTTTGAGAGAGGAGTTTGGTACTCCTATTGTTGTAACAAATCCTTTTCGGTAGAGGTTCCCTCGGTGGGAGATAGTGGATTGGAAATCCTACACGGTGGTGTAGGCGGGGATGTAGAGCTAGGGGCTCGAACCTCGAAACATATCCTTGTGCTTGCGTTTGATCCAATATCTCTCAACTCTCTCTCTCTCTCTCTCTCTTTATATTGTGCAAAGCATCATTCTTCATTCATATCATGCATATCATATTTGCTTGTGTATTGCCTTGCATCTTTCATATTGCTCATCCTTATATGCTTGGCTTGATTGTGTGTGCGCCTCACTTATACTTAACCACAAGAGCTTCACATAGCACCTCAACCCATATTTAGGGGAATCAAGAGGAGTTAGTCCAGAGCCCTTCACGGGGAATTCGGCTACACTTGTGTGTTGTATTAAGTGTGTTGCAAGAATAGTTTTAAGCTTCCGCATTTAGAGCTCTTAGTTCACTAGATTAGCACTTGCACCTATTCACCCCCCCTCTAGGTGTATTTCAATTGGTATCAGAGCTAGTGCTCCTGATATTAGGCTAAACATCCTAGGAGTGAGATCCATTTGATTGCTAATCTATTGTTTGTATTTTCTTGTTTGCACACTCATATAGTTTACCATGGACTTCATGACCCCACCTAGCTTTGATCCTTCCAACATTGTTGTTTGGAAGTATAGGATGTCCATGTATCTAAAGACCCTAGGTTTGCATATTTTCCTTGCCGCTACCAAGAGATGTTATCTTGGTGAGCATATAGGGGCCAATGCACAAGCCCTTGAGGCCATTAGAAGCACGCTTTCAAAAGATTATCTTATGCTTGTTTCTAATCTTGATTCCGCTTTTGTAGTATGGAACAAGTTGACAACCACCACCACCTCCAAGCTTCAATTGCAAATTCAACCGGAGGAGTCTATTGGAGAATCCGAGCCACAACAATGCTATATGGTCCAAGGGAATGACTCCCTTGAGGTACACTCGGAAACCCACTTAGATGATAATGATGATGCTAGTTCTTCAAATGATTATGTTGATGCCCATACTTTAAATGAAGAACTATCTATTGTTTGTGAAAAGCTAAAAAAAAAATATAATGTTTTGAAAAAGAAAAGTCTAAGCATTAACAATGATAATAAAAATTTGATTGCTAGACTTGATGTTGTTTTGCAAAAGAAAGAGGAGATTTCTAATGAGAGAGATTCATTAAAATCTCAACTTGAACTTGCACTTAAAGAAAATAAATTTTTGAAAAAATAAAAATGATTGTGAATCAATTTTAAAGAAAAATGAAAACTTATCTTCAAAAATTGATTTTGTTTTAAAAGAGAATGTTGCTTTGAAAAATAAAATTATTTCTATTTCAAATGATTTAGATGTGTGTTTAAAGAAAAATGTTGTTTTACAAAATAAGATTGATGCACATGTTTGCCATGCTAGGGTAGTATTGTAACGGTCCCAGTTTAATAAATCCTCAATTTGCATAACCTCCACTTACAAAACCGATTAATCAAATCATTTCCTTATTTCTTAAAAATTTTGGCAGCACCTCCTCTGTAGTTACTGGTCGGATATAATATCCAATACAGATATAATAATTTCGGCTAACATCAGCCTACTTATTCTCATTCCAACCATATAACTTTATTCAAAATCATCCACACAACCATAAAAATTTTCGGCTTGACATCGCCTACTTATGGAGAAACAAAATAACATAAACTCTAGAGTTTCTATCTCTGCATCCATAGGCTTTCTGAATTCATAACTTTCAACTAATCATGGGCATTATATAGATAATACACTTCTTATTATTATAACTCAATAAAAATAACTCAAATGTCAACTTGAACTGAAACTACCATAAGGCTCTCCACATATGTATATACAAGATTAATCATGCCTCCCATGACCCACATATATCATCCACAAACACAAATGTCCTAAAATACAAGAGTTGAATTGACATCAGAACGAACCCTATGCAGCATAACCCTGACCCTTGCCTCCAAGCAACCTGCAATAAATCAGTCTGTGGGAGGGTGAGCTCGACAGCTCAGTGAGTGAGTCAGGAAATAAATCAAGAAATGATAATATCTCAAAGAGAGAATATGAATATTCATACAACGAAAGAAACCTGAACATTAAGAAGGCAAGAATCGAAGGCATCCGATAGTTTGATAATCAAGGTCTCAGCCTCTACAATTTACTAAGCACGATCAGACTCTTCTGATTGTATTCCCTAATTTCTTTATTGAATTTTCATCCTTATGTATGATAAGTTCTATGAGTTACATAGCCAAACTCTCTCGCCTTAAGTGTACATAGTGTGTATTACTCACGTGCCTAGTATTCCACGCTATAATCTATCAACCACCAAAGTTATGCCAAAGTTATGCCATAGACCTAGTTTATGCATTCAAATAACACTTACATCACAAGCCATAATTTTATAACATATAATCACATCAAATTTCTCATAATGCAATAACGCATCACACTTCAAGTAATGCACTGATTCACATGTACACCTTTACCCAATATATGGTATTCATTTCAATGAACTAAACTTGTATTCTGATGGTTTCATTGTCATATACAACGACACATCCATCATACCCCCAGTGTCACACACACACATACACATTTGTATCACACATAACCCTTCATTATCAATCATTTGTAAGGATGCAATTAAATGTATATCATAGCACCGTCTTCGCACTCCGCCCGTGCCATACGGGTCCCTTCCTCCAAATATGATATATATATATAGCATGTATATACAACAATAACACCGTCTTCCCCCCTCCTACCGGTTCTCGCACGGCCCCTTCCTCCAATATATATATATATATATATATATATATATATATATATATATATATATATATATATATATATATATATATATACAACAATACCACCGTCTTCCCCCTCCTACCGGCTCCCGCCAGGCCCCTTCCTCCAAAACACAATGTGTACATATATAACAACACAATAACCAACGCATCCAGTTTCATAAGATTCATATATCATGCACATCAATTCCCTTACAAAAGCAATCATACTCACAATTAATGTTTATCTATTAGATTGCATCATTACAGGAGTATTCACACCAATTAATTAATCAGAACATGCCACCCAATTACATTAAGTACATAAATCAAGTGATATACACCCATCATATTCATATCAATCATAATGATTCTTATTCAGTGAGACACATGCCAATGCCCTTGTACACCATATTTCAAAATTTTACATTAAATGCAACCCTTATTACACAAGGTTGTGTTCAGTTCTAATCCTGCCTTACTATCCCTTTATTCTTGTAACATGGTATATGTGTGAAGATATATAATATGGGTGCTTTCTATGTAATGCTCTAAATGTATTTGAACAGAGGAACGACCATGTTCACATGGTTCACACATGCATAACGACCAGATAGTACATATGTACATATGCCACATACCCATATTTCTCACTTTCAAATCTTCATATACGAGATTTCAAAACATTCATTATTACGCCCATAGAATTGATCATCGTCTCAGATAATCGGTTTATCCCTTTTAACTAGAATAATGTGAACGCCACAATCACTCTTTAACCCCTAACGTAAATCAAGACATGATACTCAAAAGAGAAAGGAAACCATTAAGAATTGAAACGATATAGCACATACGATTGAAAGTGTTTATTTCAAGTATCTCATAAGTTTGATCACCTTATGGGGCACATGCTATCGGTATGCAAAAGTATTACTCGCACAAACATCCTGTCTAAATGGATGGTTAAGTTGAGACTATAAGGAGAAACAAATGTCTCATACGTACTAGTTAATTGGAATATAACTCTCTAATATTACAATAAGAAAATCTTTCCTTTCAATTAGTATTCATGTTCGCTCATCTATTAGTCTATTGTCCATACAATTTAGTGCTGGTCGATAACTTGACCAATTATCAGTGAATTACAATTTATCAGTCTATCATCCTTACCATTTACTTTCGGCGCTTCAGAGATTTCTACTGACTATGTGCCAATAATACTCTATTCACAGTCCAGTTACTAGGCCACCAAAGAAATTATGTGTTAGGATGAAATATATCTTTTGGAGTCCATAACACAATAATTCCTTATTTTTGATAAAATTAACGAAACCTGAGTCTAAGGATAAATACCAGCACACTGAGTGTACATGCAACCTCGTTATGAAACATTAATTTGAAGTAGTCAGCATTTAAATAAATAAGTATGACATACCCGTGTTCGTAACATGCGTTACTGAAGAAGAGTGATTAGTTCTAAACTCAGCACAACATGCCTGTATAATTTCCAATAATTTCCCCATAGATTCACCTAAATCTGTTTCATCGGATCTGACCTCCCTAACAATCGAAGATGATTTATCGTAACTTCTACTTTTGATATTAGAATGAGACGCAGGGACTTCCTTTAAAACTTAGATTTATTGATCTTTCTAGTAATATATTAAATGACCCACTTAATTCACATGAACAGCTGAAATAAACAGAAAATCATTTAGACATCTAAAATTCTGCAACTTTGCACTTTCGACAAGTTATCAAGTTCCAGTGATAATTCCCAGCACAGACATTGGATTAGGACACTGTAAGCGCGGTTGGAAAGTAGACTCGATTAACTTTCCAACGGTATATCACACGACCTATTTCTCATTAAATATCCTTACGAAAGAAACCCCATGTTTCAGGTCTTAAATCTGGACAGATTTTAACAGATTTGTGTTACTATTTCAAAGGTGCTCTATTAAGCAAATTCTTCACTTTTCCTTTTATTTCTTCATCTAATTTAGATTATAAGTAAGTCATGAACTAAATTATTTAGACTTTTGGTCACGAGAAATATTTATAAAAGTATTCCCAGTTCGATCACTACATGATTTATCACAAACCCCTCTTTAAGTCACCTACAACCTCATAGTTTAACTTATATCGTAAAAATTTTGCTTCTTATCTCATTAACATGACCAAGATCAAATCTTGATTCAATTGCACAGATTATTCTGTAAGAATAGCAAGAGGTTCAACCCTCACAAGTGTGAGAAGCTTCAAGATCCTCCATCTACACTAAAGGTTAGGAGAGATCTATGACTTGATCTCCCCCAATCGTAACGACCCATGAATTTATGACACTAATTCCACGCTTAGATTAATCTTGTCTTCTATTAATAGCACATTAATCGATACTTGAACTTTTGATATGATTGTAAGATCACCTAGAGGGGGGGTGAATAGGTGATGGCTAATCTAATGGTCACTTGTGAACAAATAATGCGGAATTAAAACTAAGTTGACCAAATTAAACTTCTTTTAATTTAACACTTATGTATAACACAAGAGTGTTGCCGAATTCCCCTTGCGAGGCTCTGGACAAACTCCTCTAGATTCCCCTTGAATGGGTTGAGGTGCCGCGTTGGCTCTCTTGGTTGAATACAAGTGTTAGACAATCAATCCCAAGCAATTATATAACAATTAAGCACAAGGGTATATCAAGCATGTAAAGTAAATACAATGTAAGTAATGCAAGATATAATAGAGACAAAAAGAGTAAGAGAGTAAGAGTGAGCAATCGCAAACACAAAGGATTTGTTTCGAGGTTCGAGCACACTTGCTCTACATCCCCGCCTTCGACACACGAATGATTTCCACTATGCACGATCCAACCGGATCTCTCCTTGGTGCCGCAACACCTACAAGCCCTCGGACTCCAAAAGTCCCTTACACACCACAAGCCCACCGGCTCGTCGAGGCCGCACCTCAAGCTACAAGAGTTCGCACCCGAACCCTAAACAACCACGAGCACACTTGCCCGTCTCCTCAAAGTACAAGATGAAATCTTGGTGATCTAAACACTTGATCACCTACAAAAACTCTCACTACAACACTCTCCTATAGGATAGATACAACTATGGATGCTCAAGTGTAGTGTGAGAAATCAAGGAAAGAACTTTGATGGAAAACTCAAGAAATCACAATAAACACTCTCTTGTTAAAATCCCTTTTGATAGGAAATATTGGCACTCTATTTTGTGGAGAAAACTCTGCTAAAAGAATGAAAATAACTGGACAAAAGCTCTCCTAAAATCTTGGCTCAAAACAATGACAAAACCCCCTTTTATAGAGGTCAGAAAAATCTGACCGTTGGGGTCTGTCAGAGCTGCCGGTCGACCGCCCGGTCGACCGGTAACGGTCAAAAATCTGACCGTTACAGCCTCCGGTCGACTGGCCCGGTCGACCGAGAAGAACAGAGAGCACTGCTCTCAGTTCGGTCGACCGGCCCGGTCGACCGCACAAAACTGCCAGACGGGCACAATTTT
This sequence comes from Agave tequilana, assembly GCA_038442645.1. Taxonomy (NCBI): domain Eukaryota; kingdom Viridiplantae; phylum Streptophyta; class Magnoliopsida; order Asparagales; family Asparagaceae; genus Agave; species Agave tequilana. Next base: position 98,639 of record JAVJIF010031972.1, read on the forward strand.
GTGCACGTCGGTCGACCGGCCCGGTCGACCGACCTCTGTGCAATGGGTTAACTTGGAGCACAGTTTTGAGGTCTAAAACGTTCGAATTTGGGAATAAGTATATAGGATGAATTTGTAGATATTGAAGTCTTATTTCTAATGCAACTTAAATCAAATCAATATCAATTCGGAATTGAAAGTTATCAATAAAATACTAAAAGGTATCAAATCAGAAACTGAAAACTGTTTTCCAGACTTCAACCCAATATTTGACATTCTTAACATTTAAATCAGAAGATGATTATTGAATATTAAATGTAGCTCTGAAAGTCATATTTAAAATGCAATATAAATCATGTTAATTGAATATAGGAATCAAAAATTATGATTAGAAAACTAAAAGTGTGTCGAGCAGATCAGCAGGACGGACGAGAGTTCTAAAAAGGTTTTGGTTAAAAACACATGTATATTTGAAACACCAAAAACTAAAACGGTATTTTTCTAAAACTAAAAATCTTTTATGAAAACACATAAATCAAGAGTGTGTGTGTGATATGAACTTGAGCAATCCACCAACTACCTATCCTTTACATTTTAACTAAAACAAACAAAAATCTTATACCTAGACACAAGTCTTCATCTTCTTGAAGTCTTCCCTTGAAGTCTTCTCATCTTCTTGACTTGGTTCACATGCAATCCACCGAGCTCATCTCTAGATGTGGTCTTGATGCATAGGCTCGTGAATCGACCGGTGCTAGCTTCCAACTTGACATTTTATCCTTTGTTGAAGCTCCACACCTACTAAGATCTTGATAAGGAATCTGTCACTAATTAAACACAAGATCATTAGTAAACATAACTTCATGAGTTGATCATCATCAAAACTAGGGTGATAGGCCTTTGGGCCAACAATCTCCCCCTTTTTGATGATGACAAAACTCATGAAGTTATATATGCATGGATTAAAGTAAAGCTTCAAAGAAGCTCCCCCTTAACTCATGCATATCAAATAAATGATAAAGATATGACAATGAAGCACATGACATGTATGCAAATGAATGGAGATAACACAAAAACAAATCTTTTTCTCCTATTATTTGCAAACCAATACAAAAAAAACATATATGCATAACTAACAGGAAGACAAATACTTCTCCCCCTTAAGTAAAGAAAACATGCATATATACTCAAATACTTCTCCCCCTTTTTGTCAATCATCAACAAAGGGTTCAAAGTAAAATCAAATCAAAAAAAAATTTTCTCCCCCTTTTTGTCAAAAACAAAGAAATAAGGAGGGGTATACAAATCAACCAATAAAGATTTATATGCGATATACATTCATGAAGAGGAAGACGTTAAGTTAGCTTCCCTACAATGTGCATTGCATGAAAGAGGGATGTGAAGCCCTAATTCACACAACACAACTATGTAATGCATAGAAGGAGATGTGAAGCTCCACCTACACACGTATATCATATAAAGAAGAGATGTTAAGCTCCTCAATTTATAATATACTCAACATGAATCTATATGTAAGAGAGATGTTAAGCTCTCCTTGCATATAAGAAATACAAAACAAAACATTTTTAATTTTTTTTTTTATCAAAATAAAATTTTGAACTTTTCCCAATAAAACAAATTTTGAACCAATCATAATTTGTAATTTTGATACCAATAGAAAATAGCACTTGAAGATGTGTGATATCAAGTTATCATTGCAAAAAAAATTTTTTTGTTTCAAACATATTGATATCAATTGTAATCATATAACAAATTTGAAGTTGAGGCCTATTGATACCAAATGAAAGATCTAAAATAAAATCTTTTTATTTTTCATAAGCTTATGCATAGCTAATATAAGGTGTGAACTTAGCATAAACTTTTTGTGCTTTTAAGAATGTAAATCAATTGTAAAGCAGGCACAAGAAAATCATATATATGTATGTGAATAGATAAGACCAATTTGAAAATTAGGGCATACATATATAGGAACCAAAATGTGAGTAATATACCAATTATAAAATTAACACTGTAAATCATGTATATACTCATAACCAAAAATTGGTAGGTTTAAAAGATAGTTATGTTTAAGCACTACCAAAATTTGAAGAATAAATAACTAGTTATAAATAATTTTTGAAAAACTAGTTAAAGATCCTTCAAAAACATGAAATCATATGTTATTCATGAATTATACTAAATACATACAAGTTTAAGCACGCATAGTCCATAAAGCTCAAAAATTATTTTTTATTATAAAAGATGAGTGTTCAAAGGTTATGTAAATGGTATTTTCATGAAAATAGAAAGTGAAGCATGAATCTCATGAAAATCTTATTTTTCATCTTAAAACAAATCATATATTTTTCATAACGCATTGCTAAATACATAAAGATTTAATCACTCATGGTCTATAAAGCTCAAAATATTTTGTATCATAAAGATGAGTGTTCAAAAGATCATGTAAATAGCATTTTTATGAAAATAGTCATTCAAGCTCAAAAAGATCATAAATCACATTTTGTTGTACAAATCAAAAACATGAAAAATCATTTTTTTTATTATTATTTATTTAAAATACTAATCTTCATGGTATATGTATGATTTATCCAATTCTAACAATATGCATACATATCCCAAATATGAAAAGAGTCCAATATATATTGCATGAAGGCAAGTGACTCAAGGGTATACATGTATATTTATTAGATTTGAATTAAACACACATATACATGAAGTAAGATCAAAGATAGGCATAACAAGTATAAATGACCGAATCATCAAAACTAGCCTATACACATGCATATAGTGGATACAAATGAGCATGAAGTTCAAATATATATGAGTCAATTGTAGTTCACTATTCATATATCTATAAATGCAAGTTTTGACATATTCTACATTTAAGCATGTAAATGCCACATGAAGCACCCAAAAAAAATATGAACATGCTACATGATACATGAAATTAAAAGCATGTGCATAAAAGAAATAGAAGTTTAGAAATTGTTACCAACTCCAAAGCTCCTAACATGGTGGTTGACCCACCAAAATTCCTTGATAGCGGTGCTTCAAGTATGTGTCATTTTAGTTCAAATGCACTCACCATCAAGGCACCAAATCTCTCACGTTTTGAGAGATTCCTCACCTACATCAAATACACAAGGTGGGGATTTTGGTACCCATATTTTCTTGGGTCCTATGGGGTTAGTCTTGTAAGGAACCCAAGCATTTTTATTTTTATCAAAAATAAGAACATTTAACCTTTCATAACAAAATTTTGCTAAATGGCCTTTGCGGCCACAATGTGTACATATGTACACCTTAGCATACTTATGAGTGGGAGTGTGAGCATGATGTGCATCATAAGCATGTGCATGATGTGAATGTGCATGAGTATGAGGAACTTGTTTCTTTTGAAATAAGGATTCCAATCTAGTATGATTGAATGCACATGAGCTCAAATTAGAGCTCAAATTATCAATTTTATTTTTCAACTTTTTAATCTCATTTTGATCAATGTGTGCATGAGAAGTATGATGAGATATATGATCAATTTTCTTTTTCTTTTGAGAAACAAAGTCTTTTTCTTTTTCACATAGTTTTCTTTTTAAGATTTATTCTCTTGAAAAATAACTTCTTTTTGTTTTTCCACCATATCAATTTTATTTTTCAAATCAATGTTTCCTCTACATAAATTATTTAATTTAGACATAAGGGAAACATTCTCATTTTTCAAAAACTCATTTTCTTTTTCTAAGCATGCCATTTTATTTTCTAATAAATCTTTATCATTAAGCATGGCATCAAAATTCTTTTTCAAAATTTTATTATCTTTTTCTAAACATGCAATGTTACTTCTAAAAGAGTCATGTTCTACATGCATGCAATCAAGTTCCTTTTTCAAATTTTTATTTTTCTTTTTAATCATGTCATATTTTTCAAGCACAAGATGACAAAAGGTAGCAAGCTCATCATATGACATGTCTACATCCTCATCATCGGATTCGGTGTTTACCTCAAGGGGGTTATCCCCTTGGACCATGTAGCATACGTTGGAGGTGTCGCTCCCAACGTCCGAATCGCTCCCCGCATAGTATAGATCCTTTTCGTCAAGGGAGGTAAGGGTATTCCACACTACAAAAGCCGAGTCAAGATTAGTTAACTTAGACAAATAATCATCATCTAAGCTAGATACTAAAGCATGTAGGGCCTTTGCATTAGCCTCAATGTTCTTACCATTTAAGCAATATTCTTTATTAGTTGTGGCAAGATATACACTAAGGCCAAGTCCTTTGAGGAACAAAGACATCTTAACCTTCCAAATTTGGATGTTAAGGATGTCAAAGGTGGGTGGTGACATGAAGTCCATTGTGTGTACAAATCTTGTGATTAGCCTAAAAGAGGATCTTTAACTCTTAGGTTGTTAGACCCAATATCAAGAGCACTAGCTCTGATACCAATTGTAAGATCACCTAGAGGGGGGGTGAATAGGTGATGGCTAATCTAATGGTCACTTGTGAACAAATAATGCGGAATTAAAACTAAGTTGACCAAATTAAACTTCTTTTAATTCAACACTTATGTATAACACAAGAGTGTTGCCGAATTCCCCTTGCGAGGCTCTGGACAAACTCCTCTAGATTCCCCTTGAATGGGTTGAGGTGCCGCGTTGGCTCTCTTGGTTGAATACAAGTGTTAGACAATCAATCCCAAGCAATTATATAACAATTAAGCACAAGGGTATATCAAGCATGTAAAGTAAATACAATGTAAGTAATGCAAGATATAATAGAGACAAAAAGAGTAAGAGAGTAAGAGTGAGCAATCGCAAACACAAAGGGTTTGTTTCGAGGTTCGAGCACACTTGCTCTACATCCCCGCCTTCGACACACGAAGGATTTCCACTATGCACGATCCAACCGGATCTCTCCTTGGTGCCGCAACACCTACAAGCCCTCGGACTCCAAAAGTCCCTTACACACCACAAGCCCACCGGCTCGTCGAGGCCGCACCTCAAGCTACAAGAGTTCGCACCCGAACCCTAAACAACCACGAGCACACTTGCCCGTCTCCTCAAAGTACAAGATGAAATCTTGGTGATCTAAACACTTGATCACCTACAAAAACTCTCACTACAACACTCTATTATAGGATAGATACAACTATGGATGCTCAAGTGTAGTGTGAGAAATCAAGGAAAGAACTTTGATGGAAAACTCAAGAAATCACAATAAACACTCTCTTGTTAAAATCCCTTTTGATAGGAAATATTGGCACTCTATTTTGTGGAGAAAACTCTGCTAAAAGAATGGAAATAACTGGACAAAAGCTCTCCTAAAATCTTGGCTCAAAACAATGACAAAATCCCCTTTTATAGAGGTCAGAAAAATCTGACCGTTGGGGTCTGTCAGAGCTGCCGGTCGACCGCCCGGTCGACCGGTAACGGTCAAAAATCTGACCGTTACAGCCTCCGGTCGACTGGCCCGGTCGACCGAGAAGAACAGAGAGCACTGCTCTCAGTTTCGGTCGACCGGCCCGGTCAACCGCACAAAACTGCCAGACGGGCACAGTTTTGTGCACGTCGGTCGACCGGCCCGGTCGACCGACCTCTGTGCAATGGGTTAACTTGGAGCACAGTTTTGAGGTCTAAAACTTTCGACTTTGGGAAAGTATATAGGATGAATTTGTAGATATTGAAGTCTTCTTTCTAATGCAACTTAAATCAAATCAATATCAATTCGGAATTGAAAGTTATCAATAAAATACTAAAAGGTATCAAATCAGAAACTGAAAACTGTTTTTCAGACTTCAACCCAATATTTGACATTCTTAACATTTAAATCAGAAGATGATTATTGAATATTAAATGTAGCTCTGAAAGTCATCTTTAAAATGCAATATAAATCATGTTAATTGAATATAGGAATCAAAAGTTATGATTAGAAAACTAAAAGTGTGTCGAGCAGATCAGCAGGACGGACGAGAGTTCTAAAAAGGTTTTGGTTAAAAACACATGTATATTTGAAACACCAAAAACTAAAACGGTATTTTTCTAAAACTAAAAATCTTTTATGAAACACATAAATCAAGAGTGTGTGTGTGATATGAACTTGAGCAATCCACCAACTATCTATCCTTTACATTTTAACTAAAACAAACAAAAATCTTATACCTAGACACAAGTCTTCATCTTCTTGAAGTCTTCCCTTAAAGTCTTCTCATCTTCTTGACTTGGTCCACACGCAATCCACCGAGCTCATCTCTAGATGTGGTCTTGATGCATAGGCTCGTGAATCGACCGGTGCTAGCTTCCAACTTGACATTTTATCCTTTGTTGAAGCTCCACACCTACTAAGATCTTGATAAGGAATCTGTCACTAATTAAACACAAGATCATTAGTAAACATAACTTCATGAGTTGATCATCATCAAAACTAGGGTGATAGGCCTTTGGGCCAACAATGATGTCACCTAAATTTTTGGCTTAATCTCGTTTACTTAATGAAAATCAATACCAACCTCCGTTCGATTTCACAAGATAGAATCATACACAAATTACAAGGGAGTATACTTTTAGGTAAAATTTAAACTAACTCAAAACCATAATCCTTCTTTCCTCGTTATGCTTTCACATAGGGTTAGGGTTGTCACCACGAGGTTCATCATGCATTGCCCATGATTCATTTAAGAATTCAACCAAATTTAAGAAAAAAAAATTTGCTCAAAATTTAGTCTCACAAACTTTTAGTGAAAGTTCATCACCATCACCTTAAAAAGTGAGGTTGGGAGTTCTAGGGTTGAGATTTACACTAGATCTGAAAATTGATAAGCCCCATTACCACATGACATACCCCTTCATGCACCTCCTACCCATTAATTGCCTACAATTGGATTAACTACATGAATCTCTAGATCCCATTTAGGTCATCACATGTATTAAAGATCATAAATTTTCAAATAATAATTGTATGAATAGCTCAAGGAAAATTTCTCCAAATTCAATAAGTCAAGGATCTAGGGTTTTCAAGAGATAAACTTTGAAAACAAAATAAAAGGGAAAGAGGGAAAACCCACTCACCAACGTCCGACACGGCCGGCCACCACCCAGCCGTCCCCGGCCAGCCGCCGTCGCCGCCTGGCTGCGGCCTGGCCGGCCGCAGCGCCGCCTGCGCGCGCAGCCAGCGCGCGCTGCCGCGCTGCCACGCGTGCAGCCTGCGCCGCGCGCGCCTCCTCGCGTGCCGCCTCTTGCGTCGCCCAGCCCAGCCGAGAGAGAGAGAGAGAGAGAGAGAGTGTGGGGTCGGCTGCGGTTGAGAGGGAGGGAGAAATGGGGAAATTTTTTTTTTATTTCCCCCTTTTGCCATTTGTCCCCTCACAAAACCCAATCTCTCCCTTTAATTGCCAACACACCATCACAAAGATCAAGTTCATCCTAGCCATCCAATTTTCTAACACTAAACTCAATCTCATCTAGGCCATTCATCACACATGATCTCAAGAATACAATAGTATGGTATTGTATAAGATGGTATTTTTCTTGTACAAACACAATATACTAATATATTATTACATATATTAGCATGAACAATTTTGTGAAAAACTATTATTATATACTCATATATATATATATATACATGTATTCATTCAAGGATGATCGTATTCACAAAATTTCACATATACCTAACACACATATATATATATATATATGATCAATTCCTAAATTTATCCTCTTTCCAAGTTTTCACAAAAACAAAAAAAAAATCTTATCACAACATATTAAATTGATGATCCCTCAAATAATCATGTATGATCTTATAAATCACGAATTATGATAAAAAAAAAAAATCGGGTTGTTACAGTCTACCCCCCTTACAGAAGTTTCGTCCTCGAAACTTGTTACCTGAAGTGAGTAAGCATAAAACTTTGCATTTCTCTTATATACTTCAAATTCTTACTTCCATAAAATACCCCTTTCGATCCTTTTCCTCGAGAACTTAGTATCTCATGAACAATTTCCTATACTATATTCTTACGATCTGACTTAATCTTAACTCGCTTGATATTTTAATCATTTCCTTACTCCAGTGTCTCATACCACTAGCAGCTCGTACTGAGGGCCCACACCCTCAGCCGAACACATCCAAATTATGACATGTGGGTATCATAATCCGAACATAAGGCAGTGACAAAATATCCCGCGCTTCAGGATTAGTCATACACGTAAGAACCCTTACCCCTCTTAAACCAACCAAGTCAAACAATGTTTTCACATACATACAAGGCATAAACTTGCAAATCAATTCAAAAAATCAGCCCCCTACAATCCAATCCTCTTCTACTATTCGTTCTAAGTTTATCCTTCATCTATATCCTGTGCTCTGATACCAACTGTAACGGTCCCAGTTTAATAAATCCTCAATTTGCATAACCTCCACTTATAAAACGATTAATCAAATCATTTCCTTATTTCTTAAAAATTTTGGCAGCACCTCCTCTGTAGTTACTGGTCGGATATAATATCCAATACAGATATAATAATTTCGGCTAACATCAGCCTACTTATTCTCATTCCAACCATATAACTTTATTCAAAATCATCCACACAACCATGAAAATTTTCGGCTTGACATCGCCTACTTATGGAGAAACAAAATAACATAAACTCTAGAGTTTCTATCTCTGCATCCATAGGCTTTCTGAATTCATAACTTTCAACTAATCATGGGCATTATATAGATAATACACTTCTTATTATTACAACTCAATAAAAATAACTCAAATGTCAACTTGAACTGAAACTACCATAAGGTTCTCCACATATGTATATACAAGATTAATCATGCCTCCCATGACCCACATATATCATCCACAAACACAAATGTCCCAAAATACAAGAGTTGAATTGACATCAGAACGAACCCTATGCAGCATAACCCTGACCCCTGCCTCCAAGCAACCTGCAATAAATCAGTCTGTGGGAGGGTGAGCTCGACAGCTCAGTGAGTGAGTCAGGAAATAAATCAAGAAATGATAATATCTCAAAGAGAGAATATGAATATTCATACAACGAAAGAAACCTGAACATTAAGAAGGCAAGAATCGAAGGCATCCGATAGTTTGATAATCAAGGTCTCAGCCTCTACAATTTACTGAGGACGATCAGACTCTTCTGACTGTATTCCCCAATTTCTTTATTGAATTTTCATCCTTATGTATGATAAGTTCTATGAGTTACATAGCCAAACTCTCTCGCCTTAAGTGTACATAGTGTGTATTACTCACGTGCCTAGTATTCCACGCTATAATCTACCAACCACCAAAGTTATGCCAAAGTTATGCCATAGACCTAGTTTATGCATTCAAATAACACTTACATCACAAGCCATAATTTTATAACATATAATCACATCATATTTCTCATAATGCAATAACGCATCAAACTTCAAGTAATGCACTGATTCACATGTACACCTTTACCCAATATATGGTATTCATTTCAATGAACTAAACTTGTATTCTGATGGTTTCAATGTCATATACAACGACACATCCATCATACCCCCAGTGTCACACACACACACATACACATTTGTATCACACATAACCATTCATTATCAATCATTTGTAAGGATGCAATTAAATGTATATCATAGCACCGTCTTCGCACTCCGCCCGTGCCATACGGGTCCCTTCCTCCCAATATGATATATATATAGCATGTATATACAACAATAACACCGTCTTCCCCCTCCTACCGGTTCTCGCACGGCCCCTTCCTCCAATATATATATATATACAACAATACCACCGTCTTCCCCCCTCCTACCGGCTCCCGCCCGGCCCCTTCCTCCAAAACACAATGTGTACATATATAACAACACAATAACCAACGCATCCAGTTTCATAAGATTCATATATTATGCACATCAATTCCCTTACAAAAGCAATCATACTCACAATTAATGTTTATCTATTAGATTGCATCATTACAGGAGTATTCACACCAATTAATTAATCAGAACATGCCACCCAATTACATTAAGTACATAAATCAAGTGATATACACCCATCATATTCATATCAATCATAATGATTCTTATTCAGTGAGACACATGCCAATGCCCTTGTACACCATGTTTCAAAATTTTACATTAAATGCAACCCTTATTACACAAGGTTGTGTTCAGTTCTAATCCTGCCTTACTATCCCTTTATTTTTGTAACATGGTATATGTGTGAAGATATATAATATGGGTACTTTCTATGTAATGCTCTAAATGTATTTGAACAGAGGAACGACCATGTTCACATGGTTCACACATGCATAACGACCAGATAGTACATATGTACATATGCCACATACCCATATTTCTCACTTTCAAATCTTCATATACGAGATTTCAAAACATTCATTATTACGCCCATAGAATTGATCATCGTCTCAGATAATCGGTTTATCCCTTTTAACTAGAATAATGTGAACGCCACAATCACTCTTTAACCCCTAACGTAAATCAAGACATGATACTCAAAAGAGAAAGGAAACCATTAAGAATTGAAACGATATAGCACATACGATTGAAAGTGTTTATTTCAAGTATCTCATAAGTTTGATCACCTTATGGGGCACATGCTATCGGTATGCAAAAGTATTACTCGTACAAACATCCTGGCTAAATGGATGGTTATGTTGAGACTATAAGGAGAAACAAATGTCTCATACGTACTAGTTAATTGGAATACAACTCTCTAATGTTACAATAAGAAAATCTTTCCTTTCAATTAGTATTCATGTTCACTCATCTATTAGTCTATTGTCCATACAATTTAGTGCTGGTCGATAACTTGACCAATTATCAGTGAATTATAATTTATCAGTCTATCATCCTTACCATTTACTTTCGGCGCTTCAGAGATTTCTACTGACTATGTGCCAATAATACTCTATTCACAGTCCAGTTACTAGGCCACCAAAGAAATTATGTGTTAGGATGAAATATATCTTTTGGAGTCCATAACACAATAATTCCTTATTTTTGATAAAATTAACGAAACCTGAGTCTAAGGATAAACACCAGCACACTGAGTGTACATGCAACCTCGTTATGAAACATTAATTTGAAGTAGTCAGCATTTAAATAAATAAGTATGACATACCCGTGTTCGTAACATACGTTACTGAAGAAGAGTGATTAGTTCTAAACTCAGCACAACATGCCTGTATAATTTCCAATAATTTTCCCATAGATTCACCTAAATCTGTTTCATCGGATCTGACCTCCCTAACAATCGAAGATGATTTATCGCAACTTCTACTTTTGATATTAGAATGAGACGCAGGGACTTCCTTTAAAACTTAGATTTATTGATCTTTCTAGCAATATATTAAATGACCCACTTAATTCACATGAACAGCTGAAATAAACAGAAAATCATTTAGACATCTAAAATTCTACAACTTTGCACTTTCGACAAGTTATCAAGTTCCAGTGATAATTCCCAGCACAGACATTGGATTAGGACACCGTAAGCGCGGTTGGAAAGTAGACTCGATTAGCTTTCCAACGGTATATCACACGACCTATTTCTCATTAAATATCCTTACGAAAGAAACCCCATGTTTCAGGTCTCAAATCTGGACAGATTTTAACAGATTTGTGTTACTATTTCAAAGGTGCTCTATTAAGCAAATTCTTCACTTTTCCTTTTATTTCTTCATCTAATTTAGATTATAAGTAAGTCATGAACTAAATTATTTAGACTTTTGGTCACGAGAAATATTTATAAAAGTATTCCCAGTTCGATCACTACATGATTTATCACAAACCCCTCTTTAAGTCACCTACAACCTCATAGTTTAACTTATATCGTAAAAATTTTGCTTCTTATCTCATTAACATGACCAAGATCAAATCTTGATTCAATTGCACAGATTATTCTGTAAGAATAGCAAGAGGTTCAACCCTCACAAGTGTGAGAAGCTTCAAGATCCTCTATCTACACTAAAGGTTAGGAGAGATCTATGACTTGATCTCCCCCAATCGTAACGACCCATGAATTTATGACACTAATTCCACGCTTAGATTAATCTTGTCTTCTATTAATAGCACATTAATCGATACTTGAACTTTTGATATGATGTCACCTAAATTTTTGGCTTAATCTCGTTTACTTAATGAAAATCAATACCAACCTCCGTTCGATTTCACAAGATAGAATCATACACAAATTACAAGGGAGTATACTTCTAGGTAAAATTTAAACTAACTCAAAACCATAATCCTTCTTTCCTCGTTATGCTTTCACATAGGGTTAGGGTTGTCACCACGAGGTTCATCATGCATTGCCCATGATTCATTTAAGAATTCAACCCAATTTAAGAAAAATAAAATTTGCTCAAAATTTGGTCTCACAAACTTTTAGTGAAAGTTCATCACCATCACCTTAAAAAGTGAGGTTGGGAGTTCTAGGGTTGAGATTTACACTAGATCTGAAAATTGATAAGCCCCATTACCACATGACATACCCCTTCATGCACCTCCTACCCATCAATTGCCTACAATTGGATTAACTATATGAATCTCTAGATCCCATTTAGGTCATCACATGTATTAAAGATCATAAATTTTCAAATAATAATTGTATGAATAGCTCAAGGAAAATTTCTCCAAATTCAATAAGTCAAGGATCTAGGGTTTTCAAGAGATAAACTTTGAAAACAAAATAAAAGGGAAAGAGGGAAAACCCACTCACCAACGTCCGACACGGCCGGCCACCACCCAGCCGTCCCCGGCCAGCCGCCGTCGCCGCCTGGCTGCGGCCTGGCCGGCCGCAGCGTCGCCTGCGCGCGCAGCCAGCGCGCGCTGCCGCGCTGCCGCGCTCGCAGCCTGCGCCGCGCGCGCCTCCTTGCGCGCCGCCTCTTGCGTCGCCCAGCCCAGCCGAGAGAGAGAGAGAGAGAGAGAGAGAGAGAGAGAGAGGGAGGGGTCGGCTGCGGTTGAGAGGGAGGGAGAAATGGGGAATTTTTTTTTTTTATTTCCCCTTTTGCCATTTGTCCCCTCACAAAACCCAATCTCTCCCTTTAATTGCCAACACACCATCACAAAGATCAAGTTCATCCTAGCCATCCAATTTTCTAACACTAAACTCAATCTCATCTAGGCCATTCATCACACATGATCTCAAGAATACAATAGTATGGTATTGTATAAGATGGTATTTTTCTTGTACAAACACAATATACTAATATATTATTACATATATTAGCATGAACAATTTTGTGAAAAACTATTATTATATACTCATATATATATATATATATATACATGTATTCATTCAAGGATGATCGTATTCACAAAATTTCACATATACCTAACACACATATATATATATATATGATCAATTTCCTAAATTTATCCTCTTTCCAAGTTTTCACAAAAACAAAAAAAAAATCTTATCACAACATATTAAATTGATGATCCCTCAAATAATCATGTATGATCTTATAAATCACGAATTATGATAAAAAAAAAATCGGGTTGTTACAAGTATCACACACTTCACCTATTGCATGCCACACTTCTTCTTTAATAGATAATGATATATCCATGCTTAAGAAGAAGGTTGATTGTTTGGGCTCCACTATGAACCAATGTGCCATGAACCACACACGCTTGGAATCGTTGTTTCGAAAGAGCAAGTTCCATCTTTTCATGCACACCCTCCACGGCATACACATGCTTCTCACGGACACACTCCTCACATGTATTCTCATGTGTACACTTGTACACATTGTGGACGTAAGGGCCACCTTACTAAATTTTGCTTTGATAGATTACATGTCTCAAATTTAGCAAAGAATTTTGTTTGGGTTAGAGAAGGTACTAACCCCCATGGACCCAAAAGAGTATGGGTACCAAAGACCACCCCTCCTTTGTTTAATGTAGGTGTGGGCTCTCACATGACGTGAGAGTAGCCGTACCTTGGAGTAGATGCGTTTCGAGCTTCATGGAAATTATTTGGATGCATCACTTTCAAGGGAAGATTTGGTGGAGATGACCACCTTGTTTTGGAGACAAGGAAAGTTGCCTTCTGGGTTTTGGTAACGATTCCTAACTCCTTATATTTACATGCTTTCCATGTTTATCTTTCATAGCATGTTTTTTTGATGTTTGTTGATTACTATGAAAATGCCATGCTTATTAGATTAGTGATATACATGTTTAGTTATTTTGAGACACCCATGTTTAATATGGATTATTATTTTATGTTCTCGTATTTGATTAGCTATCATGTACATCATAAATCTAATAACATGTGGATTTACATAATAATCATGTTTATGTTTATCATGATGATTTTTATCTTGTTTTTGATGCTTCATGATTTGAATATTTGTTTAAGTGTTAGTTTTCATTAAGACTAGGATTTATACTTGTGCATATAGTGGGCCACAAATAAATCTATATATGTTTGAGCTTGAATGCTTATTTGAACCCATTAGATGTGCTAGTATAGTCTAGTTTTGATGATTCATGCATTTTAAACGTGTATTCCTATTTTTGGATTTGTTTTATGAGTTCTTCATTTCATGTATATGTGCACTTTGCCAAACCTTAAGCTATACATGTATACCCCTTGAGTTATTTGCCTTTCATGCAAATCTATATATATGGACTCAATTGTGTTTAGGGATATGTATGTATACTTATTGTGTTGACAATTCATACATATACCTTGAAATGAAATTTGTTTTGGAGAAAATTTAGTTTTTCTTGATTTCGTGTTTTTTGTTTAACTTCATGTATATGTCTATTTTATCCAAATTATTATTATACATATACATCCTTTTTGAGCCACGTGCCTACATGCATATATCTTAGTGGACTCGTTGTGTTTGGATATGTATGTATACTTTAGTTTGTATAAGACATACATATACCTTGAAGATTAAATTTTAGTTTTGATGATTTTCATGTTTTTAAGGAATAATGAGCTTAATCGTATACTTTCATGATCATGTACTTCACATTGTATTTGTACACTCACCTTTCTTGATTACTTATGTTTTGTTTTCATGAGTCATATTTATGCCTAATTGAATTAGAGTGTTGATTATCTTGTGGATTTCATGTTTTATGAAAAACTATTTTGTTTTATTCCTTGCTTGAAGGATTTCGTACTAGTTAACAAAATTTTTCATTTTAACTAGTTCGTTTTCTTCATTATGTTATGAGGTATACGCATGCTATTGTTGTTATTTCAATTGGTATCATTGAACTCTTTCAATTGGTATCAATTTGATCCTTTTGTATACTCATAAGTGTTTATTGTGTATGTATGTTATCAATTGGTATCATCTATTGGTGATTGGTACTCATTCTATTTCATACACATATACTTGTTTTATTTGTGCTATTATATTTCTATATCTTGAGCACAAATTTTGTTTATGCTAGAGCTTGAGCTTCAACTATTATTTCAATTGATTTAGTTTTCAATTGGTATCTTATTTCAAGCCTATGCATAGTTTTTGTTGGTATTTCATAAAGGGGGAGAAAATTCGATTTTCATATTTCAATTGGTATTTAGTATTCCACTCCCTTGCTTTATGATAGAAAATAAAAATTTAATTGATATCATATACTTAAAAAGAAAAATACTTTCTTTTGATATCAAGATGTTTATGTGAATATTTAAAAATTGGTATCTCAAAATTTTATTTTAAAGAAAATAAATACAAAAGTTTAGATTTGAATTGACTATATGCAAGGAGAGCTTAACATCTCTTCTACATATAGATTCATGTTGAGTGTATCTTGTATTGAGGAGCTTGACATCTCTTCTTTATGTGATACACATGTGTAGGGGGAGCTTCACATCTCCTTTTATGCATTACATATCATGTGTTATGTGAATTAGGGCTTGTCATCCTTTCTTCATGCAATGCATGTGTGTAGGGAAGCTAACTTAGCGTCTTCCTCTTCATGAATGTATATAGCATATAACATGTATTGATCTTTGTTTACTTTCAATTGGTATCAAGATGCTACTTTGACATATTTTTAATTGATATCATATTTTTATAGTCACCCCTTATTGACTTTGTTTTTGTTTTAGACAAAAAAGGGGAGAACATTATTTTTATTGTTTTGATTGACAAAAAGGGGGAGAAAGTTTTTTATCCCTCATTGACATTTTATTTATTGTTTTGGTTTTTACCCCTTTGTTGATGATTGACAAAAAGGGGGAGAAAGATTTTGAGTTTATGAGTTTTATATATGCATATTTATGTTTTTGCATATATTAAGTTTAATATAGTTTAATGTTAATTGGTATCTAGAGCATGTTTTATTTTTGAACATTGCATTGGTATCTAGAACCTTTTTATTGTTTATGCATATTTATGCATTCTTGTTTAAGAGCCTTCATTGCATATTATTATGTTTATTTGTTTATGCATGAGTTAAGGGGGAGCTTCTTTGAAGCTTAACTTTAATCCATGCATATATAACTCCATGAGTTTTGTCATCATCAAAAAGGGGGAGATTGTTGGCCCAAAGGCCTTCCACTCTAGTTTTGATGATGATTAACTCATGTAGTTATGTTTACTAATATTCTTGTGAGTTTAAGTTTCAGATCTATTAACAAGATATTAGTTGGTGATTAGCTTCTACAAGGAGTTTAGAAGCTTCACAAGTGATTCCAGGGCTCAATCTTCAAGATCACACATTGCCTAGCCCATGGATGGAGTTTTGGAGCAAGTCAACTTGAAGATGAAGATCATCAAGAAGACTTAGGTATCCATTATTTAGTGTGTTTTAGATCCATTTGTAAAGCTTAGTATAGTTGATATGCTCAAGTGCACATAACACACACGTTTTATGTTTTGGATTTGATTTTCATGAATAGTAGATCAAAACAAGTTTAAATAGTTCTTATGTATATTAGATATGTTCTAGATATACATACATGCTTAACTTCTTATACAAACTTATTTTGACTATCCTATTCATGTTTTGGAAAAATCTAAGTTTGATAAAATACAGGTTTTTGTTTTGATAAAATTTGCAAGACTCAAAAATGAATTGATATGATTGATATATGTCTTGAAATTTTTATCACTTGTTTGTGGTTCAATATAAAATGTTAAAACAAGTTTTATAGAATTTTCAGAAAAGATAAAAGAATTTTTAGAATTTTTTTAACAGTGTTTTCTGACCCAGGTTTGTGCTGACAGGCCAGGTCGGTCGACCCAGACGGTCGACCGCACCATGGGCCGGTCGACCCGTGAGGTCGACCGACGTGCACAGACTTGTGCACGTCTGGCAGACACAAGCTCGGTCGACCGTCAGGGTCGACCGGGTCTGAGAGCTCTGCTCTCTGTTTGTTTGGGTCGACCGGGCGGTCGACCGGGTTGCCCCAACGGTCACATTTCTGACCGTTGGCGGTCGGCCGGGCCGGCCGACCGGTAGCCTGTCAGGCTGCCACATCAGCCTAACGGCTAGTTTTCTGATGGGCTTATATAAACCCCATTTCTTTGGGATTTTGGCCAAGATTTTTAGAGCTAAAAATTCCTGACTTCTTCAGTGTTTTAAACAAGTTTTGAAAAGTGTTTTAAGTGCCAAAAGATCAATCTTATTTGTTTTTAAGTGTTTTTGTTTATTTCAAAGAAACTAGGTTTTGGGAATTTTTTTGAGCAAAAATCTCTATATCATTTTTGGTGTTTTCCCAAGAGTTTTCTTTGATCAAAACACTTAGTTTTCCACACTTGAGCTATCACCTATCCTAATCTATTAGGATCTTGTTTTGTGGAAAAAGAAAGAGAGTTTGTGGTCTTTGTAACCACTTGTTGTAAAACCCTTGCTTTGATTGGGTTGCTCCCTCTTCGATAGAGGTTGAGGATTGTGGTTTGCTCCCTCTAGTGAGAGGTGGAGTTGGTTGTTGTTTGCTCCCTCTAGTGAGAGGTGGAGTTGGTGTTTGTAACCCTCTTCGGTAGAGGTGTTGTGGTTGTATTGGCTACGGGCCTACCCCTCGGTTGTGAGGTGGTTGTTTTGTTGGCCCAAGGTTACAATCACCCATGTTTAGTGTGTTTTGATGATTACAAAACATATTAGTTATTTGTACTAATATTGTTTATTGGTTAAGTATGTTTCAGGGATCTAACTCATCTAGAAGGTTTATTCCCTATAAGCAAATGTTTTGGACTCAAGTCAACTCAAATTGGGCTCAAGAATCAAGTGTTGAAGACCTTATGGTGAAAAGCCCTCTTGAAGCACTTGTAGTACTTAGAACCAATGTAAGAATTAGATTGTTAAAGTTTGAGTTTTGGAAATTGGCTCTAGGATACACACACACGTTTTTGTATTAAAGTTTTCATGGTCAAAATTTATGTTTCATGCCTTAGTATATATATACATGACCCTAAGTGTAATATCCCTAATTAGTAATACTGTATTTTTATTTTCCTACAGCATTTATTCTGCTCTACTAATTATTTTATTAAGATTATCAATTTAAAGTAATTTATTACTTCTTCTTGTAATTATTATTATATTAAATAAGCAAATTATTTTAAGATGAGAAATGGTAATTTGGCCTTATATGTATATTTAGCATTATTAGGTATTATTATTATTACCTATTATTACTATCATTATTCTTATTATTATTACTACCTTTATTATTTCCTATTCTTTGCCATATTTCCTTACCCATGAGCCTATGATCCTTATATCCTTGTTCCTACCTATTATCTTTTTAGTCCAAACCCATTAGTCAAGCCCAATCCAACCCATTAATCTATTGGATTCCTAATCCTACCTACTACCCATACTCATTACCCGTATCCAAACCCGTTTCCATTACCCATTATCTACCTATACCCAATACCCACCAACCCATACTAAATATTTCCTAATCTATTTTTAATCCTAACCCTTAAACCAAAACCTAAATCTAATCACCATCTAAACTCCTTCATTCACAGCCGCCGCAAACCCACCTGCTTCTCCTCTCCATTATTTGGCCGCCCAATCCACCTCCTCCCAACCTCTGTTGGCGCAACCGCAGCCCTGGAGGCCGAGTCACCGAGGAGGTCGCCAAATGCAAGGTTGGAGCTCTCACTTGTGTTGAACTTGTTGCTTCAATTGATGCTGTTGTTCCTCCTGGCAACACTGGATTGGACCCCTCCTCCACCAACAGCCCGGATCCTCTCTCCTCTCCTTTGGCAATAGCAGCAGCAAATGCAGCAGCGGCAAGCACCTGGCAACAGCCCGTAGCCCCCGGCTGTGATGATTTTTCCATCCCCATTGGCCGAGCTCTCTTGGCTTGATCCTCCTTCTCCCCTTCGGCCATCACGGCAGCCCCCAAGTCCGGCCTACCACTTCAACACCAGCGCAATGCCAGGCCTAGCGGACCTCTCCACCTGCAGCTTCGGCCGGATCCCCTCCTCCGCGACGAGGCCAGCACCAGCGACCCATTTTCTGGCGCACATCACAGCCGCCCATAGGCCGTGCGTGTGCGTGGGTGAGTCCCTCCACCAGGAGAGCACGCAACCAAGCACTTGGCCGAACACCCCCATGGTGCGTGAGCTTATTACTCCCCCACTCTCATTATTTGTATAATTTATATGTGTTTGAATGAGCATAATATTATATAATTGCTTGTGGAAAATTCTTGTGTGTTGTTTGAGAATTGCATGGATATTTGATTATTAATGTATGTGTATGTTTCATGTGCGGCAAAAATCCTCCTCCGAGCATTTTTCGGGCTCTCCGCGGGATGCCATTGATCATCGTCGGCGAGCGCGTACGCACCCCACGCCCTTCACGTCGAGTTGCTTTATCCAACGACACCCTCCGCGATCCCGTACGCCTCCGTCGGAGCCTCCGTCGGTGCGCCGCAAATCGGCTCGAGGTTAGCTTTACATTTTATTATGTGATGGAATTTGTGTAATAATTGAAAAGTTATATAAATGTGTGAGATTGTGTGTGTGGGCGTGAGTGCCTTGGGTTTTTGCATGCATGCATGAGTGAGTTTTATTAAAGGTATTTTTATATTATTTTAATGAAATTACATGTTAATAAATTAGTGTGGGTTATCATGTGTGTCTACATTATGTGCATGGATGGGTGTTATAGATACTTATTTGTGCATGCATATTAATTAATGAATAGGTATTTATAGTTAGTAGTAGGTATTTATTAATTTAGATATGTATGCATGATTTATATGCATGGGTTTCTATTTATTTGTGTAGATGGGTATGTCATTTAATTAAGTGTATGTACTTATAATAATATGTGTTGGCATTTATTTAAGTATGCATGTATGTATGTATGTGTATGCTTGTATACGTGTATATATACGTGTATGTGTATATGTTCGTATCCACGTGTGGGTGTTTAGCATGTATTTATAATTATTTGTATGTATTGGTTGCGTGTTACAGCATTTTGGATTTGTTTGGTGGGATCCGGACCAGCAGCCCAGGAAGGAGAGCAGCAGCACGACAGCGAGCGAGCGGCAGTTCCGGGCCCTTCCGGCGAGCGCGAGACCTCCAGCTTGCAGCCAGGTCTTCCCCAGGACCCTGGCTACCGTCCTATGCAGTCCGACAGCGAAGAGCGGCACCACAGCGACCGTAACGGCGACTCGCCCGACGACGAGCAGATTCCCCAACGTGAGTGTCTCTCTCTCTTTCTCTCTCCTTAATTAATTTATTGATCATAGACATGTTTGTGTATGTGGTGTAATTTGTTGTGTTGTGCACATGTTTTACATGATTATGTGTAGAGATTATTAAGCACGGAGGTGAGTTGTCACCCCCTTCTACATTATATGTTGAATGCATAGGAAATGATATGCATGTGTTAACAATTATGTTGGAATCCTATGTTGATTATAAGAGTGTTTGGATTATTATTGTAGAGATTACATGATGGAGCATATGTGTATTTAATTAGAATTTCAGTGGATATCAGGGAAGTGTTAGATATGACTTTACCTTACCGATACTTGGATTGACATGGACTTAGTTAGATTCAGAGGTGACTCCTGATATATTTTTACACTGGATCTTATCAGTTTATAGATTGTCCTTATCAGTTTATAGATTGTCATTATGTATGGTGTGTGTAGCTTATCCTTGATATAGATATGTAACATGATCTTAATTATAGTTGGAAGAATCTGATTTTGAGGATGTATCCATTATTTACTTGTGATCTCAATATCCGTTATGTTAGTTGATTTCGAGAATAATAATAGACTGTCATTTATTGTTGTTACCTGGTGATAGAAATATAATTACTGTGAGGATGAATGCATTGATATCAGTAATAAACTATATGCAAAGTTTGATAACTTTTACTGTTGATCTCTGTTATTGGTGACTTGAGGATCAGAGTAGATTGACAGGGAGAGACTGATTACTGATATATTCAGATGGTGATTTATTGTACTAGATTACTGATACGGACTGATACTTAATGATTTGCAAGGATAGTATTGGGAATATAAGTTGATGGAATAGTTAATGATATCTCTTTAGTATGGAGGGGTGATGACTTTGATCAGACTAGAGTGTGGAGATCTGAATAGATGTATCAGAGCATTGACTATTTCGGTTATTGAGATGTGAATATACTGATGACATAAAGATCAGATTAGACTGATATAATGAGAGAACAGGTTATTGATTTATTAAACTTGTGGATTACTGTACCGGATTACTTTGACATAGATTGAGATTTGACGGTCAGGATGACTATTGAGGGTAGGTTCATGATGACTACGGAGAACAGATATTGTTATATGCAGTACAGGCATATGAGATATTGACCGGTTCTAGATGAGACGGCTATTGAGTATTATCGAGTTCCACTGTTGTTGTATTGATCCATGTTACTGGAAGTTACTGGGAAATGATTGTTTGACCGTAACCACGGTACAGTTTTATTGTCCATCGTATACACGGTTACTGTTACTGTTACTGTTACTGATATTGTTCACCGTGTATACGATTACTGATTGACTGTTACTGTACTGTTATTGTTACTGTCACCGTATCATCCCAGTATTCTAGATAATATTGACTTTGACTGATTTAACTGAATTGATTAAATAATAAAGTAATTGAACAACTTACACTGGGATTGGGGAAATTGATGGAGGAGACAGCGTCTGTATTTTGGGTGGACCTAGGATACAGGTTGCGCAGCCGACTGAGGGTTCCACTGCAGGGTTCCTGGGGTATGACTGGCATCCCATCTGTACTGTTACTGTTCCACTATTTTCATAGTGAGATTACTGTTACTGTTACTGTTACTGAGTACCTAGCGGTACGGCCTGGTTCAGCGCCAGGAAACTGAGGCCGTGGTCCCGGGTATGTACGGGACCCACCTAAAGCATGGACAATGTCTCTTCTATTAGTTTCAATAACTTAGGACTCTGATTGACACATGTAGTAGGCGTAGTATGGGATGCGCCTATTACAGGTGGCAATTGGTGTTCGCTGACATAATTAATAATAAACTGTTATTGAATTATGACTGACCACAATCATCTAACTGTACATTTATATCACTGTGATAGACATATAACTATAACCATGACTGGATTGTATGCCAACCTAGTGACATGTGATAGATTACACGCCTTGACATTGATTGCATATTTACAGTTGTGCCATTTGCCTGCTACCTGTATTCATGTTTTTATCATATGTGTTACTGTTCAGTTATTTATTGTGTTATTTAGTTTTTCTATTTGCAGTTGTTCTTACTATTATATATGCACATGGTTTCTTCTGCACGAGCTGTTTCCCCTTTACACACACACTCATTATGGTCGCGTTCTGACGACCCTGGATTTGCACGTCCAGATATTGGACGATTGTTTCTAATGTGCAGGTGTTCGAGGAGTTGGTACACATTGCGAGGAGTTGGACACAGTCTCCCTCTCTTCATTCTGGTACCCTCATTCCTCCTTTGTTCCTGTTACTTCATGACTATCTGTATTACATTCAGCTGCTATTTTCTTCCTGTCATTCTTTTGCTATCATGTGTAGCTTTTATATGTCATATTGCAGTGATTTTCTTGGTTTAGATTATAGCTTGTTCAGGTTACAATTTAGGCTTAGCGTGTATACGTGGGGTATTTCCCTTGCGTATATGCGTCGCCATAACGTCTCCGTATCTTTAGGATCGGGGCGTTACACTAAGTTTTACAAATATAGATATCATGTTTAGATCATGTATGTATACCCTTTCCAGCATGTTACTTAGCTTTCCCTACTTCAAAACAATTTTTACAAAATTTTTCAAGTTCAAAATCCTGCTGTTTTTCCTGTTTCAGGCTGATCGGCCGACCGGCCCGGTCGACCGGCGCCAGTCCCAGGACGTGCACGTTTGTGCACGTCTGTCGGTCGACCGTCCAGGTCGACCGACTGTAAGCAGTTGCTCTCGGGTTTTCTGGGTCACCGCCCCGGTCGATCGCCCGAAGAGAACTATGTTTTCTTCTTTGGACGGTCGACCCGACCGGTCGACCCGAGCCAACGGCTCTTTGCCAGCTGAGCTGGCGGTCAACCGGCCCGGTCGACCGCCAAGCCTGCAACGGCCCAACGGCTCTTTCCTCTTTGTGCAATTCTGAAATCTGTTTTTCAGACTGCTTTTTGGCAGATTTTTTCAGGGTTTTCCAGGTCTTTTTCAGAGCAAATAAGGACTAAATAAATTGTTTTAAACCTATTTCTCTCCCTATAAATAGAGGAGAAGACTTTCTTACAAAATACCAAGAAAAATCCTTAAGTTTTCAAAGTTTTCAAAGAGAAAAGAAAAGTGTTTAAGCTCTCCATTTCCAACTCTTTCTTGAGCTAGTTTTCAGTTGTGTTCCCTAGCAAAAATCATCTCTACAACTGAGTTTTTCTCACTACACTTCATAGAGCCAAAAATCCCTAACTCATTCTATAGTGAAGTTGTAAAAAGAGTGAGAGTGTTGTAAAAGAGTTTGGTGATCTTGTTGTGATCACTCTTGTTCTTGTGACCTTTTTGTTCTTGTGGAGACACCTCTTCGGTAGAGGTTATTGTACTTGGTGGAGCTCGGTGCTCGGGTCTTCGGTAGACCGTTGTAATCGTCCTCAGTGGATAGTGGAAACCCTTCACGGAGGTGAAGGCGGGGAGTAGAGCGGTGGCTCGAACCTCGAAACAAATATCTTGTGTTTGCGATTGCCTTGTGTCAATTCTTGTTTTTAATTTCTCTTGCACCCTATTGCTTTTAATTACTTGCTTGTGATCTTGTTTCTTTCTTTGTGCTATTACTTCAAGTTTGTGATACTTGTGATATCTTATGTGCATTTCATCATTGCATATTATTCATCCTTTGTTCGATCAATTCTCATACAACAAGGTTGCATTGCGCACCTCTAACCTATTCAAGGGGAATTGGGAGGAAGGAGTTCAGAACCTCTCACGGGGTATTCAGCTCTTAGTCTTGTTTTGAGAGATCGTTGCATTATTCATCCATCATAGATTTAAAAGAATTGTTAGATTAGCAATTACACCTATTCACCCCCCCTCTAGGTGTTTTTCAATTGGTATCAGAGCTTGGACTCTAGGCTCTTGGCTTAACAACCTTAGAGAGATCCTAATATTGCTAATCATTTCATTCATTCTCACTTAGTAAAAATGGCCGATGGTATTAAGACACCCCTAAGTTTGATGGACTTAACTTTCCCATATGGAAGGTTAAGATGACCGTTTTCTTGCAATCTCTAGGTAGTCGAGTTGCAAAGGCCGTGACCAAACCCTTTAGTGCACCCCCAGGTGATGAATCTACTTGGTCCGAAATTGAGACTAAGGAGTTTGATGCCAATGCTAGGGCTCACTATGCACTACTTCAAGCCCTTAATGATGATGACATAGCTAGAGTTATTCATTGCAAGTCCTCATATGAAATTTGGACACATTTGCTAGTTACACATGAAGGGACTTCACAAGTGAAGAGGGCTAAAGTAGACCTTCTTCGGTCCCAATATGAGAACTTTTGCATGCAAGAAAATGAAACCATAGATGATATGGTTACAAGATTTACAAAGATCACTAATGGACTTTCTTCTCTAGGTGATGGCATTGATAATGATCAAAGAGTTAGAAAGATCATCCGGGCTCTTCCTCCTTCATGGGAAGTAAAAGCAACAACCTTGAAGGAACTCAATGACAAGGAGGAGATGGAACTTATAGGTCTCATTGGGAACCTCAAAACCCATGAGATGGAAAGAAAAGCAAGGGAGGACATGGCTCCTTCGAGGAAGAAAACAATAGCCTTCAAGAGTCAATCCACACACTCCGACGAAGATGATGAAGAAGAAGATGATGAAGAGCTCTCACTTCTTGTGAAGAACGTTCGGAGGATGTACAATAAGGCTAAGTTCCAAGGAAGAAGGAGATGACAAGGAGGCAAAGAAGAAAGAAAGATTATTTGCTTCAATTGCCAAAGACCGGGACACATTGTTGCGGAGTGCCCGGATAAAGTGAAGCCCTCCACCTCAAAGAAGCCTTACAAGAAGAAGGCAATGAAAGCTACATGGGATTCCGAGAGCGAATCCGAGGAGGAGATTGATACCGCCAACATGTGCTTCATGGCAAATGAGAGCACAAGCAAGGTAACCCCTTCCACTTCTCTTAATGATGAACTTTCCATGGATGAATTAGGAGAAGCATTTGTAGAACTTTCACATAACTATGACTCTCTTAAGAAAAAGTATCTAAAAATGAAAAAGAAAATGAATCTCTTAATCATCAAGTCTTTACTATTTCTAAAGAAAAAGATGAATTACTTTCCACTCTTGTTTCCACCCAAAAAGATTTTGACAAGTATAAGATTTCTTGTAAAGGCAAGTCCCCACAAATTGATTCTAATGAGATTACTATGCTTAAAGAAAGAATAGACTCATTGGGAATTGTTTTAAAAAATTGTGAGTTTGATAAGAAGAAGCTAGAGGCCATGTTTCCTAAGAAACAAGCCCCTAAGAAAAATGTTCACCATGCTCATGCTCATGTTCATACCACACAACCTTTACATTGTGGCAAACCCCCAAAGCATGCTCACACTTCACACACACATCATGCATTCATGTATGGAAGAGTGTTCTCATGTTCACATTGTGGGCGGAAAGGGCACTTAGCCAATTTTTGCTATGATAGACTAAGTGCATCTTTTCATAATGTTTGGTTTCGAAACACTAACTTTCAAGGACCCAAGAAAGTTTGGGTACCAAAGTCAACAATTTTGTTAAATGATATAGGTACCTTCCAAAGCCCAACGACGTAGAGGATTGTGGTATCTTGATAGTGGTTGCTCAAGGCACATGACTTGGGACATCAACAACTTTGCAACCCTATCAAGATACCATGAAGGTGGCACCGTCACCTTCGGAGATGATGCCAAGGGTAAAATCATCGGTATTGGTAATGTAAAACTCAGCACATCCCCTTTAATTGAGAATGTAGTTTTAGTTGATGGCCTCAAGCATAACCTCTTGAGTGTTAGTCAACTTTGTGACAAAGGTTTTGATGTTGTTTTTGATAATGTAGTTTGTAAAGTAATTGATAGAATTTCTAATACTTGTGTGTTTTTCGGTTTTCGTGAAAGTAATGTTTATATGATAGATATGTCTAATATGTCTTGTAATATTACTTGTTTAAAAGCCCTCAATGATGACTCTTGGTTGTGACATAGAAGATTAGGCCATATTTCTTTTGACCATATATCTAGGTTAAACACAAAGGAAATGGTGAAAGGTATTCCTTGTTTGAATTTTGAAAAGGACCGAGTTTGTGACGCATGTCAATTTGGGAAACAAACTAAGTCTTCTTTCAAGTCAATTAAGGATATCATGACATCACGTCCTTTGGAGCTAATCCATATGGATCTATTTGGGCCTACTCAAACCAAAAGTCTAAGTGGGAGTAGATTTGCATTTGTTTTGGTAGATGACTTTTCACGGTTTACTTGGGTTTTCTTTCTTGAACACAAAAATCAAGCCTTTTCACATTTTCAAGCCTTTAAGAAAAGAGTTGAAAAGGAAAAAGATGCTTCAATTTTAAGAATAAGAAGTGATAGAGGAGGTGAGTTCATTAACCTACCCTTTACCACTTTTTGTGAAGAACATGGAATTAAGCATGAACTTTCTTGTTCTAGAACTCCACAACAAAATGGAGTAGTTGAACGGAAAAATCGAACTTTACAAGAGATGGCTAGGACAATGCTAAGTGAATATGGTCTACCACATTATTTGTGGGCCGAGGCCGTTAATACATCATGCTATATATCAAATCGTGTTTTCTTGTGTAAAAATACTTCAAAAACTTCTTTTGAAATGTACTTTTCTAGAAAACCAAATGTTTCATATTTCAAGATTTTTGGATGCAAGTGTTTTGTTTTAAATACAAAAGATAATTTAGGAAAATTTGATGCTAAAGCTTATGAGGCAATTTTTGTGGGTTATTCTTATACAAGTAAGGCTTATAGAATCTTCAATAGATCATCTTTGACTATTGAGGAATCTATACATGTTAAGTTTGAAGAATCTAACTTGTTTGTTAAGAATGTTGTAGAAATAGATGCATTAGATGAAGGCTTGGAGAAAGTGACCTTGGAGGATACACCTACTATGGGAGACAAGCCAAAGGATGATGAAGGAAGTGAAGGTAAAGTAGAAGAGGCTCAAGGACATGAAATTCAATCAATTGACGTGGAGCCTACTCAACAACTTCCAAAGGGTTGGAGATACAACCCTCATCATCCCAAGGACCTCGTCATAGGTGAAGTATTTAAAGGGGTAACCACTCGCTCTAAACTTCATGATTATTGTGGTCATTATGCATTCATTTCTCATGTTGAACCCAAGAACGTTCTCGAAGCCGAGGCCGATTCATATTGGTTGCTAGCTATGCAAGAGGAACTCAATCAATTTGAGCGCAACCAAGTTTGGCACCTTGTTCCTAGGCCCCACGATAGACCAACAATTGGTACTAAGTGGATCTTTAAGAACAAGTTGGATGAATCGGGTAACGTTGTTAGGAATAAAGCTAGGTTAGTTGCCCAAGGTTACACTCAAATCGAAGGAATCGATTTTGAAGAAACCTTTGCACCCGTAGCACGGCTTGAAGCCATACGGATGACACTAGCATTTGCCTCATATAAAGATTTTAAATTGTTTCAAATGGATGTTAAATGCTTTTCTAAATGGTTTTATTGAAGAGGAGGTGTATGTTGAACAACCCCCGGGTTTGTTGACCATACACATCCGGATTTTGTGTTTAAATTAGATAAAGCTCTTTATGGTTTAAAACAAGCCCCTAGGGCTTGGTATGAAAGACTTTCTTCATTTTTAATTTCAAATGGTTTTAAGAAAGGTAAAATTGACACAACTTTGTTTACAAAACATGTAGAAAAAGATATTCTTATTGTGCAAATTTATGTTGATGACATTATTTTTGGTTCTACTAATGAATCTCTTTGCCAAGCTTTTGAATCATGCATGAAGGAAGAATTTGAAATGTCTATGATGGGGGAACTCAACTATTTTCTTGGACTCCAAATCAAGCAAAGGAAGGATGGGATCTTCATCAATCAAGCCAAGTACACAAAGGAACTAATCAAAAGGTTCGGGCTTGAAGGATCTAAAGTAAGCAAAACTCCCATGGCAACAACTACTAAGCTTGACAAGGATGAACAAGGTAAAAGTGTAGACATTAAGCTTTATCGTAGCATGATTGGTAGTTTATTGTATTTGACGGCTAGTAGGCCGGATATTATGTTTTCCGTTTGTCTTTGTGCACGTTTTCAATCTTGTTCTAAAGAGTCTCACATAATTGCGGTTAAACGCATAATTAGATACCTTAAGGGCACTATTGAAATGGGTTTGTGGTATCCGAAAACCGGCCAATTTTCAATGACGAGTTTTTCGGATGCCGACTATGCGGGTTGTAGGGTAGATAGGAAGAGCACAAGTGGAACATGTCAATTCTTAGGTAATTGTCTTGTATCTTGGTCTTCCAAAAAGCAAAATTCGGTAGCCCTTTCAACCGCCGAGGCGGAGTATGTTGCGGCCGGAGCTTGTTGTGCACAAGTTCTTTGGATGAAACATACTCTCCTTGACTATGATTTACACTTTGCTCATGTTAAAATATTTTGTGATAATACTAGTACTATTCACATGACAAAGAATGCAAATCAACATAGTAAAACTAAACACATTGACATTAGGTATCACTTTCTTAGAGATCATTATGAGAAAGGTGATATTGATATTGATTATGTTTCTACCGATTTTCAACTTGCCGATATTTTTACTAAACCTCTAGATTATGCTAGATTTTCATTTATTTGTGGTGAGTTGAATGTTTGCATTATGGATTCTTAAAGATAAATTTCTCTTTAATATTTTGTTTTGTTTCACCCTTTTGATGTATGACAAAAAGGGGGAGAAAAAGTATAAGTTTGTTTGGTATAAGTTAAGTTTGTTTGTTGTTTTGTTTGTTTATGGTGTACTTTAATGTATTTGAGTTTTTGACAAAACTATGTGTTTTCAATGCCTTATGTATTTAGCTCTTCTTCCATTTTGAGTTTTTGACAAAACTATGTGTTTTCAATGCTTATGTATTTAGCTCTTCTTCCATATTTGAGTTTTTGACAAAACTATGTGTTTTCAATGCCTTATGTATTTAGCTTTTCATTGCATTATTGATACATAGCATTATTTGAGGGGGAGCTTTCCAAGCTCTTCTTCCATTTTTGTTTAAATAACTTATATGTTTTGTCATCATCAAAAAGGGGAGATTGTTGGCCCAAGGTTACAATCACCCATGTTTAGTGTGTTTTGATGATTACAAAACATATTAGTTATTTGTACTAATATTGTTTATTGGTTAAGTAAGTTTCAGGGATCTAACTCATCTAGAAGGTTTATTCCCTATAAGCAAATGTTTTGGACTCAAGTCAACTCAAATTGGGCTCAAGAATCAAGTGTTGAAGACCTTATGGTGAAAAGCCCTCTTAAAGCACTTGTAGTACTTAGAACCAATGTAAGAATTAGATTGTTAAAGTTTGAGTTTTGGAAATTGGCTCTAGGATACACACACACGTTTTTGTATTCAAGTTTTCATGGTCAAAATTTATGTTTCATGCCTTAGTATATATATACATGACCCTAAGTTTTACAAATATAGATATCATGTTTAGATCATGTATGTATACCCTTTCCAGCATGTTACTTAGCTTTCCCTACTTCAAAACAATTTTTACAAAATTTTCCAAGTTCAAAATCCTGCTGTTTTTCCTGTTTCAGGCTGACCGGCCGACCGGCCCGGTCGACCGGCGCCAGTCCCAGGACGTGCACGTTTGTGCACGTTTGTCGGTCGACCGCCCGGGTCGACCGACTGTAAGCAGTTGCTCTCGGGTTTTCTGGGTCGACCGCCTCGGTCGACCGCCCGAAGAGAACTATGTTTTCTTCTTTGGACGGTCGACCCGACCGGTCGACCCGAGCCAACGGCTCTTTGCCAGCTGAGCTGGCGGTCGACCGGCCCGGTCGACCGCCAAGCCTGCAACAGCCCAACGACTCTTTCCTCTTTGTGCAATTCTGAAATCTGTTTTTCAGACTGCTTTTTGGCAGATTTTTTTAGGGTTTTTCAGGTCTTTTTCAGAGCAAATAAGGACTAAATAAATTGTTTTAAACCTATTTCTCTCCCTATAAATAGAGGAGAAGACTCTCTTACAAAATACCAAGAAAAATCCTCAAGTTTTCAAAGTTTTCAAAGAGAAAAGAAAAGTGTTTAAGCTCTCCATTTCTAACTCTTTCTTGAGCTAGTTTTCAGTTGTGTTCCCTAGCAAAAATCATCTCTACAACTGAGTTTTTCTCACTACACTTCATAGAGCCAAAAATCCCTAACTCATTCTATAGTGAAGTTGTAAAAAGAGTGAGAGCGTTGTAAAAGAGTTTGGTGATCTTGTTGTGATCACTCTTGTTCTTGTGACCTTTTTGTTCTTGTGGAGACACCTCTTCGGTAGAGGTTATTGTACTTGGTGGAGCTCGGTGCTCGGGTCTTCGGTAGACCGTTGTAATCGTCCTCGGTGGATAGTGGAAACCCTTCACGGAGGTGAAGGCGGGGAGTAGAGCGGTGGCTCGAACCTCGAAACAAATATCTTGTGTTTGCGATTGCCTTGTGTCAATTCTTGTTTTTAATTTCTCTTGCACCCTATTGCTTTTAATTACTTGCTTGTGATCTTCTTTCTTTCTTTGTGCTATTACTTCAAGTTTGTGATACTTGTGATATCTTGTGTGCATTTCATCATTGCATATTATTCATCCTTTGTTCGATCAATTCTCATACAACAAGGTTGCAATGCGCACCTCTAACCCATTCAAGGAGAATTGGGAGGAAGGAGTTCAGAACCTCTCACGGGGTATGCGGCTTTTAGTCTTGTTTTGAGAGATCGTTGCATTATTCATCCATCATAGTTTTAAAAGAATTGTTAGATTAGCAATTACACCTATTCACCCCCCCTCTAGGTGTTTTTCATGTTTGAGAGAGGAGTTTGGTACTCCTATTGTTGTAACAAATCCTTTTCGGTAGAGGGTCCCTCGGTGGGAGATAGTGGATTGGAAATCCTACACGGTGGTGTAGGCGGGGATGTAGAGCTAGGGGCTCGAACCTTGAAACATATCCTTGTGTTTGCGTTTAATCCAATATCTCTCAACTCTCTCTCTCTCTCTTTATATTGTGCAAAGCATCATTCTTCATTCATATCATACATATCATATTTGCTTGTGTATTGCCTTGCATCTTTCATATTGCTCATCCTTATATGCTTGGCTTGATTGTGTGTGTGCCTCACTTATACTTAACCACAAGAGCTTCACATAGCACCTCAACCCATATTTAGGGGAATCAAGAGGAGTTAGTCCAGAGGCCTTCACGGGGAATTCGGCTACACTTGTGTGTTGTATTAAGTGTGTTGCAAGAATAGTTTTAAGCTTCCGCATTTAGAGCTCTTAGTTCACTAGATTAGCACTTGCACCTATTCACCCCCCCCTCTAGGTGTATTTCAATATAGGGATTCCTCATCCAAAGGAAAGCAATGGGAAGTGAGTAGGGCATCTATTCAGGAAATGGGATGCACTCACTAATTGAGGTTGTAGGGACCTATTGGGCTATCTTTAAATCTAGTGATATAATTGACTTAGAAAATGTTTTCTCTATACCTTCATTTTCCAAAAATTTGATTTCTTTATCAAAACTATGTCATCATTCAAAGTGTGTAATAACTTTTGATGGTATTGGTTTCGAATAAATATATACAATTGTTGTGTTGGTCCTGGAAAATTGGTTGATGATTTATACAAGTATAATTTGGATTTAGATTTTAAAATAACTTATTGTCCCTAAACGTTAAAAGTGTGGGCAATAAAATATATATTATTAAGAAAAATTCTTTCAGATTATGACATGAATATTAGGTCATTGTAGGGGCAAATTCCTAAGGGAAATTTATCTACACTCAGTTTGTGATGAGATTTGTGAGAGAGAATAATAAATCTATGCACAGACACAAAATTTTACATGAAAACTCAATTTGTGAAAAATCACAGGGAGGAGGAAGAGATTTCACTATTTTCAAGAAGTTACAGTGAATTCTATAAAATTATAACTCTGTTGGAGTCTCAGATTACAGTAACACAGTGGCTTGAGGAGGAGGATTCTCTGGATCTTTAAGATCTGATCCTTTTATGTGGGGAAGTCTTTTTTGGGGAAGTCTTGGCCTTTGGAGAAGTTCTTCCTTTCACTTCGTCGATTCCCAGTATATATATATATTCAGGGAGTCTTTATTGGCGGTGTGGGTCATGCGAATTTCAATAGCTATATGATCTGCACGTTGTGATTCCTTCATTACGGCTTGAATTTTGTCCTTGATTGCAGGAGTGATTTTTACTACCTGCTATAACAGTCTACTGTGAAGTAGGAGTTGTTGTAATGTTTGAAATGTGAGATAATGATCTTGCAGCGTAATAGACTACATGAATGTATGTGGATATCAAGAAGGTCAGTTGATGCGGTCATCTTGCTTGGGACGAGAAGGACTGATTTCAAGGTGGTGATGCTTTCAGAAGGAGAAGCGAGCATGCTCGGCGCAGTGGATTCCTCAGAAGGAAGAGTGTCCTCGGGAACAACTGGGCAATGCTCTCAAGAAGAAATTCTACTTGGCATACCCTGTTGTCTATCTTAGGGAGTTTCAGATAAGATGGGACATGTGTCTTGATCTTGGTGCAGGTCAGAAACTGAATACTACTGATGCCCCGTCCACCTCCTTTTCTCCAAGCTCTAGAAGGAAGAATGGAGCAGACTGATTTGGATCTGGCTCGAAAAGTTGAGGCACTACTTGTACTCTGAAAGGACTGGACAAATACCTTTTCATATTTTGAGCCCTCTTTGGAAACTGGAGTGGGTGAAGACAGTTGGCAAATTAATGACCAAAATTCTGATTTCATGATGAATGAGATCGTGTGGCCGAGGCAGATTGTATCCGGAGGATTTGACATGCCGAAAAATCCGGGATGCAAATTGACCCTTTGGATGTGGTTGAAATTTGAATATGAGGTAGTTCGGTTTCTTCACTATAAATAGGGAGGATCTCAGAAGTAGTTGACTCATCTTCTCAAGAATTCTTTGCCCCCTGAATTCTTATTCTAATAGACTTCAATGTCGCTCTTCTTCTTCATCCAATGAAGAAAGAAAAGGGGAGGATGGAGATGGTGGAAATGCGAACACGTCATATTAGTTTTCGTGATGACCTTGTCACGTCACTTTCGCTTTCGTGATAAGGCCCCGCTGCCATGCTCTAACTTGATTTGCTCGAACATCTCTTCTCCTGGTGGTGGGTATGGCTGGAGCGAGGTCTTGCTCGAGTGACAGCGGTGGTGAATTCTTATTCCATCATCATTTTTTATGCCTTGCATTCTTCACTCTAGGCTGGATCCCATGGTCCTTGCTCTATGAGACACTTTTCTGAAAGCAAGGCCTAGGAAGAAAGTACAAGTGGATGACCTGAGATGATGAGGTTCTATACTTTCGAGGCTTCTGGCCACTTGTTCGGGATGGAGGGTCTGTGATATGATATCATCATGTTCTTGCTCATCCTAGACAGGATCATCTGGCTGTCTTGGAGGTGTGCTTTGTTCCAGGAAAAGAAGGTGGTTCTTCATTTAAAAATCTCATGTTTTTGCGAAGGAACCTTCCTGGGCTTCCCTCGGGATCTGTGGAAGGTGGCATGAGCAATAGGATCGCGCCTACGCCAAGCATCCCCCGATTCGTGGACCTTTATTTGCTTTAGCATCAGGAGCTTAGTTGGCGAGTCTAAGTCAGGATTGGATTATCTGTATTTCTTTTCAGAAAAAGAGCAAACAAAAACATGTGATGGACCTCGTGTCATTCTTGTTAGATGTAACCGAATATGTATTTGAATGGATGTAATGGAAAATTTTTACAATAAAAGCAGTAAATTTTTTATATGAAAGTGTTTGTTTAGATCTTGCCTGCCTTCCCTTTTGCAATTGTTTTATTCGGGGAACATCCCATCAGTAGAGAAAATATTAGAACCTAGATTTTGATGATAACAATTATGATGCAAATGATTGGAGCTCTAATTCAAAAACTTATGATGAGTTCTAATTGCTCAAAACTACCTAAGGATATTGGCTTTTTTTGTATATTTTCTATAGAATGTTAAAAGCCTTGAATCACGCACACATAATATAGTCATATGGTCGACTTATACCCAAGTCTAGTCGACTAATACATCCTCTAGTCAACTTACTCCTTTATGTAGTCGACTAAGTCCTTCCACAGATTTATTTCAACTTTCTATTTCTTAAATGTAAGCAGTATTAGTCGACTTACCTACACTGCTAGATGACTAATCCATATTGTAGTCGACTTATATTTTCTGTTGGTCGACTAATTATAGTTTTCAGAAACTTATCATTTGTATCAGTCTTGATGTAGTTGACTTGCTTGCTTGACTAGTCGACTAACCCTGGCAAATCTTGTTCCCCTAGTCGACTACACTCCATGCCCTAGTCGACTAATAAAAGTTTCTGACTGTTAAATAGTTATTAATTTCTGGTGTTTTATCTAACGTTCTGATATTCAAATTTAAGTCGATAACTTTCCTAGCTGACCATAGATTTCACCTATAAATAGGTATGTTGTCCTAAGTTGTTTACACCATTTTTTCAAAATCATAGTTTTCTGTCCAAACTCTGTTAAAAAATTCTTTTTTTTCAGAAAACTAGTTTTCACTTTCATTTCTTCACACAATTTCTATTCCATTGTGAAGAATTCTGAGAGTCCACCTATAAGAAACTTTGTTCACGATCACATATAAGTTTTAAGACTTATAGGATTCATTGTAATCACTCAAAGAGAAGAGTTGTACAAGTGTATCTTCTTGGTGTAGAGAAGAGGTGCAAGTTGTTGTCTTCTTGGTGTAGAGAAGAGTTGTACGGATTTGGTAAAGGTTATTTTGTCAAGTGGTGTACAAAGAGTTGATTTTGGGTGTACAAAATCAGGATAAGGAAAATCTCAAGCGGGTTGCTTGGGGACTGGACGTACGTCACGAGGGCCGAACTAGGATAAAATCTCTCGTATTTGCGTTTGCATTTTTCTGAGATTTATTTCCTTTTCTGCAAGTACTTTATTTAACGCTAATCATCTTTGTTATAGTGTTTGTGTTGACATTATTTTTAGATCCTACATTTGGTATCAGAGCCTACCAACACCCTTCAACACCCTACATACAAGGATGGCAACAGAGTTTCCTTCATCACAATTCAAAGAAGGACATCTACACAATGTCCACCATTGTTTGATGGATCAAATTATAACTACCAAAAGTGTAGAATGAAGATTTACTTGCAATCACTCAACTATTAACTCTGAAACATAGTAGAAGCACCTTACACCAAGCCGATCACTAATTACAATGCGTGGAGTGAAGAACAAAAGAAGTCTGCAAACCTTAATGCCAATGCAATGAATGTGCTTTTTTGTGCCTTGAACAAAGAAGAATTTAATCACGTATCAACGGCCAGATCTGCAAATCAAATATGACAGATTTTATTGGTAACACATGAAGATACAAATAAGGTTAAAGAATCTAAAATTTCTGTTCTTGTTCACAGGTTTAAACTCTTAAAAATAAAGGAGAATAAATTAATTTCAGAAATGATTACAAGGTTCACTGACATTACAAATTCCTTAGCATCCCTTGGAAAGGAGTACACTCAAGTCAAAAAAGTTAGAAAGATTCTTCGTGCACTCACATCTGATTAGGAGAAGAAAATCACTGCAATAAAAGAAGCAAATAATCTCTCAACTATGTCATTAGAAAACCTTATTGGTAATTTAATGGCGTATGAAGTGCAACTTGAAGAGCGAAAAAAGGATGAACTGAAAAACACCTAGAGGGGGGGTGAATAGGTGTAATTGCTAATCTAACAATCTTTTTAAAACTAAGATGGATGAATGATGCAACGATCTCTCAAAACAAGACTAAGAGCCGAATATCCTGTGAAGGGTTCTGAACTCCTTCCTCCTGATTCCCCTTGAATGGGTTAGAGGTGCGCAATGCAACCTTGTTGTATGAGAATTAATCGAACAAAGAATGAATAATATGCAATGATGAAATGCACACAATATAACACAAGTAAAGAAGATAAGATCTCAAGCAAGTAATTGAAAGCAATAGAGTGCAAGAGAAATAGAAAGCAATAGAGAGCAAGAACACAAAGCAATCGCAAACACAAGATATTTGTTTCGAGGTTCGAGCCACCGCTCTACTCCCCGCCTTCACCTCCGTGAAGGGTTTCCACTATCCACCGAGGACGCTTACAAGGTCTACCAAAGACCGGAGCACCGAGCTCCACCACTTACAAGAACCTCTACCGAAGAGGTGTCTCCACAAGATGAACAAAGAGTAACAAGTAGCCAAGTGATCTCTAAAAGGATCACAAACTCTTTACAAACACTTCTCTCTTTACAACTTCCTTATAGATTGAGTAGGGAATTTTGGCTCTAAGAAGTGTAGTGAGAAAAACTCAGTTGTAGAATGATCTTTGCTACAAAACACAACTGAAAACAAGCTCAAGAATGAATGAGAAAATGGAGAGCTTTAAACACTTTTCTTCTCTTTTTAAAACTTTGAAAACTTAAGGATTTTTCTTGGTATTTTGCAAGAGACTATTCTCCTCTATTTATAAGGAGAGGAAAGGGTTAAAATCAATTTATTTTAAGCTTATTTGATCTGGAAAAGTTCTCCAAAAACTCAGAAAAAGTCTGCCAAAAACAGATTAAGAAAACAGAATTCAGATTGCACCAAAAAGGAAAGAGCCGTTGGCACTTTGCAGTCCGCCCTGCTGGCAGTAGCCGTTGGGCTCGGGTCGACCGCTCGGGTCGACCGTCTTATAAACAGAAACACAGTTTTCTGAAGGCGGTCGACTCAGAAAACCTGAGAGCAAAACTGCTTTCAGTCGGTCGACCCGGCGGTCGGCCGACAGACATGCACAAGCGTGCACGTCCTGATACAAGCGCCGGTCGACCGGTCCGGTCGGCTGGTCTAGCCTGAAACAGAATAACAGCAAGAGACAGAACTTGGAATTTTTGTAAAAATATTTTGAAGTAAGGATAGCTAAGTATCATGCCAGAAAGAGTATACATACATGATTTAAACAAGATATTCATTGTGTAAGAAGTTGGAATCATGTATATGTACTAAGGCATGAAACTTAGAAACAAAAAGCTTTAAACATGAAAACTTATATACAAAAATGTGTGTGTGTATCCTAGAGCCAATTTTCCAAAACTCAAACTTTAACATACTATTTCTTACATTGGTTCTAAGGACTACAAGTTCTTCAAGTGGGCTTCTCCATATGATCTTGAAAGCTTGATTCTTGAGCCCGAATTGAGGTGACTTGAGTCAAAACACCTTCCTTTAGGGAAGAAACCTTCTACTTTCATTAGAACCCTGAAACACACTTAAACAACAAACATGATTAGTACAAATAACTATATATGTTTTGTAATCATCAAAACACACTAAAACGGGTGATTGTAACCTTGGGCCAACAATCTCCCCCTTTTTGATGATGACAAAACATATAAGTTATTTAAACAAAAAGGAAGAAGAGCTTGGAAAGCTCCCCCTCAAATAATGCTATGTATAAAGAATGACTATGATAAGTAAGATACATAAAGCATTGAAAACACAATAGTTTTTGTCAAAAACTCAAATAAACAATAAACAACAAACTTATTCTTTTTAAATAACAAACTTAACTTATTCTTTTTAATTAACAAACTTATTCTTTTTCTCCCCCTTTTTGTCATACATCAAAAAGGGTTAAACAAAACAAACAAAAAAAATTATCTTTAAGAATCCATAATGCAAACATTCAACTCACCACAAATAAAAGAGAATCTAGCATAATCTAATGGTTTAGTAAAAATATCGGCAAGTTGAAAATCCGTAGAAACATAATCAATATCAATATCACCTTTCTCATAATGATCTCTAAGAAAGTGATATCTAATGTCAATGTGCTTAGTTTTACTATGTTGATTTGCATTCTTTGTCATATGAATTGTACTAGTATTATCACAAAATATTTTAATATGATCAAAATGCAAATCATAGTCAAGGAGAGTGTTTTATCCAAAGAACTTGTGCACAACAAGCTCCGGCTGCAACATACTCCGCCTCGGCGGTTGAAAGGGCTACCGAATTTTGCTTTTTGGAAGACCAAGATACAAGACAATTACCAAGGAATTGACATGTTCCACTTGTGCTCTTCCTATCTACCCTACAACCCGCATAGTCGGCATCCGAAAAACTCGTCATTGAAAATTGACCGATTTTCGGATACCACAAACCCATCTCAATGGTGCCCTTAAGGTATCTAATTATGCGTTTAACCACAATTATGTGAGACTCTTTAGGACAAGATTGAAAACGTGCACAAAGACAAACGGAAAACATAATATCCGGCTTACTAGCCGTTAAATATAGCAAGCTACCTATCATGCTACGATAAAGTTTAATGTCTACACTTTTACCTTGTTCATCCTTATCAAGCTTTGTTGTTGTTGCCATGGGAGTTTTGCTCACTTTAGCTCCTTCAAGCCCGAACCTTTTGATTAGTTCCTTTGTGTACTTGGCTTGATTGACGAAGATCCCATCCTTCCTTTGCTTGATTTGGAGTCCAAGGAAATAGTTGAGTTCCCCCATCATAGACATTTCAAATTCGTCCTTCATGCATGATTCAAAAGCTTGGCAAAGAGATTCATTAGTAGAACCAAAAATAATGTCATCAACATAAATTTGCACAATAAGAATATCATTTTCTACATGTTTTGTAAACAATGTTGTGTCAAATTTTCCTTTCTTAAGACCATTTGAAATTAAAAATGAAGAAAGTCTTTCATACCAAGCCCTAGGGGCTTGTTTTAAACCATAAAGAGCTTTATCTAATTTAAACACAAAATCCGGATGTGTAGGATCAACAAACCCGGGGGTTGTTCAACATACACCTCCTCTTCAATAAAACCATTTAGAAAAGCACTTTTAACATCCATTTGAAACAATTTAAAATCTTTATATGAGGCAAATGCTAGTGTCATCCGTATAGCTTCAAGCCGTGCTACAGGTGCAAAGGTTTCTTCAAAATCGATTCCTTCGATTTGAGTGTAACGTTGGGCAACTAACCTAGCTTTGTTTCTAACTACGTTACCCGATTCATCCAACTTATTCTTAAAGATCCACTTAGTACCAATCGTTGGTCTATCGTGGGGCCTAGGAACAAGGTGCCAAACTTGGTTGCGCTCAAATTGATTGAGCTCCTCTTGCATGGCAAGCAACCAATATGAATCGGCCTCGGCTTCGAGGACGTTCTTGGGTTCAACATGAGAAATAAATGCATAATGACCACAAAAATCATGAAGTTTAGAGCGAGTGGTTACCCCTTTTGATACTTCACCTATGACGAGGTCCTTGGGATGATGAGGATTGTATCTCCAATCCATTGGAAGTTGTTGAATAGGCTCCACTTCATTTGTTTGATTTTCATTTCCTTGAGCCTCTTCTACTTTAGCTTCACTTCCTTCATCATCCTTTGGCTTGTCTCCCATAGTAGGTGTATCCTCCAAGGTCACTTTCTCTAAGCCTTCATCCAATGCATCTATTTCTACAACATTCTTAACAAACAAGTTAGATTCTTCAAACTTAACATGTATAGATTCCTCAATAGTCAAAGATGATCTATTGAAGATTCTATAAGCCTTGCTAGTGTTAGAATAACCAACAAAAATAGCCTCATAAGATCTAGCATCAAATTTTCCTAAATTATCTTTTGTATTCAAAACAAAGCATTTGCATCCAAAAACTTTAAAATATGAAACATTTGATTTTCTAGAAAAGTACATTTCAAAAGAAGTTTTTGAAGTATTTTTACACAAGAAAACACGATTTGATATATAGCATGAAGTATTAACGGCCTCGGCCCACAAATAATGTGGTAGACCATATTCACTAAGCATTGTCCTAGCCATCTCTTGTAATGTTCTATTTTTCCGTTCAACTACTCTATTTTGTTGTGGAGTTCTAGGACAAGATAGTTCATGCTTAATTCCTTGTTCTTCACAAAAAGTGGTAAATGGTAGGTTAATGAACTCACCTCCTCTATCACTTCTTATTCTTAAAATTGAAGTATCTTTTCCTTTTCAACTCTTTTCTTAAAGGCTTGAAAATGTGAAAAGGCTTGATTTTTGTGTTCAAGAAAGAAAACCCAAGTAAAACGTGAAAAGTCATCAATCAAAACAAATGCAAACCGGTTCCCACTTAGACTTTTGGTTTGAGTAGGACCAAATAAATCCATATGGATTAACTCCAAGGGACGTGATGTCATGATATCCTTGATTGACTTGAAAGAAGACTTGGTTTGTTTCCCAAATTGACATGCGTCACAAACCCGGTCCTTTTCAAAATTCAAGTAAGGAATACCTTTCACCATTTCCTTTGTGTTTAACCTAGATATATGGTCAAAAGAAATGTGGCCTAATCTTCTATGCTACAACCAAGAGTCATCATCGAGGGCTTTTAAACAAGTAATATTACAAGACATATTAGACATATCAATATTTTCACGAAAACCGGAAAACACACAAATATTAGAAATTCTGTCAATTACTTTACAAACTACATTATCAAAAACTACATCAAAACCTTTATCACAAAGTTGACTAACACTCAAGAGGTTATGCTTGAGGCCATCAACTAAAACAACATTCTCAATTAAAGGGGATGTACCAAGTTTGACATTACCGATACCGATGATTTTACCCTTGGCATCATCTCCGAAGGTGACGGTGCCACCTTCATGGTACCTTGATAGGGTTGCAAAGTTGTTGATGTCCCAAGTCATGTGCCTTGAGTAACCACTATCAAGATACCACAACCCTCTACGTCGTTGGGCCTTGGAAGGCACCTACATCATTTAGCAAAATTGTTGACTTTGGTACCCAAATTTTCTTGGGTCCTTGAAAGTTAGTGTTGCGAACCCAAACATTATGATGCGAAGCATTAAGTCTATCATAGCAAAACTTAACTAAGTGACCTTTACGGCCACAATATGAACATGAAAACACTTTACCATACATGAATGCATGATGGGTGTGTGAAGTGTGAGCATGTTTGTGGGGTTTGGCATGATGTAAAGGTTGTGATTTATGAATATGAGCATGCGTAACATGGGGTTGTTTCTTAGGGGCTTGTTTCTTAGAAAACATAGCCTCAAGCCTATTCTTGTTAAATTCACACTTTTTCAAAACAACTCCTAAAGAATTAATTTTCTCTTTTAGCATGGAAATCTCATGTTCATTAACTTGTGGAAACTTACCCTTGCAAGAAATTTTATAGTTATCAAAATCTTTTTGGGTGGAAACTAAAGTAGAAGATAATTCATCTTTTTCTTTAGAAAGAGTAAAAACATGATGATTAAGAGACTCATTTTCCTTTTTCATATTTAAATACTTTTTCTTAAGAACATCATAGTTATGTGAGAGTTCAACAAATGCTTCTCCTAGCTCATCCATGGAAAATTCATCATTAAAAGAAGTGGAAGGGGTTACCTTGCTTGTGCTTTCATTTGCCATGAAGCACATGTTGGCGGTGTCGATTACCTCCTCGGATTCGCTCTCGGAATCCCATGTAGCCTTCATTACTTTCTTCTTGAAGGGCTTCTTGGAAGTGGAAGGCTTTGCTTTATCCGGGCACTCCGCAACAATGTGACCCGGTCTTTGGCAATTGAAGCAAATAATTTTTCTTTCTTCTTTGCCTCCTTGCCATCTCCTTCTTCCTTGAAATTTAGCCTTGTTGTACATCCTCCGGACGTTCTTCACAAGAAGTGAGAGCTCTTCGTCATCTTCTTCTTC
Source organism: Agave tequilana (assembly GCA_038442645.1). NCBI lineage: Eukaryota > Viridiplantae > Streptophyta > Magnoliopsida > Asparagales > Asparagaceae > Agave > Agave tequilana. The sequence continues at coordinate 141,154 of JAVJIF010031972.1, forward strand.
ATCGTCGTCGTCGGAGTGTGTGGATTGACATTTGAAGGCTATTGTCTTCTTCTTGGAAGGAGCCATGTCCTCCCTAACTTTTCTCTCCATCTCATGGGTTTTGAGGTTCCCAATGAGACCTATAAGCTCCATCTCCTCCTTGTCATTAAGTTCCTTTAAGGTAGTTGCTTTTACTTCCCATGAAGGAGGAAGAGCCTGGATGATCTTTCTAACTTTTTGGTCATTATCAATGCCATCACCTAGAGAAGAGAGTCCATTAGTAATCTTTGTAAATTTTGTAACCATATCATCTATGGTTTCATTCTCTTGCATACAAAAGGTCTCATATTGGGACCGAAGAAGGTCTATCTTAGCCCTCTTCACTTGTGAAGTCTCCTCATGTGTCACTAGCAAGTGTGTCCAAATCTCAAATGCGGATTTACAATAGATGACTCTAGCAATGTCATCATCATTGAGGGCTTGAAGTAGTGCATAATGAGCCCTAGCATTGGCATCAAATTCCTTAGTCTCAATTTCGGACCAAGTGGATTTATCACCGGGGGGTGCACTAAAGGGCTTGGTCACGGCCTTTGCAACTCGACTTCCTAGAGATTGCAAGAAAATGGTCATCTTAACCTTCCATATGGGAAAGTTAAGTCCATCAAACTTAGGAGGGGTCTTAATACCATCGGCTATTTTTACTAAGTGAGAGTGAATGAGAAATGAATGAAGTGATTAGCAAATAGAGGATCTCTCTAAGGTTGTAAAGCCAAGAGCCTAGAGACCTATGCTCTGATACCAATTGAAAAACACCTAGAGGGGGGTGAATAGGTGTAATTGCTAATCTAACAATCTTTTTAAAACTAAGATGGATGAATGATGCAACGATCTCTCAAAACAAGACTAAGAGCCGAATACCCTGTGAAGGGTTCTGAATTCCTTCCTCCTGATTCCCCTTGAATGGGTTAGAGGTGCGCAATGCAACCTTGTTGTATGAGAATTGATCGAACAAAGAATGAATAATATGCAATGATGAAATGCACACAATATAACACAAGTAAAGAAGATAAGATCTCAAGCAAGTAATTGAAAGCAATAGAGTGCAAGAGAAATAGAAAGCAATAGAGAGCAAGAACACAAAGCAATCACAAACACAAGATATTTGTTTCGAGGTTCGAGCCACCGCTCTACTCCCCGCCTTCACCTCCGTGAAGGGTTTCCACTATCCACCGAGGACGCTTACAAGGTCTACCAAAGACCGGAGCACCGAGCTCCACCACTTACAAGAACCTCTACTGAAGAGGTGTCTCCACAAGATGAACAAAGAGTAACAAGTAGCCAAGTGATCTCTAAAAGGATCACAAACTCTTTACAAACACTTCTCTTTTTACAACTTCCTTATAGATTGAGTAGGGAATTTTGGCTCTAAGAAGTGTAGTGAGAAAAACTCAGTTGTAGAATGATCTTTGCTAGAAAACACAACTGAAAACAAGCTCAAGAATGAATGGAAAAATGGAGAGCTTTAAACACTTTTCTTCTCATTTTAAAACTTTGAAAACTTAAGGATTTTTCTTGGTATTTTGCAAGAGACTATTCTTCTCTATTTATAGGGAGAGGAAAGGGTTAAAATCAATTTATTTTAAGCTTATTTGATCTGGAAAAGTTCTCCAAAAACTCAAAAAAAGTCTGCCAAAAACAGATTAAGAAAACAGAATTCAGATTGCACCAAAAAGGAAAGAGCCGTTGGCACTTTGCAGGCCTGGCGGTCAACCGGTACGGTCGGCCGTCCGCCCTGCTGGCAGTAGCCGTTGGGCTCGGGTCGACCGTCCTCTAAACAGAAACACAGTTTTCTGATGGCGGTCGATCGGGCGGTCGATCCAGAAAACCCGAGAGCAAAACTGCTTTCAGTCGGTCGACCCGGCGGTCGGCCGCGTCTTGATACAAGCGCCGGTCGACCAGTCCGGTCGGTCGGTCTAGCCTGAAACAGAATAACAGCAAGAGACAGAACTTGGAATTTTTGTAAAAACATTTTGAAGTAAGGATAGCTAAGTATCATGCTAGAAATAGTATACATACATGATTTAAATAAGATATTCATTGTGTAAGAAGTTGGAATCATGTATATGTACTAAGGCATGAAACTTAGAAACAAAAAGCTTTAAACATGAAAACTTATATACAAAAATGTGTGTGTGTATCCTAGAGCCAATTTTTCAAAACTCAAACTTTAACAAACTATTTCTTACATTGGTTCTAAGGATTACAAGTTCTTCAAGTGGGCTTCTCTATATGATCTTGAAAGCTTGATTCTTGAGCCCGAATTGAGGTGACTTGAGTCAAAACACCTTCCTTTAGGGAAGAAACCTTCTAGTTTCATTAGAACCCTGAAACACACTTAAACAACAAACATGATTAGTACAAATAACTATATATATTTTGTAATCATCAAAACACACTAAAACAGGTGATTGTAACCTTGGGCCAACATGAACAACCTCTATCTAAGAAGAAAGTACTTGCCTTACATACATCCTCAGATATAGACAATTCAGATGATGATGAAGAGGAGATGACAATGCTCTCAAGAAAATTCAGAAAGTTCTTGAAGTAAGGTAAGTTTAATCCTACATGTTTTAATTGTAATAAAATAGGTCATATTAAGAAGGATTGCCTATTACTCAAAAATAAAGGGAAATTCAAGAGCAAAAAAGTTTAAAAAGAAAAAAGATTATCAGGCATCATGGGAGAATAGTGATTCATCCTCTTCTGATAAAGAAGAAGCCACTGAACATACCAATTGTTTGTTTTACAGCTTAAGAAGAAGATGAGGTACAATATATTGAACTATTGATGCATTTCAGGAATTATATGATGATCTTAAGAATGAAAAGATTAAAAATAAACTTTTAATAAAGAAAAAATGAAAGACTCAACAAAGAAAATTCATTTTATGTTTCTCAAATTTCTTCTGTAAATTCTCAAAAAGATGACTTTGAAAAAGTTATATAATCATTGAAAAAGAATAATGAGAATTTCTTAAAATAAAATATTTTGCTTAAAAGAGAAACTATTTATTTAAATTCTAGAATTTTAATTTTAGATAAAGAAATGTCAAGTTTCAAAATTAAGTATGAAGAGATTTTGAAAAATGTGACTAAATTTAATAAAGAAAAAGAAAATTTAAATGATTTATTGTCTTATCAAAAGATTTCAAATAATCATTTTGATCTTGGATTTTCAAAAGATAAGTTTGAAAAATCTTTTGGTTTTGGATTTTCAAAAGATAAGTTTGAAAGATCTACACATGTTGGTCTTAGATTTTCAAAAAATAATTTTGGAAAATCTACACATGTTTATCATAATCCATATAATTTTTTTGTGAAAAAAAATGCTGATACTATTTCAAAAAGAATTAAGAATAAATATATTTGGATTCCTAAACATTTAAGTATTGTGGATAAAAATGCTTATGTCGCATCATATATACATCATGTATGTAATTCTAATGATTATATTTATACTAACAAGTGAAAATCAAATTCAAATTGGGTTTGGGTTCCTAAAGGTTAATTGTCTTTGACCCTATTATGATTGGGACCCTTTTAATGTTTATCTTTTAGGTACCTTATAAAAAAGGTGATTTCTTGATGATAGAAAATTATTTCTAACATATAATGCAAAAATATATATGTGTCTTGATATATTTTTTGCAGGGGGAGAACACTTGTTATTTATATTTGTTATAACCTATTCTATGTAAGGGGAAGAACAATTTTTTTGTTATAACCTGTTCTCTGCAGGGGGAGTATGTATGCACACTGTTTGTCATCATCAAAAAGGGGAGAATATTGTAACCAAGATTTTGATGATAACAATTGTGATGCAGATACAATGGAGCTCTATTTCAAAAACTTATGATGAGTTCTAATTGTTCAAGACTACTCAAGGATATGGGCTATTTTTGTGTATTTTTTATAGAATGTTAAAAGTCTTGAATCTCACACACACACACACACAATATAGTCATACAGTCGACTAATACCCAAATCTAGTCAACTAATATATCCTCTAGTCGACTTACTCCTTTATGTAGTCGACTAAGTCCTTCCACAGATATGTATCAATTTTCTGTTTCTCTACTATAAGCAGTATTAGTCGACTTACCTACACTGCTAGTCGATTAATCCATGTTGTAGTCGACTTATACTTTCTTCTGGTTGACTAATTATAGTTTCTAGAAACTTATCATCGCTATCAGTCTTGATGTAATCGACTTCTTTACTTGACTAGTCGACTAATCCAGGCAAATCTTGTTCCCCTAGTCGACTATACTCCATACCCTAGTCGACTAATAACAGTTTCTGACTGTTAAACAATTATTGATTTCTGGTGCTTTATCCAACATTCTGATATTCAAATTTAAGTTGATAACTTACCTAACTGACCATAGATTTCACTATAAATAATAGGGATGTTGTCCTAAGTTGTTTACACCATTTTTTTCAAAATTATAGTTTTCTGTCCAAACTCTGTTGAAAAATTCTATTTTTCAGAAAACTAGTTTCCACTTTTATTTCTTCACACAATTCCTATTCCATTGTGAAGAATTCTAAGAGTCCACCTATAAGAAATCTTGTTCACGATCACATATAAGTTTCAAGTCTTATAGGATTCATTGTAATCACTCAAAGAGAAGAGTTGTACAAGTGTATCTTCTTGGTGTAGAGAAGAGGTGTACATATTGTTGTCTTCTTGGTGTAGAGAAGAGTTGTACGGATTTGGCAAAGGTTATTTTGTCAAGTAGTGTATAAGGAGTTGATTTTGGGTGTAAAAATCAGGATAAGAAAAATCTCAAGCGGGTTGCTTGGGGACTGGACGTAGGTCACGAGGACCGAATCAGGATAAAATCTCTCGTGTTTGTGTTTGCATTTTTTTTAGATCTATATCCTTTTCTGTAAGTATTTTATTTAATGCTAATCATCTTTGTTATAGTGTTTGTGTTGACATTATTTTTAAATCCTACAGGAATCATATTTTCGCCTTCGAGTAGGGAAAATCCAATCATCAAGGCATATGGACTGCTGAAAATCATTAGGATGTACATACAATCATGCTGTGAGACATTAAATAGAGTGTTAGATGCAAGTGCGGGCAATACGAATTGTATGGGCTTAGTTTACGTGTTCACGAGATTTGTACATCAAGGTGATATCCAAACAAGGAAGCCCTCATACATATACCCCATATCTCATATCACCATTACTCGAGCAGACACAACCTGGGTTTCCTCCAGATAGATCAAGCATATTCAAACTTTAAATCATACCTGAGGACCTCGTTGTCGGAAAGTTATACCTGCAGTGTCACATCCTTAGAAGAACTATTGGATGTATGACCATACGAAATTGATACGTCAAAGGGATAATCTAAATAAAGAAACGCTCATAGATATACCTGATCCCGTATATAGCCATAGTCTGGTGGTACCTGCGAAAAGTGGTCTGAGGTGGGAGAAATCCCAGCAATAGGTTGGATGTGTCTGTCTCAAATAGGGGCCCCTACCTGGTCGATAATCTAGTACCTCCAACATGGGAGCAACCCAACTGGAGAGTTATCCTCTTGTACAGAGGATATCCCGTCAATGGAGTTGTGTCCTGAATGAGGGCACGTCCCATCATCGGAATATAAAAGTAACCGATAGAGGAAAAATACTGGGGGTTCATCCGCCCGTTGGTTCAGATGTGGGGAGCTTGTAGGCTTGTGATTGTTTACCAAAAGTGCATATTTTTTGTCATATTTTCATGTTGATTTTCTATAAAGCACTACTATTTAATTGGCAATGCATGCCTCCATAATTAAAAAGAGAAAAGAAAAGAGCCAAAAAGAAGCCCATAAGTTAAAGAGAAGCCTAAAGAACCCATCAAGCGTAAGTTAATTCAGAAATTATCCTATCTTAAATTAGAGATAAAAGAGAAAGTCAATCTAGATTAAGTTGCTTGATCCCCAAGTCAATCTAAAGGAGAGAATTCAAGTTTAAAATTCAGATTTATAGATAACTTTGTTTCCTAAGTTATCTAGGAAACAAGATTATTTTAAATTTCAGAATTCAAACGAAGATTCTAAGAATAGATCTTCAGATGAATGGACCAGATGAGGCTACGCGCCAAAGGGCGTGCCCAGACTCCACGAAAAGGCCGCACCTCCCTTTTTTTCACCACGAAAATGTCGCATTTCTGTGGCCGCATGCGTGGCAGTTTGGGAGGAGTATCTTACTGGGACTCTACTACTGAAATCTCCTATAAATACCTCTGAAGAGAAACAGAGGAGAGGCATCTCTGAAAATCAAGTTTAGGATTTTCTTTAGATCATTTTTTCTTTTCGAATCTCTATTATAATTTCTGCTTTTAGTTTAGTTCAAGTTTGTAAAGAAGGAATGAGCTATTGTATTTTGATGGTGACAGCTCAATAAATAAGGTTCCTTTGTTTTTCTTTTCAATTTTTTTCATTGATATTTATTTGCTCCCTTTATATACTTTCTTTTATATATTTTCTTAATTTAGTCTTCAAGCATGGATAGCTATATTTTTTCCTATACCTTGCTAAAACATCACCATCATTACATCTAATATTAAGTAGATAACCAGATTAGGTCGTATGCATGCCTGCTCCAATCCTTGTTCTTGAAGACACATTAGGATTAGCAACTTGGTCAAATATTTGCTAATACTTTTTAACTATTTTTCTTAATCTATACTTTATGAAGATCTTGCATTTTAATGTTAAAGTTTAATCAGTGTTATTTCAAATAGGGTTAAGGTTTACTAAATACTTTCTAATAATTTTTTCTTACTTGTACTTAATTGACAATCTTGATATTGTAACAGTAAAAGTTAGTTGGTATTATTTCAAATCATAATCTAGTTTCTATCTTATGTATCTTTCTAAACTTTATTTAATAGAATATCATGTTTAGGGTTTGAAGTGAGTCATTATTTATTGGGTATTAGCATGTTATGGTGATTGATTATTAGTAAGTTGTGAATCTTTCTTTTAGATTAATTCATTTTTCACATACAATCCATCCCTTCTTTTCCAAGTCCTTTAAATAGAGAAGATAATAAGAAGACAATAGTACCGAAAACTTCCATGGCATCTTTTCCAGAGGTTCAACCCACTTTGGCCCTTACTGCTGCGGATATATTGTGAAAGACAAAGTCACGCATCCATCCAGATGACATCCTAACCCTTAACTATATCTCTTTTTTTCCCGCAATCAAATTTTGGCGCCGTTGCCAGGGAGAAATTAGTACAACTTGTTTTCTAACTAATTTCTTCTCTGTTCGGGTGTGCAGGAATAGGTTTCAAGAAACTAAATGGTGCAGAGCGGTTCTTGCGTACCTGTGCTTTTGCTCAAGAAAGCAGAACACAGGAGACTATCACAAAGCTGCGCAAATGCAGCCTTTGTCGCGTTTATGTAACAAAGTGGTTGACCCACCTGCTGAGTCTTTTGCAGATGCTTCAGAATGGTAATTTTCTCTCTTTAATTTTCAGTTTTCTCTAAAATTTGTAATAGCACACTATTTCTAAATAACAACATTAACCTATTGATTAAAATTTAAAAAATGGATAGACTTGCATTTAGGCATGTATCTATTTTTTTTAAAAATTTCAGGTATCGCTGAAGAGAGCTGGAGTGAGGTAAGTCTACATAGCATCTAGATTAGGAAACACTTGTGGTGATTTATTTGCTTTGAATGATCACTATCTTTTTTTTTTTTTGTACACTTTTGCACTAAATCGACTTAGGGGCAAATCCTTAAACAAGATAAGGTGGGGAAGTTATTACCCTCCCTTTGGCCCACAAACCATCTCTGTGCTCACTAACCCAATCCTAATTTAAAATTGAGTAGACATGCATAAGCGACGAGCAGTAAAGAATTAAAACTTTGGCCATAGGGACATCTCAGACTCATTAGAAGATTGACCTAAGAAGGAAGTTGTTAGAATTTAACTCTTGTCAAATTGGTGACTAAGGCAGGAGATTAAGCGATAAAACCTCGAAGGTTAGTAGTTTGGCTTAATTAGGTCAGTCTTGACGGATACCTCCCATCAATCTTGCCACCTACCTGGCAGATTAGCTTGTGGTTAGAGTTTGCAATGTACCTCTCGTAGACTAACCAGTTAGAAATCGTCTAGGTCTAAAATCTACTCTAACTTAGGTTAGAATATTTTTGTATTTTGTTTGTTTGTGTGTTTTAACAATCCTTGAGTGATACAATTTCTAACTATAATTTTTCTAACTTTAATAATAATCCATATTTTACTCAAACTCTTTCAATTCGGATTACACCAAACTGGCATGGATTAACTTCCACCAACAAAATTTTAACCAATCAAGTATGTCAGGTTGATCTCATCTGAATAAACACATGCCCCAATCATGTTATTATAATTAAAATAATCATCTCTACTCTTCACCGAGTCGATGGGGATATAATGCCCTAGGCCATATAATCAACCACCTTTCCAACAATCATTGTCATATACTTCTTTTCCCAAGCAACCAACAGAAAAATCAATAGACTAGGAAAATAAGATGGAAATCTTAGAAGAGCTCAAGCGACGACTTAAAAAATAGAAGATGGATGAGCCTAACGAAATTTTCAAATTCAAGATCCTTACTATACCTTCCAAGTCTCACCACAGCAAGAAGAACCCTACGGACATAAACAAAAGTATGAAAAACCTGATTCAAGCCAAAAATTATGTTACCCAATCTATCAATAGGTTAGAAGCACAAATGAATCACTTGATCAAAGAAAAGGATGAGGAAACTCTACCTAACACAATTCAACCATTCACGATTTCCCTAGACAGTGTCTTGAATACGTTGACCAAGATTCAATCTCATCACACTAATTTGAACTTGACCAATCACAACTTTTGAATCAATTGGCAAGTTTTAACTTCAATGAGATTGAACTTGATTGTGAATGTGAACCTGATCCCCAACTTTATGATTTAGTTCCGAATTTTGAATCTATGTTCACTTTGATGTCCTTACCCAATTTGGACTCAATTCTCAAGCCAACATTAATTCCCGTACCTATATATTATAGAATTGAATCATCTATTGTGGACGGACACATTCCATATATGATGAATGATAAATGTGAACTTAAGTTCTTTGGTTTGGAACCCGCTTTTGAAGTAGATCCGACTCTTTAACCTAAACTGACTTTTCAAGAGTTAGTATTGTTTCGAGAAGATTTAGATGCACATACACCTCTCAAGGAGCAAGTTTACTAACATACTAACATAGGTAGATACTAACAATTTTTTCTTTTAAAAATTTCTAAAAAAGAAAATAATATTTTGATTTATTTTTTGTAAGAATTAAGATAATTTTAAGGACTAGAAAAGTCACAATTAGGATTTCTTAATACTCGATCAAAATAAGATTATTTGTTTAATTTTTAGGTAATAAGATTATTTGTTTAATTTTTAGGTAATAAGATTGTTTGTTTAATTTTAGGTTTAGGAGACAAATTTAAAAAGTAATTTAGCCTTGATTTTTACCTTGATGAAATATGCATGATGAAATATGCATACCTTATTCACTTACACACTTAGGATTCAAATCAAAGACTCGTGTGCCTTAGAAATATATATATATATATATATAAAATAAAATATAAAAATAAATCTAATTATTGATTAGCTATATGCTTTGGCCTGAGGAAGCCTTGGTATTTCGCGAAAGGTAATTAGATAAGTTTGAAAATATATATATATAAATATAATATATATATTAACAAATCTAATAATCATTTAGTTAGGTATTAAGGCCTCACGAAGCCTTGATACTTACACAAAAAAAAATTATATGAGTTATATATATTAAAAAAAAAGTGCTTAAAGGGCAACGAGGTGGTAATCATCGAATTTTTTCAAAAAAAAGAAAAGAAAAAAAAGAGAAGTTATATATATTAATATACAAGGCATAAGCGTAGAAGTTAAAGTTGAAGAATCTTGAGTCAAAAATTCATGGTCATAAAGGTGCATATGACTTAGGAAAAAATAATAGGCTAAGTGAGAAATTCAGTTTTAGTCCTAGCCTAAATTGATAATAAATATTTGCATAAAGACTAAATATACGAATGAATAATTTGGTGATCCTAAAACTTATAGATTACTTGATTTTTTAAATAATATTTCAAATATTCTTCTCTTTCAAAAGTAAAATTTCAAAAATACTAACACTTTATTTTCTTTCCTTTATGAATTTTGTGGGTGTAACTCAATGAAAACCCTCACAAGACAACACTCATTCTCTAGGATTAACCTAGAGGTTTAACAGCTTGTTGCATCTGCTAAGTGCAATCGTTATTCCTACGAAAGTGAGCTAGTTTAGATTTGATTAGTTCTTTTTTTTCGAGGACGAGTAAAAGATAGGTATGAGGGTGTGATTGTTCAGTAAATGTGCATATTTTTAGTCATATTTTCATGTTTATTTTTATAAAGCACTATTATTTAATTATTTAATTATTTTATCGTTTAGTAATATGCAGGCCTCCATAATTTAAAAGATAAAAAAAGAGCTGAAAAGAAGCCCACAAGTTAAAGAGAAGCTCAAAGAGCCCATCAAGCCGAAGTTAATTTAAAAATTATCCTATCCTAAATCAAAGATAAAGGAGAAAGTCAATTTAAATTAAATTGCTTGATCCCAAGTCAAAGGTAAAGGAGAGAATTCAAGTTTAAAATTCGAATTTATAATAACTTGTTTCTTAAGTTATGTAGAAAACAAGGTTATTTTAAATTTCAGAATTCAAACGAGAATTTTAAGGATAAATCTTCAGATGAATAGATGAGATGAAGCCACGCGCTAAAGCACGTGCCCAGACTCCACAAAAAGGTCGCACCTCCCCTTTTTTTGTCGCGAAAATGCTGCATTTTTGTGGCCGCGTGCATGGCGGTTTGGGAAAAGTATTCTACTATGACTCTACTACTGAAATCTCCTACAAAAACCCTAAATGGCAATAGAGAAGAGACATATCTGAAAATCAAGTTTAGGATTTTTTTTAGATCATCTTTTCTTTCCAATTCTCTATTGTAATTTTTGATTTTAATTTAGTTCAAGTTTGTAAAGAAGAAAGGATGTATTGTATTTTGATGGTGACAACTCAAAAACAAGGTTCTTTTGTTCTTCTTTTCAGTTTTCTTTTCATTGATATTTATTTGCTTCCTTTATATGCTTTTTTTATATGTTTTTTAATTTAGTCTTCAAGCATGAATAGCTAGATCGTTTCTCATAGCTTGCTAAAATATTACCACCATTACATCTAAAATCTAATAGATAATCAGATTAGGTCGTATGCATGCCTACTCCAATCCATGTTCTTGAAGGCACATTAGAATAAGCAACTAGGTCAAATATTTGCTAATACTTTTTAACTGCTTTTCTTAATTTATGCTTGATGAAGATCTTGATATTTTAATGTTAAACTTTAATCAGTGTTGTTTCAAATAGGATTAAGATTTGCTAAGTACTTTCTAATGATTTTTTCTTACTTTATACTTGATTGACAATCTTGATATTGTAACGTTAAAACTTGGTTGGTGTTATTTCATATTATAACTAGTTTCTATCTTATATATCTTGCTTGATTTTGTGGTAGAATATCATGTTTAGAGTTTGAAGTGAAACATTATTTATTGGGCAATAGCTTGTTATGGTGATTGATTATAATAAGCTGTGAACCTTTCTTATAGGTTAATTCTTTATCCACATACAATCCATCCCTTCTTTTCCAAGTCCTTTAAACAGAGAAGATAATAAGAAGACAATCGTAATAAAAAGCTTCCATCGCATCGCTTCTTGAGATTCGACCCGCTTTGGCTCTTACTACCGCGGACATATTGTAAAAGGCAGAGACGTGCATCCATCCAGATAACATCCTTCCAACCTTAACTATATCTCTGTTTTTCCCCACATTAGCTTATCTATTCCAAGTGGGGACACATCCCATCAGCAGAACAAATAAAGGCTCTGAGAGGGGGCACATCCCTACAACAGAGCGGGGGGACTCCAAGTAGGCCCGTAAAGAGGATTTCGGCTCCCGTAAGACTACTGAGAAAGGCCCGTAGGCATATCTGTATTAACACTTCTACACAAGGGCACATCCCGTCTAGGAGTGTACAGACGCGACCCTCCAAGTGGGGGCACATCCTATCAGCGAAAGATCGGGTGCTCTGAGAGGGGACACATCCTTGCAGTAGAGCGGGTGACTCTGAGTAGGAAAAATTCCACAATGGAGGGTTTCGGCTCCTGTAGGACTGCCAAGAAAGGCTCGTAGGCATGTCAACATTAATACTTTCACACAGAGGCACATCCCGTCTAGTAGTGTATAGATGTGATCCTCTGAGTAGAGCAAATCCCATCAACAAAAGATCACATTTTCACCTCCCAGTGGGGAAAATCCCATCATCGGGACATATAGATGGATGGAAGTTAGAACCGCCTCCGAGTAGGGGCATATCCCATCATCAGGGGTTTTATTGGCTGCCTTCGAGTGGGGGAATATCCTGGGGAATATCCCATCATTGGCGCACATGGTTGATGTATGTCAGAACCACCTCTGAGTGGGGGCACATCCCATCATCAGGGGGTTTCTTGGCTGCCACCTAATGGGAGATATCCCATCAGTATGGCGTGTGGCCACGGACGGTTGTGCTATAAAATGTAAAGCACTGAATAGTATTTTATTCTCATAAATGCAATACAGAAAGGTTAGATTGGAAGGGTATACACTTTATGTATGGAAATTGAGAAGTCAATCGATCGTCTTGAACTGGCCGACCACAGTTTACTCTCGAGGAGGCTGTGTATTTGACTACCGGGAAATCACCTCGAGGGTGAGGACGTACTCTTTGAGAAGATCTCACTGGATGAGTTCCTTCAGGTATCTTCAGAGGGTTCAGTAATGGATGGTCTGGTACCCCTTGCAGTCTTGATAGAAGCAGTACTCCTTCGACCCAGGCAGTAAGGGATTGAGTTGGATCGACTTCAAGCGTCTGACCCATGGCTGATCTTCGAAGGTGTTGAACACTTCGTTAATCAGAAGCTTTAATGGAGTGAAGTGTTTAGTTAGATTGTAGCTCTAAATTGAACTTGAAGAGAGAATAGGGAGCCTCTACTTCTTGTAAGGAGGTTGCCCTTGATGCCAGTTTGGAGCATGATCCAGAGCTTCGTGAGTTGACTTCGACTTTACTCCATCATCGCTTGATTTTACAGGATGATTGGAGGAAGCCTTTATTGCCTCCTCAAGCTGGTTGTATGGTTATGCTCAGAAAATAACCTTGCTCATCTTGGAGACATTATGCTTCTGAGGTGCTTGTGCAGAGGGTGAGTGACCTATAGTCTACTGAGGAACGCGAGTGCAAATATCTCCTCACTATAGTTGGAGACCTTGGTGAGCTGATTCTGAAAAAGTTGATATAGGAATTGAGGTTTTCTTCTGGCCTTATCTTGATGGAGAGGACGTGGTGACTACCCCTCTTGGCTTCTTGGCGAGTGGAGTACTGTGTAAGGAAGGCCTCGGTGACCTCCAAGAAGTTATGGAGAGAGCGTGGTGGCAGGAAGTAGAACCACTCCAATATCATGTCCCTCAGCCTTGAAGGAAAGGTAAGGCACATTACTGGGTCATTGCGAGAGCAGAGCATCATCTTGTCTTGGAAGTGCCAGATGTGCTGAACTGGATCGCTCCCTCTGATGTAGCTATCGAAAGCGGGAGTCGAGAATTATCTCTGAAACTCACACTCCTTGATGTCCTTGGAAAGCGGAGAGTCGTGAAGGCGGGTAGTTGGTATCAGGTGCTGAGATAACTTGACCTCTATGATCTGCTTCTAGATTAGCTCGTCGAGGGTGTGGAGATTTAAAGGTCTCCCCCTCAACCCGCACAGGGTTGTTTTGGAGGGCGACGACTTGGGTCTGGAGCTGCTGGTTGAGCAGCTTCAGCTTCTCTTTGTAACACCCCGCTCCCGGAATACGTACTTAGTTGGGTATTCAGATTTTTCGATCGTATTTTTTCAAAATGGAACCTCCTGATCGCCTTGCGGTAGGTTCCGTTCTCCAGCAACGAAACATCCTGGGCCGTGGTCCCGAGTATGCACGGGATCCACTGTAAACATTATTCATTGATACCCCCGTTGGTTTTCAATAGCAACCTTTCTTTACTCAGATGTGAATATATGTGTGTTGGGACGCTAGTCCACATATCTAGACATCTGGGTAAGACGAATAATATGAAAAGTCATCTAGAGGGGGGGTGAATAGGTGACAATGCTAATCTATGATTTAAATGCGGAATTTAATAACTTAATGCAAATTATACTCAAGTGTGATCAACAAATGATTCACACACAACCAAGCCAAGCAAATATGAATGCACAATATGAATAAGGCAAGGCACAAAGTAAAGAGAGAGATAGAGAGAGCCAATGGATCAAGCGCAAACAACAAGATATGTTATCGAGGTTCGAGCACCCAGCTCTACATCCCCGCCTTCGACACACGAAGGATTTCCACTAGCTCGTCCACCTAGGACCCTTTACAAGGAGTACCCAACTCCTCTCTTTACAACCTCCTCCCTGAGGCACAAATCCAAGCCAACCAACACAACCTCCTCCTTGAGGCAAATATTCAAACCAATACAACAAACTCCCAATCACCAACCAATACAAGGATCACCTCTCAACTAGAGGGATACAACCCAAAGCACAAAGCTAAGAAAAGATTGGGTTACAACTTGGTGGTCACAACAACAACCACAAACAACTTCTTCTTCCACACAAATAACCTATAGATATAGATAGTAGATTTTTGCTCAAGTGTGGAGAAAACCAAAGAAATGGAAATCAGAAATCACAAAGAAAATCCTTGGGAAAAATCAAGAAATCAAGATAGAATAGTTCAATCAAAATTCTTTCCCAAAAACCCTTTCTTTGATTTTCCAAACCCTAATGAAAACACCAAATGGATTGTTCAATTCAAGCTCATAAACTTCTTTTGATTGCTTTGAAAAACACCAGAGAATCAGCAAAAATTCGCACAAAAAATCTTAGAGAAAACCTCTCTCAAATGGGGTATTTATAGGCAATTACAGAAAATAGCCGTTTACAGAACTTTTGCCAGAAATAGCCTTCTGGTCGACCGGGATGGTCGACCGCCCAACGGTCAAATTTAGAACCGTTGTGGCTACCGGTCGACCGCCTCGGTCGACCGAAAATACCTGAGAGCAAACAGCTCTCTGTCGGTCGACCGCTTCGGTCGACCGGATGCAGTGTCAGCCTGCGTGCACGTATCCGTGTACGTCAGTCGACCGGAACGGTCGACTGGCTTCTTTGATGCGGTCGACCGTACCAGTCGACCGGCCAAGCCTGGCAGACAAAAATCAGGTCTGAAATCTGAGAAAAAAATATTATAATAAATCCCACAAAATCTCTAAAATTCCACAAAAATAGTTTTATCATTTTATATTGAAATACAAACTTGTGTTAAAAATCCTAACACAAATTTCAAACATATTTGACTATTTTTGTGTCATAGAAATTTTGCCAAAAACCAAAAACCGTATTTTCTAAAACCTTGTATTTTGAATAGTAAATACACATTGTCTAAAACTTATCCATGATACAAAAATATGATATTTAAACACTTTGAAGCATATTGTATATGAATAGAAATTCAATATACAAGAAACATATATATATCATGATTTTTGTCATTAAGTCCAAAAATATGTTTTGTTGTAAATACCAAAACATAAAACACATGGAATAGATTATCAAACAAAGTTTGTCTAAACAATTGAAGCATGCATGTATATAGAACAAATCTAATATACATAAACCATGTAAACTTGTTTTGATAAAAAATCTATTCATGAAAACCAAGATCGGTTAAACCGAAAATCAAAACATGAAAGGTGTGTGTTGTGAACTTGAGCTTATCATACTATTCTAATCTTTACAATTAGGATCTAAACCCAAACTAAAACTATGGATACCTAAGTCTACTTGTAGAGCGCAATCTCCAAGTTAGAGCGCAATCTCCAAGTAGGCTCGATCCAAAAACTCTTGATTCACCGAGCAAGTGCAATGTATGATCTTTGATGCGCGGGCTCTTGAATCAACATGTGCAAGCTTCCAATACATCTTGTTGAAGCTAAACACCAACTAATATCTTGATTAATAAACTGAAACTAAAATCACAAGATAATTAGTACACATAACTACATGAGTTAATCATCATCAAAACTAGAGTGAAAGGCCTTTGGGCCAACAATCTCCCCCTTTTTGATGATGACAAAACTCATGGAGTTATATATGCATGGATTAAAGTAAAGCTTCAAAGAAGCTCCCCCTTAACTCATGCATAGGAATAAACAAACAATAAGATGCATATAAATAGGGTTCTTGAAACAAAATGAATATGCATATGAAACATGCTATTGATTCCAATTCTAACAAAACAACTAAATTACCAAAACATGCTCTTGATACCAATGGATACTAATAAAAACAAAACTCATAATGCTCTTGATACCAATACCAATGGAGATGAAATGAACATAAAACTGAAAACTCATGCATATCAACTCCAATAAATCTTCTCCCCCTTTTTGTCAATCATCAACAAAGGGGTAAAAACAAAAAGATATGAATTCTTCTCCCCCTAAATATATGAAATAAAGAATAAACAAACTACTTCAAGGGGTGAAACAAAAAATGATACCAATTAAAAAAAATGTCAAAGAAGTGCATTATGATATCAATAGAAAGTGATCATAAAAACATTTAAGAAATGCCTACCAATTACCAATTGAAAGTAAGAGGGGCATTGAAAACAAATATGATCCCAATTGAAATTAAAACATATTGAAAATAAAACACATGATACCAATTGAAAAACACATTGATACCAATTGAAGATATATATCTTTATAAGCATATGATACCAATTAAAAATCAATAATCATTCTTAAAAAAATTTTTTTTTTTCTCATAAAGTTAGGGAGTGGAAAACAAAACTAAAGGTAAACTAAATACCAATTGAAAAATTGAAATGTGAGTTTTCTCCCCCTTTATGAAATACCAACTAAACATATGCTTAAGCTAGAAATAATATACCAATTGAAGACTAAGTCAATTGAAATAATGTTAAAGCTCAAGCTTAGCATAAGCAAGATAATGATAATGCTTGTATATAGAAACCAATTGAAAATTGAATCAATTGAAAATGATGGTCATTAAAAAAAATCAAGCTTATCATAAGAAAAATTAGTGCATAAATCTTGAAGCACAAATAAATTATCTATATATGTATGTAAGAAATAGATACCAATTGTAAATTGATACTATATGAAGTGTATGCATACATATATATAAAACAAAACATATATGAGTATACAAAAGGATGTCAAGATTAGATACCAATTGAAAGAATTCAATGATACCAATTGAAACAACAATAAGATCAAGTGTATATCTCATATTCACTACCACCCAATCATGTGCAAGTTTAAAATGATTTTCATTATAAAGCACACATGAACATGATCTCCCATCCAACCACCCTTAGAAGGTAGGGGTTTTCAAAAAAAATAGATTTGAAAGTGTAGTTTGTTTGAAAATCTCTACCAAAAGTGAAGAACACGAACTAGTTTTGGAAAATCTAGAAAAACTAGAACGAGATCCTTCAAATAGGGAAATGAAAACAAAATAGTTTTTCATGAAATACATGTAAATCACATGGCACTAAACACTGAAAGTTCATAAAGCCCATATCATAGTCTCATGAAAACAAATCATGAGTAAACAATAAAGTGAGTGAACAAGTGTTATGTGACACATATCAATCATGAAAATATTCAATTAAGCTCATGTGAAATTCCTTAAAAAAAAACATGAAACCATGAAAAATCAAAATTTTCATAAAAACACAATTTATACTTCAAGGCATATGTATGTCATATACAAACCAACGCATACATACATATCCTAAACATGATGAGTCCACAAAGTATATGCATGAATGCACGTGGCTCAAGGATGTATATGTATAGTCAATAGTTTGGACTAGATAGACATATACATGAAGTTAAAACACATGATCATACAATCATATCCAAAAATGGGAATACAAGTTAGAATGCATGAATCATCAAAACTAGACTATACTAGCACATCTAATGGGTACAAATAGGCATCCAAGCACAAACATATATAAAGGTTTATTTGTGGCCCATTCTATGTACAAGTATAACTCTTAGTTTTCATGAAAACTAACATCTAAGCATATATTCAAATCATAAAGCATAAAACAAGTCATAAATCAACAATTATTCTAAAAATGATCCTTATGTAAATTCATATGCTATAAGAGTCAAGATATACATAATATCAAAACAATTGTGAAAACACAAAATATGGAATCATATAAACAATGGTGATTACAAATTGCAATACATGTATAGCAATGAACATACTAATCAACACATGAATCATTAAAACACAAAATCATAGAATCATGAACATCATATGATCATTGTGCATATGCATGTACATTAGATCTAAAGCATACATGTTAGTTTAAACAAGGTGAGACACTAAATGTAGATTCCAAATGAAGCATGGGTGCTCAAGTAGCTAAACATGTACAACTTAAATATAATGGCACAAGCATAATGGACAATAAAATACAACATGCTATATAAAAAAAAATGAAAAGCATGTAAACACTAAATGGAGTAAGGGATTGTTACCAAAACCAAAGGGGCAACTCTCCATGTCTCCAAAACACGATGGTCCTCCCACCAAATCTCCTTGAGAGTGAAGCATCTAAATGGTTCTCCTTTTAGCTTAGAATGCATCCACCTCAAGGCACCAATACCCTCACGTGACGCGAGAGCTCCCACCTACATCAAAAGTCAAAGAGGTGGATCTTGGTACCCATTTCTTTGTGGGTCCACGGGGGTTAGTATCTTTTCTAACCCAAACATAATTAGTTGCTAAATTTTCATTATAAATACGATCATAACAAAATCTAGCAAGGTGGCCTTTTCGACCACAATGTGTACATGTGTACACGTGAGCATACATATGATGGTGGTGATCATGAAAAGCATGTGTATGCCTAGATGGGTGTGCATGCAAGGTTGGAACTTGTTTCTTGCGAACCAAGGATTCCAAACGAGAGTGATTCATGGCACAATGGCTCAAAGTGGAGCCCAAACAATCAATACTTTTCTTCAAATTATTTATATCATTTTCTATGCTAGAAGATAAAGTGGAGCATGCAATAGAAGTGCTAGAGATAGAAGCAATGCTAGCATGGCAAACATGCAAATCAATGTCATTTTGCAAAGATTCATTTTTAGACAAAACCAAATTCAATTCTTTAGTAATAGAATCAATTTTATTTTTCAAAGTAAGGTTTTCTTTGAAAATACAATCCAATCTTGAGGATAAAATCTCATTGTGTTCTACAACATCATCAAAATCATTTTTGTTTTTCAAATCTTCAATCTCTTTAAGTGCAAGTTCAAGTTGAGATTGTAGTGAGTCACGTTCACTAGTGATCTCTTCTTTCTCTTGCAAAATCAATTCAAAATTAGAACATAAATCCTTTAATTCATTTTTCAAAACAAGATTATTCTCTTTCAACAAATTATGTTTTCCAAGAATTTTTCAAGCTTAGAAGCAAGTTCAACATTTAAATTTTGAACCTCAAAACATCCATGGCAATAAGAGCTAGAGCTATCATGTATTTGAGAGTCCGATTGTACCTCATGGGAGTCATTCCCATATGCCATGAAACAAGGCTCTTCGGATACATCTCTCCTAGATCTCCTCATATTGTTGATGATCCTTGGAAGCTCCGGAGATGTCAAGACGCTCCAAACTGCAAAAGCCGAGTTAAAACTATCAAAAACAAGTAAGAGATTATTATCAAAAGATGCTCTAAGTGTTTGAAGTGCAAGTGCATTGGCCTTCTTATGCTTACTAGTATTTGGGAGGGCTTCTATGGTGATGGCTTGATAAACTAGATGACCTAGTGTTTTTAAATATCTAGTCATGTTAACTTTCCAAGAGTCAAGTCTAGTATGGTCAAACATAGGAGGGCTAGCCATGAGAGCAAACTAGTATGAGTGCAAATAAAATGCAAAGAAGATTAGCAATCCAAGATCACTCCTAGGTCGTTAAACCTAAATATCAGGAGCACTAGCTCTGATACCAATTGAAAAGTCACCTAGAGGGGGGGTGAATAGGTGACAATGCTAATCTATGATTTAAATGCGAAATTTAATAACTTAATGCAAATTACACTCAAGTGTGATCAACAAATGATTCACACACAACCAAGCCAAGCAAATATGAATGCACAATATGAATAAGGCAAGGCACAAAGTAAAGAGAGAGATAGAGAGAGCCAATGGATCAAGCGCAAACAACAAGATATGTTATCGAGGTTCGAGCACCCAGCTCTACATCCCCGCCTTCGACACACGAAGGATTTCCACTAGCTCGTCCACCTAGGACCCTTTACAAGGAGTACCCAACTCCTCTCTTTACAACCTCCTCCCTGAGGCACAAATCCAAGCCAACCAACACAACCTCCTCCTTGAGGTAAATATTCAAACCAATACAACAAACTCCCAATCACCAACCAATACAAGGATCACCTCTCAACTAGAGGGATACAACCCAAAGCACAAAGCTAAGAAAAGATTGGGTTACAACTTGGTGGTCACAACAATAACCACAAACAACTTCTTCTTCCACACAAATAACCTATAGATATAGATAGTAGATTTTTGCTCAAGTGTGGAGAAAACCAAAGGAATGAAAATCAGAAATCACAAAGAAAATCCTTGGGAAAAATCAAGAAATCAAGATAGAATAGTTCAATCAAAATTCTTTCCCAAAAACCCTTTCTTTGATTTTCCAAACCCTAATGAAAACACCAAATGGATTGTTCAATTCAAGCTCATAAACTTCTTTGATTGCTTTGAAAAACACCAGAGAATCAGCAAAAATTCGCACAAAAAATCTTAGAGAAAACCTCTCTCAAATGGGGTATTTATAGGCAATTACAGAAAATAGCCGTTTACATAACTTTTGCCAGAAATAGCCTTCCGGTCGACCGCCCAACGGTCAAATTTAGAACCGTTGTGGCTACCGGTCGACTGCCTCGGTCGACCGAAAATACCTGAGAGCAAACAGCTCTCTGTCGGTCGACCGGATGCAGTGTCAGCCTGCGTGCACGTATCCGTGCACGTCAGTCGACCGGAACGGTCGACTGGCTTCTTTGATGCGGTCGACCGTACCAGTCGACCGGCCAAGCCTGGCAGACAAAAATCAGGTCTGAAATCTGGGGAAAAAATATTATAATAAATCCCACAAAATCTCTAAAATTCCACAAAAATAGTTTTATCATTTTATATTGAAATACAAACTTGTGTTAAAAATCCTAACACAAATTTCAAACATATTTGACTATTTTTGTGTCATAGAAATTTTGCCAAAAACCAAAAACCGTATTTTCTAAAACCTTGTATTTTGAATAGAAAATACACATTGTCTAAAACTTATCCATGATACAAAAATATGATATTTAAACACTTTGAAGCATATTGTATATGAATAGAAATTCAATATACAAGAAACATATATATATATCATGATTTTTGTCATTAAGTCCAAAAATATGTTTTGTTGTAAATACCAAAACATAAAACACATGGAATAGATTATCAAACAAAGTTTGTCTAAACAATTGAAGCATGCATGTATATAGAACAAATCTAATATACATAAACCATGTAAACTTGTTTTGATAAAAAATCTATTCATGAAAACCAAGATCGGTTAAACCGAAAATCAAAACATGAAAGGTGTGTGTTGTGAACTTGAGCTTATCATACTATTCTAATCTTTACAATTAGGATCTAAACCCAAACTAAAACTATGGATACCTAAGTCTACTTGTAGAGCGCAATCTCCAAGTAGGCTCGATCCAAAAACTCTTGATTCACCGAGCAAGTGCAATGTATGATCTTTGATGCGCGGGCTCTTGAATCAACATGTGTAAGCTTCCAATACATCTTGTTGAAGCTAAACACCAACTAATATCTTGATTAATAAACTGAAACTAAAATCACAAGATAATTAGTACACATAACTACATGAGTTAATCATCATCAAAACTAGAGTGAAAGGCCTTTGGGCCAACATAATAATAATAATAAAAGATGTCAACTATGGATCCGTTGTATGCTTTGCCTAGTTTGCTTCTATCGGGTTTTACATCGGATTTTCGGTTTTATGATTATTATCATATTAGCTGCTCATACCCTATTTTTATCACTCGTATTCTATTCCACCAGTCTCCTGTTCTTATCTTATCATACCATGAGTACTCCTGCTTGATATCACTTGTTATATATCTACTTGCTCCTGCATGCTTATGCTCACGACACGGTTTTCAATGCATGATTATGATTCGATTTTATCGATACACGTGTGCTTAACTTTGCACGCCATCTGGCATTCGTATCACCACTTGCCTGGGAGTTCTGACTCTCCTGGATTCTCATGTCTAATTTTCGGAGCTTGGAGCTTGTAAATTCTCCCAGTTGCTGACCTATGAAGCGCAGCGGTAGCGTGGATCATCGTCAGATCGTCCAGATCCCCATCCTTCCAGCCCCCCACTGCTCGGCTCTAGAGTTTTCCTGTGATGACTCTGAGCCTCCTTTTGTACTATTCATACTTGTACATCTCTTTGTATTCTCGCATTTGCGCCTATTGGTGATGTAATATTCTTGTAATATTTGTCACATCTGGTGATAACTTTGTAATTATACCCTTATGTTGGAATGTATAATGCACCACGTGCTTCCGTACTCTGATTCTTTCTTGTACTAATGCTTAGCGTATATATGCGAGGGTATTTCTGACGTGCGTATATACGTCGCAGTAACGTCTCCGTACCCGTGGGATCGGGGCGTTACAGGATGGTATCAGAGCCTGGGCTCTCACATCCTCAGTACGTCCAGATGGCAAATTAATGGTAAAGAAATTTACAACTGGAATGCAAGAGTCCTGGTTATACAGTCCAACTACAAGTACAAAGTTATCTATTATTTCTTGATCATCCTTCCTTTGAGTCCAAATCTCTTCCATCTTTCCACAGTTTTGGTTTTTTGAAGCCTTTATACCAACTTAAGATATGGATATACTAAAGAGGTAGTGGTTGGCTCTGAATGAAGCTATTATATGATCTCTTCGGCCATCTCTATGAAGCTCAGGTGTTCTGAAGATTGATCCACGATTGGGTTATCTTTCAGAAGTTGGTATTCGGATTTCTCTAACGACTATTATACATTCTTGGCTATATCTTTCAGAGTAATCGACGCCAGGTATTCAGAATTCTTAATTATCAGTCCTCTTTATTATGCTCAATATTATTGGGGCTTTCTTTAGCTTCGGTATTCTGGCTCATTCTCAGAGTGGCATTAAGTACAGCGGGAATTCTATTGTGAAGCTGTGTTATCAGGTTAATATTATTTGGAATCGTTCGAAGATTTATACAGCAGGAAGTGCAGAAGATGTCTATATTCTTATTATTGTTCAGTCGACTTGAGAGCCCTACCTGCAGTAATTCATATCTTAATTGAAATAATTCCTGTCCCTGTCCCTTTGTGTTCATTTTACCCCTTATAGAAATTGTGAGGACGCAATTTTTGTAAGGTGGATGGAATGTAACACCCCGCTCCCGGAATACGTACTTAGTTTCCTATTCAGATTTTTTGATCGTATTTTTCGATTTACTTCCTGTATTTATTTTGTATTATGAATTATTTATATGAGCGTTTTGCTTTGGATCCAGATTCTAGAACTTGGAGTCAGCCCTAGTCTGAACCGGGGACCCGATCCTAGGGTATTGCTCGATTTAGTCTTCCTGCTATTCAGATTTAACCGATTTTAGTTTCAAATATTTTTTTCCAATATTTTAGATTTTCTATGATTTTATGAAATTTTCCTGAATTAAATTGAAAATCTTCAAAACCGGTGTCGACTAGTGCCGCTGACCGATTCCCAGATTTTTTTAATTTACAAACGGAGTGAAATTACTAGAAATGGCTTTTTACATTATTTCTTAAAATCACATTTTTATCTAAATACTTTTTCTAAGAATTTTCTGAATTTATCAAAATTCTACCGGAATTAGTGTCGGCCAGTATCGTTGGTTGATTCCAAAATTTTTAGTTTACAATCAAAATTGAATTTCTAGATTTTGCTTTTATATTACTTCTTAAAATCATATTTTCTTCTTTCAAGCATTTTCTGAGAATTTTCAGAATTTATCAAAATCCGGCTGACCCGGTGTAGACCGGTATCGACGGTTGACTTTCGGAATTTTAATTTGAAAATGGGATTTTATTTCTGAAAACCAATTTCGTATTATTCCTCAGGATGAGATTTTCTACCTCTGGGTATTTTTAGAGATTTTTCTGAAACAGTCGATATTTCCCGACCTTATTATAATATTATTATTTTTTGAATCTTCTCTTTTCTTCCTTCCTTTCTTTCTTTTTCTTTTCTTTCCACCGACTTCACCAACACCACCTTACCCCCCCCTTTTCATTAAATCCTCTCCCATCCATCTCTCTCTTTCCCATCAATCTCTCTTTCTCTTTTTCCTTTTCTTTTTCTTTTCTTTTTCTTTCTTCTTCTCCCTTCTCTTCTTCTTCTTCTTCTTCATTTGACCGACGCCCAACCGAGCCCACCCCCTCCGGCCACCATCTCCGGTGAGGAAGGCCCCCAACTCCGGCAACCAAGCCCCTTCCTTCCCTCTCCTCCATCTCCAACAACATTAACCATCTCCATCCCCCTCCTCCTCAAAATCACCACCAACTCCATCTTCTTCTTCTTCTTCATATTCTTCAAATTGACCATCACCACCACCATCACCGGCGCCTCAACCACCGCCGGCGAGCCCCTCCAACTCCGGCGAACCTCCTCCTCCTCCTCTTTTCTTTTTCTTCTTCCTTTCTTTTTCTTTTCCTCATCTTCTTCCTTTTCTTCTTCTTTCTTTTCTCTCTTTTACTTCCTTTCCCTCTCCTTTCCCTCTCTCTTTGGGGTGGCCAGTGCCACCCCTACCCACCAGTGGCCGGCGCCCCACTGGCGCCACCACCGGGCGTGGCCTGGCCAGCGGCCAGGCCGTGCGCCCCCAGAGGGGGGCGCTGTGCGTGAGCAGGGGGCAACAACCCCCTTGTGCTCTCTCTCTCTCTTCTCCCTCTCCCCTGGATCTCTCTCTTCTCTTTGGGGTGGGTGGCCGCGGGCCACCCCTGGCCGGCGGCCACCGGAGGTCCGCCGGCGCTGACAGGGCCACGGCCAGGCCTCCTGGCCTGGCCGTGGGCGGTTGAGAGGGGGCAACAGCCCCTTTTTTTTTTGTTCTCTCTTTCTCTTCCTCTCTCTCCTCTCTCTACTAATTCTCTTTCTCTCTCCTCAGTTTCTCTCTCTAAGTCTCTCTCTAACTCCCTCTTTCTCTCTCTAGATTTTCTCTCTCTAAAAATCTCTCTTTCTCCCTCTCTGTTTTTCTCTCTCTAGACTCTCTCTTCTCTCTCCTCTTCCCTTTCTCTCTCTAATTATATATATATTATTATGTTTTATGGCGCGTGCGCGATTCCTAGGATTTCGGAGTTTTCGGCTTTTCCGAAGATTTAGGCGAGTGTCCTCGCCTCCATTTGATTTTCCCCACTTCGTCGGGTTGACGTGTATTTATTTCGTATTTTAATGTATTTTATATTGGGCTGTGTCCCTGTATTTGTATGTGACCGAGTGCCAATGATTGGACATGTATATGCCTGTGGCGACTGCTCGTATTAAGGTAGTTTAATTCTTGTACATATATCATGCCTGTGATGTACCTTATACCATGTGTGGCCGACCCTTCGTGGTCGTTTGTCTTCAGGTTTCATACTTGGCCTCCGGGCCCTTTAGCCCCCGGGCTTCATGCTTGGCCTCCTGGCCCTTCAGCTTTCAGGCTCTCTACTCAGCCTTCAGGCTTTACTACTCTACGATAGATTAGCTATTATTATGATATAACATGCTTGCGTGGTACTAACATCGCAGGTACTCTTGTACCAACTCTGGGTTTCTGCCCACTCCTGTCTGGCTATCCAATTGGTTGTATGCATGTACCCTTACGGGTTTCGTGGTAGCTACTGAGAGCGCTTAGACCCCGAGCGTACTTTAGCCTCTGGGCTCTCGCCCACTACCTCGAAAGAGAAGTGCGCTCTGACCGTCAAGTCTTTCAGCTCCGCCTGGTAGGCATGCTTAGCGCTCAGCGCTTTATCACTAGATTCGTCTAGGCGAGATGCTACCGAATTTTCTACTCGCACTTTAAGCCGAGTCATCCCGATAACCTCACCATGAGCTCTAGTATTAAACACTGTTTGCTGTCCATACCTCCAGCTTGCTCACTTCTGCTTGATTGTGCTCAGCTATTATTCTATCACATGCCATGTACATACTTGATATGTTAACAGTTGACATGCTATTACTTAATACCTGTCAATTGCATGATAATATCTAACACCTGTCTGTATCACTTGACAACTGATGTGTTATCACCTGACATCCGACATTCTACCGCTTGACAATCGCTCCTTGTTATGATATAACTTGTCACTTGCCTAATATCACCTTCTTGTCATGCTATCACTTGACACCCGGCATGATATACTTGACTCTTATTTATCATGATAACGGGAATGATGACCTGACATCTTGTTTACATCTTGATACATTATAGTACAAACCGTACTCCTGATATACTTGTACTCTTGACATTCCTGGCTTGTGCCTGCTCATTCCCGAAATCTGATAATTATCTAATAAATCATAAAATGAGACAACTTACATCGGGTCGGGGGAAACTTGTGGCTATCAATATATGTTCGTGTTTACAGTGGTACTAGGTATGTTGTGCAACTAAAACTTTCGGTCTGACCTGTGGGCCTCCAGGCGATCGAGGGGAGTGCTGGCTCCCTCCTTCCTGGTACCATCTTGATAAAGGGCATTCTATAAGACCCTCCTAATCGTCTTGCGGTAGGTTCCGTTCTCCAGCAACAGAACATCCTGGGCCGTGGTCCTGGGTATGCACGGGACCCACTGTAAACATTGTTCGTTGATACCCCTGTTGGTTTTCAATAACAAACTTGCTTTACTCAGATGTGGATATATGTGTGTTAAGACGCTAGTCTACATATCTAGACATCTGGATAAGACGAATAATAATAATAATAAAAGATGTCAACTATGGATCCGTTGTATGCTTTACCGAGTTTGTTTCTATCGGGTTTTACATCGGATTTTCAGCTTTATGATTATTATCATATTAGCTGCTCATACCCTGCTTTATCACTCGTATTCTATTCCACCAGTCTCCTGTTCTTATCTTATCATACCATGAGTACTTCCTGCTTGATATCACTTGTTATATATTTACTTGCTCCTGCATGCTTATGCTCACGACACGGTTTTCAATGCATGATTATGATTCAGTTTTATCGATACACGTGTGCTTATCTTTGCACGCCATCTGGCATTCGCATCTCCACTCGCCTGGGAGTTCTGACTCCCCTGGATTCTCATGTCTAGGTTTCGGAACTTGGAACTTGTGGATTCTCCCAGTTGCTGACTTATGAAGCGCAGCGATAGCGTGGATCATCGGCAGACCGTCCAGATCCTCATCCTTCCAGGCCCCCCTGCTCGGCTCTAGAGTTTTCCTGTGATGACTCTGAGCCTCCTTTTGTACTATTCATACTTGTACATCTTTTTGTATTCTCGCATTTGCGCCTATTGGTGATGTAATATTCTTATAATATTTGTCACATCTGGTGATAACTTTGTAATTGTACCCATATGTTGGAATGTATAATGCATCACGTGCTTCCGTACTCTGATTCTTACTTGTACTGATGCTTAGCGTATATATACGAGGGTATTTCTGACCTGCGTATATACGTCACAGTAACATCTCCGTACCCATGGGATCGGGGCATTACACTCTTGTTCACGGAGGATGTTGTCACGATCGAGCGTCATCTGCTCCCGCTCATGGTCTGACTGCTGTTGTTGTTCCTTCATTTTCTCTCTCATCTCGTGGAGCATCTAAAAGAGCTGGTCTTCTTATTGTTGATAAGGACGGACGCTAGCGAACAACTCTAGTGACGAGGTGGAGTCTGTATCCTCAGCACGTGGTTGACTGCTGGTTGGTCTGGAGGTCATACCCCCAATGGTCACTTTGGTCTTGCCTTTGGAGTTTGCATATCGGTGACTCGCTTGCGTGGGGCCATCGCTGATTTGGAAGAGGTTTTTTTTGAGAAAAGTTGAGAGGGGAGAAACCTTGAGCATGGAGACTCAGATCTCAATGAAAGCACCAATAAAGTAGGGGTAAATTACTCAGAGGAATTCATCTACACTCAATTTATAATGAGATTTGTGAGAGAGAATAATAAAGCAATGCAAAGACACTAAATTTTACATGAAAATCCAATTTGGGAAAAATCATGGGGAAGAGGGAGAGAATTCACTATTTTTAAAAGGTTACAATGAATTCTGCAAAGTTAGAATTCTGTTACAGTTTCAGATTATAGTGGGACAATGGTTTGAGGAGAAAAATTCTCTAAATTTTTAAGGTCTGATCCTTTTTTGTGGGAAAGTCTTTTTTGGGAAAGTCTTAGCCTTTGAGGAAGTTATTCCTTTCTCTTCGTCAATCTCCCAGTGTATATATATGCAGAGTCTTTCATTGGTAATGTGGGTCATGCAGATTTCAACAACCGCAAGATCTGCATGTTGTGATTCCCTCATAGCAGCCTAGATTATGCCTCTGATTGCGGGAGTGATTTTATCTACCTTCTGTAACAGTCAGTATTAAAGTAAGAGTTATTGCAATGTTTGAAACGTGAGATGGCTGGTGGCATTACGGACTTCATGAATATGATGGATATCAAGGAGGTCGATTGCTGCGACCATCTTTCTTGGGACGGGAAGGACTGTCTCGAGGTAGCGATGCTTTCGGAAGGAGGAGCATCCTCAGGGCAGGATTCCTCGAAAGGAATAGTGTCCTCGGGAATAGTTAGGTAATGCTCTCAGGGAGAATCTCTGCTTGGCATACCCTATTGTCTATCTTTGAGAGTTTCTGAAAATATGGGACATGTGTCTTGATCTTGGTGCAGGCCAGCAATTGACAACTATAATCATATAACTTCTAAAAAAATAAGGAGATTGACAAATCAAGGGACTTTACCAATGTTAGTACTTGTATGAATTGCATAAAAGGAAAGCAAACAAACAGTACTAAGAAAGGTTCTAAAAGGAGTTCTCAATGTCTTGAAAGCATACAACTGATACGTGAGGACTCGCTCTACCCTTTTTCTGTATGGTTAGAGATATTACGTCTCCTTTATTAGTGATCATTCAAGATATATGTATCTTTTTCTCTTAAATGACACAGTTGAAGCAATAGAAGCTTTCAAATCATATAAGACAGAGGTAGAGAAACAAAAACATAAGAAAATAGAGATCGTAAGATCAGACATCGGTGGTAAGTATTATGAGAGGTATATTGAAAAAGGACAAATGCCTAGTCTATTTGCAAAGTTCCTTGAAGAAAAAGGTATTGTAGCCTAATACACAATATCTGGCACACCGTAGCAAAACAATATGGCCAAAAGGAGAAATAGGACTTTAATGGACATTAGGAGAGTATGAGTATCAATATTGATTTTCCATTATCCTTTTAGAGTGAAGCACATTAAAACGATTGTGTATGTACTGAATAGGATTCTTGAAAATACACCTAGAGGGGGGGTGAATAGGTGTACTAGCTAATCTAATGACAATAATGCGGAATTAAAAACTATTTATACAAACTAAAACTATTAAGCCAACACACAAAGTATAACACAAGAGTGTAGCTGAATTCCCGATGAAGGGCTTTGGACTATCTCCTCAAGATTCCTCTAGATTAAGAGTTAAGGTGTCACTATGACTCTCTTGGTTGAATACAAGTGTGAGCAAACAATCTTAAGCATATATCAATTAAGCACAAGTATATCAAGCATATAAGGAGATAAACAATATAAGCATGCAAGATATATAAACACAAGTGAGAGAGAGAGAGAGAGCAATCGCAAACACTGAAGAATTGTTTCGAGGATCGAGCACCATTGCTCTACGTCTCCGCCTTCAACACTATGAAGGATTTCCACTAGAATCGATCTCGCAAGATCACTTGGTGCCGCAACACCTACAATGAGTTCACACTAGAACTCTTAGACTCACAAGTCCCTCTTTTGTTCCCGCAAGAATAACACAGGCAAGCACACTAGCTTGCCGAGGCCGCACCTCTACAACGAGCTCCCACAAGAACTCGTCACAACACGAATCCACAAGTTCGCCTCCTTAAATACAAAGATGAGCACTAGGTGATATTTACACCTTGATCACCTAAAAACACTCTCACAACAAAGCTCCTATAGGATAGATATGGCAATGGAAAACTCAAGTTAGTGTGAGAAACACAGGATAGAGTTGTGGTGAAAAACTCAAGAAATCTCTTTCGAAAACACTCTTGAAAAACTCTCCTTTTGATATGGAAATATTAGGCCTAAAATAAGTGGAGAAAACCTCTAAGAGAGATAGGAAAGATTGGCTTTGAAATCCTCTTGAAATATTATGTAAAATAGTCCAAGGGAACCCCATTTTATAGGGGATCAAAAACTAGCAGTTGGGAGCCAACTCAGCAGAAAAGTCTGCTGCCGGTCGACCGGCCAACGGTTAAAAATATGATTGTTGGGGCTGCCGGTCGACCGCCCGGTCGATCGTACCCAACATTTGACATGTCGGTCGACCACCTGATTGACCGAGGCCAGATCCAGAGAGCTTTTGCTCTCTGGATGGTTGACCGCCTGGTCGACCGGGGCCAGATCCAAAGAGTTAACTCTCTAGATAGGTCGACCACCTAGTCAACCGGCCCTCAAGGCAAAAGCTGTGCACTTTTCTGTGCACATTGGTCGACCGCCGGTCGAGCGACTTCTGTCTCGGTCGACCTGTCGGTCGACTGGCAGAAGGCCAGGTCAGCAAATTTTAGGATTAAAAACTTGGTCTTTTTTACTTCAATAAAATCTCATAAAATCACATAAAATCTAGAAAAATTAGTTCTTTAAAATACTTTGAAGTACAAATATGTGTGATCAAAAATCAACACATATTACAAACTTTTTGAATCATTTTAGTAATATAATAATTTTGCCTTAAACAAAAATTTGTATTTTTCAAAAACAATCTTCAATTTGAAAAACAATTTTTTCAAAATATTTTCAAATACAAAAACAAGATATTTTAAACACTTTTGAAGCTTAGTATATATGGATATGATCCAATATACATAAAAGATGAAATATCTATGTTTTTGATAGTAAGCTCTAAAATAAGTTTTGATAAATACAAAACTCAAACACATAATATAGAAACATCAGATAAGTATTTCTAAACATTTGAACCAACAATGTGCATGGATGAAATTCAAAACACATATAAACCAAATAAACTTATTTTGATGAACTCTAATCATGAAACATAAGGATGTATACTTTGAAGCTCAAAATCAAAACGGTACTTTCAAAAACTGATACTATTTTATGAAAATACATATAAATTTTGTGTGTGTATGTGTATGAGCTTGAGCAATCCACAACTAATCTATCTTTTACATTTTATCTAAAACACAAAATCTTAACACTTATAAACATGACACAAGTCTTCATGAAAATCTTCTCTTGAAAATCTTCTTCTCCTTCTTGACTTGGTCCAAACCTTGATCCAAAGAGATATACTCCTGTTGAGTACTTGATGCGATTTTGATGTGCGAGCTCTTGAATCAACACGTGCTAGCTTCAAAACTTGACTTCAAATATTTTGTTGAAGCTAAACACCTACTAAAATCTTGATCAAATATCTGAAACTAAATAAGCACAAGATCATTAGTACTATAACTACATGAGTTAATCATCTCAAAACTACAGTGATGGGCCTTTGGGCCAACAATCTCACCCTTTTTGATGATAACAAAACTCATGGAGTTATATATGCATGAATTAAAGATAAGCTTCATGGAAGCTCCCCCTTTACTCATGCATAGCATAAACAATAAGGATATTCAATAAAATACATAAACAAAACAAAACATATATGCATAAACAAGATTAAAAACATGCATATAAAATTCTCTAAATTCTTCTTACCCTTTTTATCAATTCATCAACAAAGGGGTGAAGACAAACAAATAATAAAGATGTATATGCGATATACATTCATGAAGAGGAGAGGCATAAAGTTAGCTCCCCCTGCATACATGCATTACATGGAGAAGGGATAACTAGATCCTAACCCACATAAAGTATAATATATAATGTATAAGCGGAGACGTTAAGCATCCCTTACACACGTGTATCATGTAAAGAAGAGAGGTCAAGCTCCTCAATATGAGATACACTCAACATGAATCTATATATAGAGAAGAAGTTAAGCTCCCATTGCATATAGGCAATACATATCAAAACATTTTGAAATCACTTTTTAAAATAAATTTTGAATCTTTTTTTAAAAGTCAACATAATAAATTTTGATACCTATTTAAATCAAATTGTAATTGACAAAACAAAAGTTGGCACCACTTGTAGATAATCAAAATTTTGAGATACCAATCATAGATTTAGATACCAATTGAAAGTGAAACATTGTAAGTTTTTGATACCAATTGAAAGGTAAAATATGAAGTACATTTTGATACCCAAAATAATACCAATTAAAATACCAATTGAAAATAATGCATAAGCTTATTAAGATACCAATTAACATTTAAAATTATGTCAAGCTAGGCATAAACATAATTTGTGCTTAAGAAGAGATATGTGGCATTTTAAAAATAAGCACAACCAAAATTATGTATGTATGTATGTATGAAAATACCAATTTAAATTTTGAAGAATACATATATAAGAAAATACATATGAGTATACAAAAATCAATTATCATGAAAATCATGTGTATAACTAATAACTACCACCTATTCATGCACAAGTTTTAAAAGATATTCAATAAGGGTATCAAGGTATGGTTGCCCACCCAACCGCCCTTAAAGGGTAGAAGTTTACAAAAATAAAATTTAAAAATAATTATAAATTGAAAACACTACCAAGTGAAGAATAAATAACTAGTTTAAAGTAATTTTTAAAAAACTAGTTAAATATCCTTCAAATATGAAACCAAATCATATATATCTTATTAAACATTACTAAGTACACAAAAATTGACACTCAATATTTATAAAGCTCTCATATAAAGTTCATAAAAACAAAGTCATGAGTAAATAAAAATAATGTGAGTGCACAAGAATCATGTGAATAGCATATTCATGAAATAATCAACAAGGTTCAAAACAAACATGAAAATTCTTATATCAAAAACATGAAATCATCAAAACTAAAATTTTCATTAAAACTAACTAAGAATCAAGGTATATGTATATTCTATCAAAACTAAAAATATATATACATATCCCAAACACAAACGAGTCCATAATAGAATTTTGCATGAAGGCAAGTGACTCAAGCGTATACATGTATATTTATTAGTTTTAGACAAAAGTAACATATACATGAAGCAAAACATGAAAAAAATTAGAGAAAACATGTATAAATGAAAGAATTATCAAAACTAAGTTATACAAGTACATGTAATGAGCACAAGTGAGCAATGAAGCATAAACGTACAATAATCAACTGTAGCTCACTACATGTACAAGTATAAATACAAGTTTTAATGAAAATTACATCTAAATAAGTAATCACCATATGAATCACAAAATATGATCATTTAACATAATGAGCATTGAAATCAAAACATGCTAAAAATATTTATATGAAAGCATGTAAATAAAAATGGGAGTTGGAGATAGTTACCAAAGCCAACGAACCATTCTCTAGGTCTATAAACCATGGTGGTCCTCCAACCAATCATTCTTGATAGTGATGCAGCAATTTGGTATCTCCATCTAGCTCATGCATCCACCACCAAGGCACCATGCCTCTCACGTCATGTGAGAGCCCACATCCACATCAAACACAAGAGGTGGAGATTTTGGTACCTATTTCTTTTTGGGTCAACGGAGGTTAGAAACAAATGAAACCCAAACATTATTATTTATAAAATTTATAGAATTTAATCTATCAAAGCAAAATCTAGCAAGATGGTCTTTGCGGCCGCAATGTGTACATTTGTACACTCTAGCATGCATATGAGTGGTGTGAATATGAGCATGGTGTGCATATGTATGCCGTGGGATTTGTGTATGAACATATGGAATTTGTTTCTTGCGAAATATGGATTCTAATCTGTTATGGCTAAATGCACAATTGCTCAAATTTGAGCTTAAACAATCAATTCTCTTTTTCAAAACATGAATCTCATTTTTATCAAAAGATGATGAAATATTATTAGCACGGCAAGAATGAGAATCAACTATCTTTTTCTTTTTAGAAATGTTTTCATTTTCTTTTAAAACAATTTTTTTCAAAAAGTTATTTTTTTCCAAAACAATCTCTTTTTCTTTTTCCACCAAAATAATTATTTTTCAAAGAATTATTTTCTTCATAAATGTCATTTAATTTTGAAGACAAGAAAATATTCTCCTTTTTCAAAAGTTCATTTTCTTTTGAAACACATTCAAATTTATTTTTGAAAGAATTATTTTCTTCTGTTAAAGAAGTGTTTTCCATCTTCAACTTGCCATTTTTAATTTTTAATAAATCATATTTTTCAAGAAGTTTTCACAAAAGGATGCAAGCTCATCATAAGACATGTCAATATCTTCTTCTACCTCTGTTCGGAATTTACCTTGAGGGGGTTATCCCCATGGACCAGTAGCATATGTTGGAAGCATCACTTCCATCATCTGAGTCACTCCCCATGTAGTATTGCTTTTGTTCACTAAGGGATACAAGTGTGTTCCAAACTATAAAAGCCGAATCAAAGTTAGAAACCCTAGATAGATATTAATCATTTAGGGTACTCTTTAATGCATGAATGACTTTTGCATTAGCCTCTAAATGTTTGCCATTTAAACAATAAGAATCTTTAATAGTGACAAAATAAATATGAATTCTTAGGGCTTTAAGGTACATTGACATCTTAACTTTCTAAGTTTGAATGTTAAGAATATCATACATGGAAGGTGTCATGAAATTCATATGTGTGTGTAAAAAAATATTGTGATTAGCTAAAAGTAGGATCTTTAACTCAAGGTTGTTAGACCCAAATCAAGAGCACCAAGCTCTAATACCAATTGAAATACACCTAGAAAGGGATGAATAGGTGTACTAGCTAATCTAATGACAATGATGCGGAATTAAAAACTATTTATGCAAACAAAAGCTATTAAGCCAACACACAAAGTATAACACAAGAGTATAGCCGAATTCTCGCTGAAGGGCACTGGACTATTTCCTCAGGATTCCTCTAGAATAAGAGTTGAGGTCCCACTATGGCTCTCTTGGTTGAATACAAGTATGAGCAAACAATCCCAAGCATATATCAATTAAGCACAAGTATATCAAACATATAAGGAGACAAACAATATAAGCATGCAAGATATATAAACACAAGTGAGAGAGAGAGAGAGAGCAATTGCAAACACGGGAGAATTGTTTCGAGGTTCGAGCACCCTTGCTCTACGTCCCCACCTTCAACACTATGAAGAATTTTCACTAGAATGGATCCAGCAAGATCACTCGGTGCCGCAATAACTACAATGAGTTCACACTAGAACTCTTGGACTCACAAGTCCCTCTCTTGTTCCTGTAAGAATAACACACGCAAGTACACTAGCTTGCCGAGGCCGAACCTCTACACCGAGCTCTCACAAGAACTCGTCACAACACGAACCCACAAGTTCGCCTCCTCAAATACAAAGATGAACACTTGGTGATCTCTACACTTTGATTACCTAAAAATACTCTCACAACAAAGCTCCTATAGGATAGATATGACAATGGAAAGCTCAAGTTGGTGTGAGAAGAACAAGATAGAGTTGTGGTGAAAAACTCAAGAAATCTCTTTTTAAATCACTCTTGAAAAACTCTCCTTTTGATATGGAAATATTAGCCCTAAACAAGCGGAGAAAACCTCAAAGAGAGATGGGAAAACTTGGCTTTGAAACCCTCTTGAAATCTTATATAAAATAGGACAAGGGAACCCCATTTTATAGGGGATCAAAAACTATTCCTGGGAGCAACTCAGCAGAAAAGTCTGTTGTCGGTCGACCGGCCGGTCGATCGGCCAACAGTCAAAAATATAACCGTTGGGGCTGCCGGTCGACCGCCTGGTCGATCGGACCCAACACTTAACCTATCGGTTGACCGCCCGGTTGACCGAGGCCAGATCAAGAGAGCAAAGCTCTTTGGCCGATCGACCGCCCGGTTAACCGGGGCCAGATCCAGAGAGTTAACTCACCGGATCGGTCGACTACATGGTCGACCGGCCCTCAAGCCAAAAGCTGTTCACTTTTTTGTGCACATCGGTCGACTGCTCGGTCAACTGACTTCTGACTCTGTCAACCAGTCAGTTGACCGACAGAAGTCCAGGTCAGCAAATTTTGAGATTAAAAACTTGGTCTTTTTAACTTCAATAAAATCTCATAAAATCACATAAAATCTACAAAAATAAGTTCTTTGAAATACTTTGAAGTATAAATATGTGTGATCAAAAATCAACACATATTACAAACTTTTTGAACCATTTTTATAATATAGAAATTTTGTCTTAAACAAAAATCCGTATTTTTCAAAAACAATCTTCAATTCGAAAAATGATTTTTCCAGAACTTCTTCAAAAATAAAAATAAGATATTTTAAACACTTTTGAAGCTTAGTGTGTATGGATATGATCCAATACACATAAAAGATGAAATATCTATGTTTTTGACAATAAGCTCTAAAATAAGTTTTGATAAATACAAAACTCAAACACATGATATAGAAACATCAAATAAGTTTTTCTAAATATTTGAACCAACAATTTGCATGGATGAGATCTAAAACACATATAAACCATATAAACTTATTTTGATGAACTCTAATCATGAAAAATAAGGATGTATACTTTGAAGCTCAAAACCCAAATGGTATTTTCTAAAACTGAAACTATTTAATTAAAACACACATAAATTTTGTGTGTGTGTGTATGATCTTGAGCAATCCACAATTAATCTATTCTTTATATTTTATCTAAAGCACAAAATCTTAACACTTACAAATATGACACAAGTCTTCATGAAAATTTTCTCTTGAAATTCTTCTTCTCCTTCTTGACTTGGTCCAAACCTTGATCCAAAGAACTAGACTCCTCTTGAGTACTTGATGCGATCTTGATGCGCGAGCTCTTGAATCAACACGTGCTATCTTCAAAACTTGACTTCGAATCTTTTGTTGAAGCTAAACACCTACTAAGATCTTGATCAAATATCTGAAACTAAATAAGCACAAGATCATTAGTACTATAACTACATGAGTTAATCATCAAGAAAATCAAAGTGATGGGCCTTTGGGCCAACAATTCTTTCTAAGGCTATTTGATTGCAAATTAAAGTACTATGTAGCTTAGGCTTAACGAGTCGTATTACGAGAAGAGAAAGCGTTTTGATTTTTTTATGAAAGCAAGTTTCAGTGTTATGTTTTTTAGATGAAAAAAGATGGAGAGTAAAGAAGTGATTCAAAGAAAAACTAAAAATTTAGAATAGGTTTTGGAGAAGATGATCTTTAAAAATACTTTGAGAGTGATTTTGTTGTGATTTAAATAATGAAAAAGATCCAGGCTCACTAATCTTCAACTCAACTACTTACTTTCCTCAAGAAAGTTTTAATGCCTCACTTTAGTCATAGGCAAAACACAAAGTTTCTTTTGAGTGTTCAAGTAAAACAAATGAGATGATTTTGTTTTAAAACTGAAAACTTTTCTTTACATAACATTTAAAAATATAATGTTAAACCATCAAGCTAGGTATCAAGTATGGAATAAAAATGATTTA
Organism: Agave tequilana; assembly: GCA_038442645.1. Lineage (NCBI taxonomy): Eukaryota > Viridiplantae > Streptophyta > Magnoliopsida > Asparagales > Asparagaceae > Agave > Agave tequilana. The sequence continues at coordinate 179,351 of JAVJIF010031972.1, forward strand.
GAAATTACTTTGTTTTTAAAGTAAATATTTAAAGTTTAACACCCATCCTCATGTGGCTTCAAGAACAGAGCTTGACTTAGGCATACCAATGATTCAAATAGGTTGCTTTCATGAAAACCAATCAAGAGAAGAGGGGTAGAAGAGATACATTAGCGAGCTCAGAAAAATGCTTTAGACACTCATGTTCGATGTAAAACAAAGCATAAAATACAAATATGACATCCCAGATAGTATGGAGAAGAAGGACGATCCTGAATCTTTATTGATGTCACTTCAACTTCAGATTACAATCACCTTTTCTCTCTCTCTCTCTCTCTCTCTCTCACTTGTAGCTGAATTAGACTAGAACAAAATCAAATGAAATTACAAATGAATAGCAACTATCTAACATAAATCTTAGCCTTAAGAATGATAAATTTAGATCCTAATCTTCGTCCTTTTCTTCACAAAATTTCTTGGTATTTATAGGGAAAAACTAGAGGGAAAGGAGTTAGCAGATAGGGGGATCAAACGCTCCCCCTATCTCAACCCGTAGCCCTGATGTGGCCATATGGCCACATCCAGGGGGAGGATCTCGTGGAATTTCTCCTTTTTCCTTTTTATCCAAAAGATTTCAGTTTAATCTCTTGGTTTTGATAATTCTTTTGTTGATCTTCGGTTAACTAACTGGATACATAAAAATTCGAGTTTAACCGGTTTTTATTTACTGTTATCTTCCCGGATATGCATTGATCTTCAGCTGAAATTGCCTTTATCTCTTTAATTTTGATTTAATTTGAGTTTCAATGGGCTTTTGAGCTTGTTTTCTCTTTCTTTTCCCTCGGTAAAGGCATGCACATTATTTACTCAAAAATAAGAATAAATGTAGAGTTTATTATAATATAAATATAGGAAATATGACACATATATGCAATATCAGTGACCAATCGCACCCCCATACTTATCTTTTGCTCATCCACGAGCAAAACAAAACTAACTATCTATTTTCGTAGGAATCACGTTGCACTTAGCATATGCATTAAGCCATTAAACCCCTATGTTACCCATATAGGACGAGTTTTATCTCGTGAAGGTTTTCAGTGGATTACACCCACAAAATCTAAAAAGAGAAATAAAGTGTTAGCCTTTTAAATTCACATTTTGAAAAGATGAGAAAATATTTGAAGTATTATTGTAAAATTCAAGTAATCTATAAGTTATAGGAAAATTGAACTTTTCATTCCTAAACTTAGTCTCTGTTCAAAAACTTATTTTTAATTAAGGTAAGAAATCAAGTTGTATTTCTCATCTATTCTTTTATTTTACCTTAAGTCATATGCATCTTTGTAACCGTGAAATTTTGACTCGGAGTTTTTTAACTCTAACTCTTATGCCTTATTTTTTGATATTTTTGGTGGTATTACTTCTTAGTTCTATTAAACTTTTTAATATGCCCATGTAACGAGCCTTAAATCTGTGACTCCCAAACCAAACAATCTTAGGGCACCAGGTGACCAAACACCCCAAGGACTTAAAAACTCGAGCAAATAAGGCCACAAAACTAAAGGTTTTTATTTATAAGATGCATCACTTATAGGTGTGAATACATATGCTTTACAAGGCACAAATATCGAGCTTAATCAGAGGATTTTTGATACATATATTTTTTTCAAACTTATATAATCACCTTTTGCATAAATACTAAGACTTGCTTAGGCCGAAACACCTAACTAATCAATAATTAGATTTATTTATTTTTCATATATATATATATATTAAGGCATAAGAATTTTTATTTTTGAACCCTCAGTGTGCAAGTGTATAAAGTGTGCATTTTTTATCAAGGTAAAAATCAAGACCACATCACTTTTCTAATTTTTCTTCCTAACCCTAGAAATCAAACAAATAATCTTATTTTGACAAGTATAAGAAATTTTAATTATGGTTCTCCTATTTCTTAAAAGTAACTTAATTTCTTACAAAAAATTGGTCAAAATATTGTTCTCTTTTCACAAAGTTTTTATTTAGTTGTGTTAGAACCCTCCCCCACACTTATCTCATGCATTTTCCCTAATGTCTGAAAGAAATGAATAGATGCATGAAATAAAATGCAAAAGAGGTAAAGTTACCGAGACACTGGGTCGAATAGACCCATTGCCGTTTCATTTACTGGCACCAATTCCAAGAAAAGTTTAAGGCGTTAACTATTTACCTTAAAGTCATTCTCATTCTCGGTAACATTGATCTCTACAGCACTGTGTGAAAGAACGGTCTTTACAAAGAATGGCCCTGTCCATCTTGATTTCAACTTTCCTAAAAAAAGATGAAGCCTAGAATTATAGAGTAAGACTTTTTATCCGGGGACATGAAAAACTTTAACCCTACTTTTTGTTATTTTAGCATTCTCATAGGCCTCATTTCTCAACTCTTCAAGTTATGAAATTTGCAATTTTTGAAGGTCACCGGCCTTATCTAAATCAGAATTTCGCTGCTTGATGGCTCATAAAGCTAGATACTCTAACTCAACAGGTAGGTGGCAAGCCTTTCCAACTTTAACCCTACTTTTTGTTATTTTAGCATTCTCATAGGCCTCATTTCTCAACTCTTCAAGTTATGAAATTTGCAATTTCTGAAGGTCACCGGCCTTATCTAAATCAGAATTTCGCTGCTTGATGGCTCATAAAGCTAGATACTCTAACTCAACAGGCAGGTGGCAAACCTATATGGGACATTCCTAGAATTGTCTTGAAAATGATCATGTAGGCCCATTAGGCATCTACCAGTTTGGTGGACTATTCTTTCCTGTTTTGGTTCACGGTCTTCTCCAAAATAAGCTTAATTTGTTTATTGGAGATCTCTACCTGCCCACTAGTCTGAGGATGATATGGTGCGGACAATTTGTGAGTTATGGCATACTTTTGCATAATAACTTCGAAGGATCTATTGCAAAAGTGAGTGCCATTATGATAATAGCACGAGGGGTTCAGAAGCGCAAGAAGATGTTCTTTTTCAAAAATTTGATGACAACCTTGTTGTCATTAGTTTTGCTTGGGATGGCTTTTACCCACTAGGACACATAATCCATAACAACCAATATGTATTGGTTTCCAAATGAATTAGGAAATAGACCCATAAATTCGATGCCCCAAACATCAAGCAGTTCTATTTTTAGAATTGGGTTGAGGGGTATCATGTTTCGCTTTGAGATCCTTCCTACCATTTGGCATTTAGGGCACGTCTTGCAAAACTCAAAGACATCTTTGAACAAAGTGGGTTAATAGAACCCACTTTGTAGCACTTTTCAGCAGTCCTGCAAGGATCAAAGTGTCCACTGCATGCAACCTCGTGATAAAAAGACAGAACACTCTTAATCTCATCATCGAGAATGCATCTCCTACTAATTTCGTCGGAATAATACTTGAAAAGATATGGTTCCTCCCAGAAGAAATACCAGACTTAAGATAAGAACCTGTAGACATCTTTTAGACCAATGAGATGGAATTTGGTTCGTGACTAAGTAGTTTACTATGTCAGCGAACCAAGGTTCTTTAAAGGCAACCAAGAGTTGTTCATCGGAAAAGTTATCATTGATGGGCAATTCATTGAATGGTGAGTTTGGGATGCGTGAAAGATGGTCAACAATGATATTTTCTACACTTTTTTATCTCGAATCTCGAGATCAAATTCTTGAAGAAGCAAGATCCAACAAATTAGTTGGGTCTTAGCATCTTTCTCCATCATAAGGCATCTTAAAGCAGAATGATCGGTGAAAATGGTGGTTTTGGAGCAATGTAGGCAGGGACAAAATTTCTCTAATGCAAATACTACAGCAAGGAATTCTTTTGTGGTTGTAGTGTAATTCAATTGTGCATCATTGAGATTCTTACTTGAGTAGTAAATCATATGCTGCTTATTATCAATGCGTTATCCTAAGACGACACCTATAGCAAAATCCGAGGCATCATATATGATTTCAAATGGCTTTGACCAATCTGGTGCAGAAATAATTGGTGCATAAATAAGCTCATTCTTTAGCTTCTCTCGAGAATTAAGACATCCACTATCAAAATTAAAGGACACGTCCTTAGCTAAAAGGTTAGTTAAGGGTCCAAGAATTTTGCTAAAATCCTTAATGAACTTACGATAAAAACTGGTGTATCCTAAGAATAATCGAATATCTTTAATACAGTTCGGCACCAGGAGCTTAGCTATAACTTCAATCTTGGCTTTATCCACTTCAATTCTATTCTTAGAAATTTTATGACCCAAGACAATTTCATGTCTTACCATGAAGTGACATTTCTCCCAATCCAGTGACAGATTTTTCTCAGCACAATGTTGGAAGGCAAGTCGAGATGGTGAAGACATTGATCAAATGAGTCTCCACAAATGGAGAAATCATCCATGAATATTTCTAAAAATTATTTCACCATGTCAGAGAAAAGACTCAAGATGCAATGTTAAAACGTTGTTGGGGCATTGCATAGGCCAAAAGAGATTCGGCGATAAGCAAATGTCCCAAATTGACAAGTGAGCATATCTTCTCTTGGTCCTCTGGAGCTATGAGAATCTGATTATACCCTGAATAATCGTTCAAGAAATAATAATACTCATGGCCAGCCAAACATTTAAGCATTTGGTCAATGAATGGAAGCGGAAAGTGGTCCTTACGAGTTGCTGCATTTAACTTTCTATAGTCAATACAAACTTGAATCTTCATGAAAAGTCGAGTTTGGATCAACTCTTTGTTCTTATTTTTCACCATGGTGAAATAGGATTTTTTCGGAACCGCGTGGACAGGACTGACCCATTGGCTATCAGAAAAGAAATAGGATAGATTATCTCATTGTCTAAGAGTTTCAAGATTTAGCACGAATAGCCTCTTGCATAAAGGGTTTAACTTACGTTGCGGGTCTCTCTTTGGTTTCGCTTCTTCATTGAGATGAATGCGTGTTGAACTATGGCTGGACTCAATCCCTTTATGTCGGTCATCGTCCAACCAATGGCTTCTCTATATTTTTTAAGAATTGTCTTAAGATTCTGTTCTTGTCCGGTAAAATGGGGTGCAATTTGATGAGAAAAGTCTCTTGTTGGCTTAGATAGACGTACTTGAGATGCGTAAGTAAAACTTTCAACTCTAAGGAAGGAGAAGGCTCAATGGAAGGAGAAGTCAAATTTACTGGCTCCACATTTGGCGAAATAGGGCTTGATGCACAATTCACAGTAGATTCGACAAACGAAGACTCTAACTCGAAGTCACAATAATTTTCTAGTTCTAACTCTTCTCTGTGCTCCTTTTTAAGTTCTCAATGAGGTTGACTTCAAATGTTTGATCCTCAACATCAAGGGGTTACTTTCCTAGGTTGAAGACATTGACTTCTCTAGTTATGTCTCCAAAGGTTAACCTTATGGACCCATTCCTACAGTTGATAATAGCATTGGCACCTAGGATAACTGGAGTTTGAGTCCTAAGATTGGACACAGGTTGTTCTTCAAGAACTATGAAATCAGTGGGGTAGATGAACTCCATGACCCAAATAAGGACATCATTAATCTCCCCCTTCGAAACTTTCACTTACCAATCATCCAATTGGATAGTGACTCGAGTTAGGCTAAGCTCCCCCAATCTAAGTTGTTGATAAACTGAGAAGGGGAGCAAGTTGATACTTGCTCCTAAGTCAAGAAGTACACGACTAATCTCGGCTTGTCCTATAGTGCAGGCAATGGTGGGACAACCTAGATCCTTTACTTGATAGGGATCGGACCCGACAATAGCTTACTAATATTAATAACTAAGAAGAGTTTTTTAGGTACATTAGTCTTTCTCTTCTTGTCGCACATGTTTATAAGAAATTTTACATAAGATGGGACCTATTGAATGGCATAAAGAAGTGGCACATTTATCTTTACTTGATTGAAGATCTCAATTATCTTATCTATGTGTGCATTCTACTTGTTTTTCTTCAGCTTATATGAAAATGGTACTATAAGATTGTGCACCTGACTGGCTGACTTGTCTTTTTCAGACTCGTCAAATTTGGATGGATTGAAACTAGATGAGGTGGATGCTTGCATGTGGTTGTGATGAATGGAATTTGATGGCATTGACACATGATTATCAACTTTCTTTCCTGACCTCAATGTATGAACAAAATTACATTAATTAAATTGTTGATTCTCAACCAGGTGACCTGGTTAGAGTTTCTTGGGTTCGTTGATGGTTGACTAGGCAAAGTACCCTTAGGTCTCTCACTTTGTGAATTAGCTAGTTGACTTATTTGAACCTCTAACCTTGTTATGGCTTGTTTGTTGTTGTTCTGTATTATTTGTATGAGAGACTCTTGATTCCTCATATATCTTTCCATGGCCTTCTCAAAGTCAGTCATTTTCTTCTCAAGTGGAGGACTTTGGAAGGAAGGTTGTGGAGCATGATTAGGAAAGTTTTATTGATAATTGGAAGAATTGGATTGATGATTGGAAGAATTATGATGGCAATTTGGAAAGTTAGGTTGATGATTGGAAGAATTGTGATTATAATTGGGATGCTAGAAGTGGTTTGACTTTGACGAAATTATCCCAAGAAGTGATGGAATCGACCACTAAGCTGTATATCCATTTCTTGGTTAGGTCCTTAAGTGCGAAGGGGATGAAGCATAACCTAATCGCATCGTCTCCTAAGTGGTGTATACTCATCATGACACATGCTTCCTCAAATTCTCTAATGAAGAAGTCTGCATCCTCAGACTATAGACCATGAAACTTGGGCAGAGTATTGATAAATTATGGTTTCAGTTCAAAATTATTGCCACCGGCTTTCGGGTGCAAGATGGTAGGGAGGTCCTCATGGGATTGAACCTCTCCTGCAACGATATAGGTTGAGCCATAATCAGATCTGGTTTTGGTTCTGATTTAGGTAGTAAAGTGCTTCTAGTCAACCTAGATGAATTTGGATCTCTCGACCATATTTGCATACACAATTACTACCACAAACAAGTTTACCAATCAGTCAAAAAGAAAAAAAGAAAAATTCAACCACGTCTAGTCTATGGTAGACTTAGACCTAAATAACTTCTAACTAGTTAGATTATCCACAGGAGGTATAATACAGAATCTGACTACAAGCTAATTAGCCAAATCGGGGCAAGATTGGTGGGAGGTATTCGTTCAAAAAGCGACGGACCTAATTAAGCCAAACCACCAGCCTTTTTGATGTATGACAAAAAGGGGGAGAATAAGTTTACATGGACAAAAATAAGTTTTATGAATTTATATGTTTTGGTTTTATGAATTCTTGTGTTTTAGTTGTTTTAGTTTAAATTGGTATCAAGGAGCAAGAGCAATTTTTTTTGGTAGTTTTGGTATCAAGAGCAATTTTTGTGTTTTATATATTTGTTTTAATTAGTTTCAATAATTGGTGCATCATTTCAATTATTAGTATCTAGAGCATATTCTTGTGTTTTATGTATAGCATAATTTGAGGGGGAGTTTTCTCCTTCCTATATTTTTGTTAATAGCCTATTTGTTTTGTCATCATTAAAAAGGGGGAGATTGTTGGCCCAAGAGGTTACACTCTCCAATTGTTTTGTGTTTTGATGATGACAAACCAAATTAGTGCTATTTGGTACTAATGATTCTATTCAAGATAAGTTTCAGGTTTGTACCATGTTTGGAGGCCATTTGCTTAGCTTTTGCGAAAACTTCTAAGTTCCATATAGCAAGGAAGGCATATTGCACATCAAGGAAGAATCATAGAAGAGAAGGCTCTAGCAAGGCATTGGATGGCTCAAAGACTTGAAGATAGCACAAGAAGTCTTCATGTAATTTGTTTTTCAGTTTATAGTATGTTAAAGAATAGTGGATAGGTTTGAAGCTCTATCACACACGTTTTTGCGCACATGCTCATTCCAAAATAATTTCTTATAAATTATACAAAAATATTTTGCATACAAGTTTTTGCCTACAAATACATCTTTATGTTTAATTCTATTTCCTGTTCAAAAGTATTTTTGTTAAAATCAAAATCCTCTTTATTTTCTTTTCCAAAAATGATTTTTGACTTGATCCGGTCGACCGGGACAGTCGACCGAGTCTGTGTCAGTCTGGTCCGGTCGACCGGACCAGTCGACCGCGGTTCTGGCAGATGCACGTATCCGTGTGCATGTCTGCCAGTCGACCGGGGCGGTCGACCGATATATTGTTTTTGCTCACAGGTTTTCTCAGTCGACCGGGTCGGTCGACCGCTAGCCTATAACGGTCGGATTTTTGAACTACCGGTCGACCGGCCCAGTCGACCGATGTGTCCGTTGAACAGTAACGGGCAGATTTTAAGTGAGCTGTTTATTTTTGTCTTTTGTGTTTAAAAATTCGTTTAAGGATATATTTTGATCTAATTACCTCCTAAACATCAGTAATTATGTTTTATCCCTAAACCCTAGCCCTCTCCTATAAATAGGGGTGTTTGGGGAGAGATTTGTTACAACAATTTTTGCTAGAAAATTCAAAAGTTTAAGGCTTTCAAAAGAAACTTGTTTCTTGGTTTTTGTGCTGAATTTCTCACTGATTTTCTGAAGGGTTTTCAAATACTCTCTGATTTAATTCTCTTTCTTCACTTACAACAAGAGCTTCATTCCTACTCAATATTCTCTAAGGACCTTTGTAAGGGAAGAGATATTTGAAAGAGAGAGTTTGTGGTCTTTTAACTACCAAGGAAATTACTTGTACTTGAGATTGTAGGAGTTGGGTACTCCATTGTATTTGAGATCTTTGTGATAGTGGAAGTGGTCGGAATCCTTCTGGGGAAGGCGGGGAGTAGAGCTGGGTGCTCGAACCTCGATAACATATCCTTGTGTTTGCGATTGGTTTACTTTTCTTGTTCTTACACTCCTTACTCTACTTTGCTTGCACTTATTAATTGCTCATCATATTCATTGTCATACTTAATTGCTTGCATTCATCTTGTGATTCTAGATTGGTGATTGTTGTAGCTTTAAATTCTTAAATTGCCCTTTGATTAGCTTCATCACCTATTCACCCCCCTCTAGGTGATTTTCAATTGGTATCAGAGCTTGGACTCTAGGTTTGGCTTAACATCCATAGAGAGATCCTTAAAACTTGCTAATCAACATTTTCATTTCATTCATTTATCACTAGTAAACATGGCCGACAACATTAAATCCCCACCTAAATTTGATGGACTCAATTTCCCAATTTGGAAGGTTAGGATGACTATATTTTTGCAATCTTTGGGTAGCTTAGTAGCCAAGTCCTTGACCAAACCCTATGAAGCACCCGATGGTGATGAGAGCACTTGGACCGACCTTGACTTTAAACTATATGAGGCTAACTCCAAGGCCCAAACTCCCTATTAACTGCCTTGAATGAGGATGACCTTACACGGGTAATTCATTGCCAATCCGCCTATGAGATTTGGCAACACTTATTGGTCACACACGAGGGGACTTCACAAGTCAAGAGAGCTAAGATAGATCTCTTGAGGTCCCAATATGAGTCATTTAAAATGCTTGATGATGAGTCTATTGATAGTATGGCTACAAGGTTTACTAAAATCACTAATGGTCTTTCTTCCTTAGGTGATGACATCTCCAACGATCAAAAGGTGCGGAAAGTAATTCGGGCTCTTCCTTCATCATGGGAGATCAAGGCCACCACCTTGAAGGAGTTGAACGACAAGGACGAGATGGACCTCATTAGTCTCATTGGGAACCTAAAGACCCATGAGATGGAGAAGAAGGCAAGAGAAGAGGCCACTACTTCAAAGAAGAAATCCATAGCCTTCAAGACTTCATCCACCAATGATGACGATGAAGTTGACGAAGAAGAAGATGAGGAGCTTACTCTACTTGTTCGCAACGTCAAGAGGATGTACCGGAAGAACAAGCTCAACTTCCGGAGAAAATTTGAAGGCAAAGAGGAGCGGAGGATCATTTGCTATAATTGTCGTAAACCCGGACATATCATGGCGGATTGTCTGGAGTTCAAGAAGAAGATGACTTCCTCCTTCAAGCCAAAGAAGCCGGAGGAAAAGAAACCTTACAAAGCTACGTGGGATTCGGAAAGCGAGTCCGAAGAGGAGGTGGATCAAGCTAATATGTGTTTCATGGCAAACACACCCAAGGTAACCCCTCAATCCCTTGATGATGAAGATGATGATGTAAGTAAGGAAGTTCTAGTGCATGCTTTTGTAGAACTTTCTGAAACTTATGATAACAAGAAACTTGAATGCATAAAATTACAAAAAGAAGTTGCTTTTCTTAAGAATGAACTTGCTATGGTTTCTAAAGAAAAGGATAATATTTCTTCTAATCTCATTTCTATACAAAAAGAATTTAATGCCTACAAAGTTTCTTGTAAAGCAAAATCTCCTATTATTGATGAACAAGAAATTTCTTCCTTTAAGTCAAAAATGAATGATTTTGAAAGAGTTTTAAATGATTGTGCTTTTAATACCAAGAAACTTGAGAACATGTTTTCTAAAAAGCACACTTCACATGCTAACACTTCACAAGCTAAGAATTCTCATTCTCACACCACCCATGCTAAAGTTTCTCATGCTCACAAATCACACACTCACTATGCTTTTAAATATGGTAGAGTGTATAGATGCACATATTGTGGTAAAAATGGACATTTAGCTAAGTTTTGCTATGATCAACTAAATAGAACAAATAATCTTGTTTGGGTTCATGACACTAACCCTAGAGGACCCAAGAAAATGTGGGTACCAAAATCAAGTCTTAAATTGTTTGATGTAGGTACACACCAAACTCCAAGACGTAGGAGCGGTGGTACCTTGATAGTGGTTGTTCAAGACACATGACATGGGACATCAACAACTTCACAACCCTATCAAGGTACATGGAAGGTGGCACCGTCACCTTCGGGGATGACTCCAAAGGAACTATCATCGGTATAGGTAACATTCAAATTGGTGCATCTCCTATTATTGAGAATGTTGTTTTAGTTGATGGTTTGAAACATAATTTGCTTAGCATTAGTCAACTTTGTGACCGTGGACTTAAAGTTGTTTTTGATGATACTTCTTGCAAGATTTTTGATGTTAAATCTAATGATTATATTCTTACCGGTTTTCGTGATAATAATGTTTATATTATTGACATGCTTAATTTAGATTGTTCTACTAAATGCTTGAATGCTTTTGATGAAAATTCTTGGCTTTGGCATAGAAGATTAGGACATGCATCTTTTGACCATATTTCTAGGATTAATTCAAAGGAATTGGTGAAGGGTATACCTTGCTTGAATTTTGAGAAAGACCGCATTTGTGGTGCGTGTCAACTTGGGAAACAAACCAAGTCTTCCTTTAAAACAATCAAGGATATCATGTCAACTAGGCCTTTAGAATTAATTCATATGGATCTTTTTGGACCAACTAAAACTAAGAGTTTAAATGGAAGTAGATTTGCATTTGTTTTGGTTGATGATTTCTCCCGTTTTACTTGGGTTTTCTTTTTGCAACATAAAGATCAAACTTTTTCTCATTTTAAGATTTTTCGAAAAAGAATTGAAAAAGAAAAGGGTTTTCCGATTTTGAGAATAAGGAGTGATAGAGGTGGTGAGTTTGTTAACCAACTCTTCATGACTTATTGTGATGAAAAGGGAATTAAGCATGAAATGTCTTGTCCTAGAACTCCACAACAAAATGGAGTAGTAGAAAGGAAAAATAGAACACTTCAAGAGATGGCTAGGACAATGATAAGTGAATATGACCTCCCTCAATATTTATGGGCCGAGGCCGTAAACACCGCATGCTATATATCGAATCGTATTTATTTATGCAAAAATTCTTCAAAAACTTCTTTTGAAATGTATCATTCTAGAAAACCAAATGTTGCATATTTTAAAGTTTTTGGATGCAAGTGTTTTGTTTTGAATACTAAGGATAATTTGGGTAAATTTGATGCTAAGGCTTATGAGGCTATCTTTGTTGGATATTCCTCTACTAGCAAAGCATATAGAGTTTTCATTAGATCTTCTCAAACCATTGAAGAATCCATGCATGTTAAGTTTGAAGAATCTAATGTGTTTGTTAAGAATGTTGTAGAGATTGAACCATTAGGTGAAAACATGGAGAAACTATCCTTGAAGGACTCACCCGCGCAAGAAGATAAGCAAGAATCTATAGGTGAAGTTCAAGAGGATAAGGAGGAAAGCACTCAACCGCTTCCTAAAGCTTGGAGATACGCTACAAATCATCCTAAGGAGCTCATCTTGGGTGATGCATCTAAAGGAGTCACAACGCACTCCAAACTCCATGACCTATGTGGTAACTTTGCTTTCATTTCTCATTTTGAACCAAAAGGCATTCTCGAAGCCGAGACGGACCCATATTGGTTGCTTGCCATGCAAGAGGAACTCAATCAATTTGAGCGCAACCAAGTTTGGCACCTTGTTCCTAAGCCCCACGATAGACCAATAATTGGTACTAAGTGGATCTTTAGAAACAAGATGGATGAGTCTGGAAATGTCATTAGGAATAAAGCTAGGTTAGTGGCCCAAGGTTACACTCAAGTTGAGGGAATTGACTTTGAGGAGACCTTTGCACCCGTAGCACGGCTTGAAGCCATACGGATGACACTAGCTTTTACATGTTTTAAAAATTTTAAACTTTTTCAAATGGATGTGAAAAGTGCATTTTTGAATGGTTTTATAAATGAAGAAGTTTATGTTTCTCAACCTCCCGGTTTTGTTGATCATGTTCATCCCGATTTTGTTTTTAAACTTGATAAAGCTTTGTATGGATTGAAACAAGCTCCAAGAGCTTGGTATGAAAGGCTTTCTAGTTTTCTCATTTCAAATGATTTTATTAAAAGCAAAGTAGACACAACTCTTTTTACTAAGCATGTTGATAATGATATTTTAATTGTGCAAATTTATGTTGATGATATAATTTTGGATCTACTAATGAGCTTTTATGCAAGGATTTTGAGAAGGTAATGCAACTAGAATTTGAAATGTCTTCCATGGGTGAGCTCAATTTCTTCCTTGGACTCCAAATCAAGCAATAGCAAGACAGAACCTTCATTAACCAAGCCAAGTACGCAAAGGAGCTAGTAAAGAAGTTTGGGCTTGAAGGATCAAAGGCTTGCAACACTCCAATGGCAAATACAACCAAGCTTGATAAGGACGAACAAGGTAAAAATGTTGATATTAAATTATATAGAAGCATGTAGGAAGTCTTTTATATTTGACGGCAAGTAGGCCGGATATCATGTTTAGTGTGTGTCTTTGTGCTAGATTTCAATCGTGTCCTAAAGAGTCTCATCTTATTGCGGTAAAACGCATTATTCGTTATATTAAGGGCACTATTGGAATGGGTCTTTGGTATCCGAAAACTATAGATTTTTCAATGACTAGTTATTCGGATGCCGACTATGCGGGTTGTAGAGTAGATAGAAAGAGTACTAGTGGGACATGTCAATTTCTTGGTAATTGTCTTGTTTCATGGTCCTCTAGGAAACAAAATTCCGTAGCTCTCTCAACCGCCGAGGCGGAGTATGTTGCCGCGGGGGCTTGTTGTGCACAAGTCCTTTGGATGAAACATACTCTCCTTGATTTTGATTTGCACTTTGATCATATAAAAATATTTTGTGATAATACTAGTACTATACACATGACCAAAAATGCAAATCAACATAGTAAGACCAAGCACATTGAGATTAGATATCACTTTCTTAGAGATCATTTTGAGAAAGGTGATATAGATATTGATTATGTTTCCACGGATTTACAACTAGCCGATATTTTCACTAAACCTCTTGATTTTGTTAGATTTTCGTTTATTTGTGGAGAACTTAATGTTTGTATTATTGAATAGACATGTTTCTCATAACCCTTTTTGATGTATGACAAAAAGGGGGAGAATAAGTTTACATGGACAAAAATAAGTTTTATGAATTTATATGTTTTGGTTTTATGAATTCTTGTGTTTTAGTTGTTTTAGTTTAAATTGGTATCAAGGAGCAAGAGCAATTTTTTTGGTAGTTTTGGTATCAAGAGCAATTTTTGTGTTTTATATATTTGTTTTAATTAGTTTCAATAATTGGTGCATCATTTCAATTATTAGTATCTAGAGCATATTCTTGTGTTTTATGTATAGCATAATTTGAGGGGGAGTTTTCTCCTTCCTATATTTTTGTTAATAGCCTATTTGTTTTGTCATCATCAAAAAGGGGGAGATTTTTGGCCCAAGAGGTTACACTCTCCAATTGTTTTGTGTTTTGATGATGACAAACCAAATTAGTGCTATTTGGTACTAATGATTCTATTCAAGATAAGTTTCAGGTTTGTACCATGTTTGGAGGCCATTTGCTTAGCTTTTGCGAAAACTTCTAAGTTCCATATAGCAAGGAAGGCATATTGCACATCAAGGAAGAATCATAGAAGAGAAAGCTCTAGCAAGGCATTGGATGGCTCAAAGACTTGAAGATAGCACAAGAAGTCTTCATGTAATTTGTTTTTCAGTTTATAGTATGTTAAAGAATAGTGGATAGGTTTGAAGCTCTATCACACACGTTTTTGCGCACATGCTCATTCCAAAATAATTTCTTATAAATTATACAAAAATATTTTGCATACAAGTTTTTGCCTACAAATACATCTTTATGTTTAATTCTATTTCCTGTTCAAAAGTATTTTTGTTAAAATCAAAATCCTCTTTATTTTCTTTCCAAAAATGATTTTTGACCTGATCCGGTCGACCGGGACAGTCGACCGAGTCTGTGTCAGTCTGGTCCGGTCGACCGGACCAGTCGACCGCGGTTCTGGCAGATGCACGTATCCGTGTGCATGTCTGCCAGTCGACCGGGGCGGTCGACCGATATATTTTTTTTGCTCACAGGTTTTCTCAGTCGACCGGGTCGGTCGACCGCTAGCCTATAACGGTCGGATTTTTGAACTACCGGTCGACCGGCCCAGTCGACCGATGTGTCCGTTGAACAGTAACGGGCAGATTTTAAGTGAGCTGTTTATTTTTGTCTTTTGTGTTTAAAAATTCGTTTAAGGATATATTTTGATCTAATTACCTCCTAAACATCAGTAATTATGTTTTATCCCTAAACCCTAGCCCTCTCCTATAAATAGGGGTGTTTGGGGAGAGATTTGTTACAACAATTTTTGCTAGAAAATTCAAAAGTTTAAGGCTTTCAAAAGAGACTTGTTTCTTGGTTTTGTGCTGAATTTCTCACTGATTTTCTGAAGGGTTTTCAAATACTCTCTGATTTAATTCTCTTTCTTCACTTACAACAAGAGCTTCATTCCTACTCAATATTCTCTAAGGACCTTTGTAAGAGAAGAGATATTTGAAAGAGAGAGTTTGTGGTCTTTTGACTACCAAGGAAATTACTTGTACTTGAGATTGTAGGAGTTGGGTACTCCATTGTATTTGAGATCTTTGTGATAGTGGAAGTGATCGGAATCCTTCCGGGGAAGGCGGGGAGTAGAGCTGGGTGCTCGAACCTCGATAACATATCCTTGTGTTTGCGATTGGTTTACTTTTCTTGTTCTTACACTCCTTACTCTACTTTGCTTGCACTTATTAATTGCTCATCATATTCATTGTCATACTTAATTGCTTGCATTCATCTTGTGATTCTAGATTGGTGATTGTTGTAACTTTAAATTCTTAAATTGCCCTTTGATTAGCTTCATCACCTATTCACCCCCCCTCTAGGTGATTTTCATCATTTTAGTCATAGGCAAAACACAAAGTCTCCTTTGAGTGCTCAAGTAAAACAAATGAGATGGTTTTATTTTAAAACTGAAAACTTCTCTTTAAGCAATATTTAAAAATAGAATGGTAAACCATCAAGCTAGGTAGCAAGTATGGAATAAAAATAATTTAGAAATAGTTATGTTTTTGAAATAAATGTTTAAAGTTTAACACCCATTCTCACGTGCCTTCAAGAACAGAGCTTAACATAGGCATATCAATGATTCAAGTGGGTTGCTTTCATTAAAACCAATCAAGAGAAGACGGGTAGCGAGCCCAGAAAAAAAGTTTTTGCTTCTCATGATCGATGTAAAACAAAGCATATAAAATAAATGTGACATGCCAAATAGTTTGGAGAAGAAGTAAGATCCTGAATCTTTATTGTTGTCACTTCAACATCAGATTACAATCGCTCTTTCCCTCTCTCACTTGTGGCTGGACTAAACTAGAATAGAAACAAATGAAATTGCAAATGAATAGCAACTATCTAACATAAATCTCAACCTTAAGAATAATAAATTTAGATCCTAGTCTTCGTCCCTTTCTTCACAAAATTTTTTTGTATTTATTATGAAAAACCAAAGGAGGGAGGAGTGAGCAGATGGGAGAGTAAACACTCCCCCTATCTCAGCCACCTAGCTGCGGATCCGCGGCCCTGATGTGGCCATATGGGCACATCCGGGTGGAGGATCTTGGGGAATTTCTCCTATTTCCTTTTATCCAAAAAGATTTCAGTTTAATCTCCCGGTTTTGATGATTTTTTGTTGATCTTTAGTTAACTAACTGGATCCATAAAAATCTGAGTTTAACAGGTCTTCATTTAGTGTTATCTTCCCTGATATGCACTGATTTTCAGCTAGAATTGTCTTTATCTCTTTAATTTTGTTTTAATCTGAGTTTTAGTGGGGCTTTGGGCTTGTTTTCTCTTCCTTCTCCCTTGGTAATGGCCTGCACATTATTTACACAAAAATAAGAATAAGAATAGAGTTTATTATAAAATAAATATAGGAAATATGACAAGAAATATGCAATATCAGTGACCGATCATTATTCCAAAGACTCCTTTTGAGATTTGAAAATAATGAAAGCCAAATTTAAATCTTATGTATGCATGAGATTGTCGGACAGAGGAGAGGATTTATAATCCTCATATAAAAAAGTTTGACTAAACAACAGAAAGTAATTTCTTTATTGGGTATGCAATAAATTTCAAGGCATACAAGTTTTATTGTCCATCGTATACGCTAAGGATTGTAAAAGTTAAGAATACTAAACTTCTTGAGATTTTATAGTTCAATGGGAGCGAACATCCTTCTAAAGTTAGATTTGAGGAATTGTAAGATTTCAGTTTGATCTCCTGGTTTTGATGATTTTTTGTTGATCTTTAGTTAACTAACTGGATCCATAAAAATCTGAGTTTAACAGGTCTTCATTTAGTGTTATCTTCCCTGATATGCACTAATTTTCAGCTAGAATTGTCTTTATCTCTTTAATTTTGTTTTAATCTGAGTTTCAGTGGGGCTTTGGGCTTGTTTTCTCTTCCTTCTCCCTTGGTAATGGCCTGCACATTATTTACACAAAAATAAGAATAAGAATAGAGTTTATTATAAAATAAATATAGGAAATATGACAAGAAATATGCAATATCAGTGACCGATCATTATTCCAAAGACTCCTTTTGAGATTTGAAAAAAATGAAAGCCAAGTTTAAATCATATGTACGCATGAGATTGTCGGGCAGAGGTGAGGATTTATAATCCTCATATAAAAAAGTTTGACTAAACAACATAAAGTGATTTCTTTATTGGGTATGCAATAAATTTCAAGGGATACAAGTTTTATTGTCCATCGTATACGCTAAGGATTGTAGAAGTTAAGAATACTAAACTTCTTGAGATTTTATAGTTCAATGGGAGCGAACATCCTTCTAAAGTTACATTTGAGGAATTGCAAGATTCTTGTTCATCTTTAAGGTAAATAAGTTGGATGTCCTTCCACCAGTTATGCCTATCCAAATTTATATGCCACTAGGCATGCAGGATTAAGTTGAAGAACAACCGGTTCAAAAAAATTCAAGATGAACCATTACAAGATGATTCTATGCGTGAAGAGTTTGAACCACTCCATGAAGAATGTGTCATCCATAATCAAGAAACTTTGGATAAAGCTCCTGGACCAAGGAGATCTTCAAGAACAAGGAAATTGGCTATTTCTAAAGAATATGTTGTTTAATTCCAACTGTCTGAGTTTGGTCTCGAACCTAAGGATGATCCAAAGATGTTTTCATAAGCCATGAGAGGAGCGAACTCTGGCTTTATGATTTGATGCCATGAAAGAAGAAATGGAATCCATGGCAAAGAATCAAGTTTGGGAACTCATTGAATTACCTAAAGGAGCATCCATTGTTGGCTATAAATTGGTTTTCAAAACAAACGAGACTCTTTTTGTAATATCTAATGATATTAAGTTATACTTGTCATTAAGGGTTGTACTCAAAAGGAAGGCATTGATCACTTATTAAGGGTGCACTTAAAAGGAAGGCATTGATCAGTACAAGGAAGGCATTGATTATCATGAGACATTTTCTCTGATTTCTAATAAAGATTCATTTAGAATTATTATGGCATTGACAGCTCATATGGATCTTGAGTTGCATCAAATGGATGTAAAAATGGAATTTTTGAGTAGGGGTCTTGAGGAGAAAGAATACATTAGTAGTCAAAAGGATTTTCTCTTAGGAAAGAAGGTCAATTATTTTCCAAACTTAATAATTCAGTATATGAACTAAAACAAGCATCCTGTCAATGACATATAAAGTTCCATAACATTATTATCTTATACGGTTTTATTGAGAATGTTGCAGATGAGTGCATAAATGTTAAAGTTAGTGGAGTAATTTCATTCTTTTGGACCTATATGGCTATCTCAGAAGGCTTACATTAAAAAGTTTTGGATAGATTTTGAATGTCAGATTGCACTCCTAAGAACGCATCTATCGTTAAAGGTATTAAGTTCAATTTGAACCAATGTCCAAAGACTGATGAGAGCTAAAAGAAATGAAATTATTCCATATGCTTCTATAGTAGGCAGTGTTATGTGTACAGTTGCCTCTACAAAACTGGATATTGCCTTTGTTGTCAGAATGTTAGGTAGATATCAAATAGTCTTGATGACACATTGAAAAAATGCCAAGAGAGTTATTAGAAATTTAAAAGGCAATAAAGGCTCACATATAGCCATTCTGATCTTTTGGAATTGGTCAGATATACTGATCAGATTGGGCCAGGTATAAGGATACAGAAAGTCTATTTTGAAAACATTTTTCTCTTGGTTGGAGTTGTTGTATCTTGGAGGAGTATGAAGCAAAGTATTGCAGCATCTTCAACAATGAAATAGAATATATAGGTTGTTTTGAGGCATCATCACAGGCATCATGGTTGAGAAATTTTATCATGAGGCTTAAAGTTGCTGACCTTGTGTCAAAGCCATTACTGTGCTATTAATGTGACAATAACTCTGCATTGATATTTGCTATAAACAACAACAGTGGAAGTCAATCAGAGCACATCGACATCAAATTTCTTAGAGCTAAAGATTGAGTTCTTGATAAGCTTGTGACTTTTAGGCATATAAGGACTGAATCCATGATAGTTGATCTTTTAACTAAAGCTCTTCCAGTTGCAACATATAAGGTTCATGTAAATTGTATAGGGCTCATTAAACAATAAATACTTTGTGGTAATATTGTTTATTTTGTTATGTATGTCTAGACATGTGTGTAGCTGTTAGTAGCATAATAACTGTAGGATCTAAAATATTATGGCAACACAATGCTCAAACAAAGATATTAGCATTAAATATAAACTTGCACAAAAGGAAATTAAATCAAAGAAAGTAAATCAAACGCAAACACAAGTGATTTATTCTGGTTCGGTCCTCTTTACCTACATCCAGTCCCCAAGCCACCCCCTTGAGATTTTTCTTTTAACCTTTAATTTTGTACACCCAAAACAACCACCTTGTATACCACTTGATAAATCCCCTTTGCCAAATATATACAACTCTTCTTACAACTAAGAAGACGACAACACCTTATATAACTTCTCTTCAACCCGAAGACGCTCTTGTACAACACTTTCTCTTTGAGTGATTACAATCAATCCTATAATCTTGAATCTGTATGTGATTGTGAACAAGAACTCTTATAGGTGGACTCTCAGATATCTTCACTGAAGGATTGGAATTTGAGTGAAGAATAGAAAGTAGAAACAATTTTCTAAAAATAGAATTTTGAATAGAGGTTTTGGGAAGAAAACTATTGATATGATTGGTATTTTTAGCCTAGGACAACATCCCTATTCATAGGTGAAATCTATAGTCAGTTAGGAAAGCTATTAACTTGAATTTGAATTTTGAAACGTTGGATAAAATACCAGAAATTAGAAACTGACTAACAGTCAGAAACTGCCATTAGTCAACTTGACGTTGGGGGTTAGACGACTAGGGTAACAAGTTTTGCCTATAGTAGTCGACTTATAAAGGGGACAAGTCGACTAGGGAAGGTCTGATACAATTGACATGTTTCTGGAAACTTAACTTAGTCGACCAGCATTATATATAAGTCAACTACAACTAATATTAGTCGACTAGGGAAAGGTATAAGTCGACTAATCGTGCTATGCAGAACAAAAATAGAGAGTTGGTATGTATCTTGAAGCAAAACTAAGTCGACTATAGTTAGGAGTAAGTCGACTATAGATAGTATAAGTCGACTATGCTTGGTAATAAGTCGACTAATAGGCTTATGATGTGTGTGTGTATTCAAGACTTTTAACATTCTAATAAACAATACAATATACATCCATAGCCATAATCCTTTGGAAGTCTTGAGCATGTAGGACTCTTGTATAAGCTTGTGAGATAGGGCTCCAATGAAATGACTTCACAAATGTATCATCAAAATCAAATTTCAACATTCTCCCCCTTTTTGATGATGACACTTCGCGTGCACGAAAACTCCCCCTGCAGAGAATATGTTTTATATTCTCCCCCTGCAAAAAACAGGTTATAACAGATATAGAAAAACATGTGTTCTCCCCCAACAAAAATATATCATAACACATATATATATGATAAAATATTTGATATATATATTTTTTATCAAACTTTTTAGACGGTACCTGAAAAATAAACATTAGAATGGTATTAATCATTATAAGATCAAAGCATTAACCTTTAGGAATCTAAACCCAATTTGAATTTTGTTTCGATCTGTTAGTATACACATAATTGCATGAATTACATATAGAATATATGTATGATGCAATATAACTGGGTTGTAAGTCATTTACGATTTACGGACTTTTACGCGAAACAAACGGCCCCTTGAATCAATGTCCAAGGACTGATGAAAGCTAAAAGAAATGAAATTATTCCATATGCTTCTATAGTAGGCAGTGTTATGTGTACAGTTGCCTCTACAAAACTGGATATTGCCTTTGTTGTCAGAATGTTAGGTAGATATCAAATAATCTTGATGACACATTGAAAAAATGCCAAGAGAGTTATTAGATATTTAAAAGGCAATAAAGGCTCACATATAGCCATTCTTATCTTTTGGAATTGGTCAGATATACGAATCAGATTGGGCCAGGTACAAGGATACAGAAAGTCTATTTTGAAAACATTTTTCTCTTGGTTGGAGTTGTTGTATCTTGGAGGAGTATGAAGCAAAGTATTGCAGCATCTTCAACAATGAAATAGAATATATAGGTTGTTTTGAGGCATCATGGTTGAGAAATTTTATCATGGGGCTTAAAGTTGCTGACCTTGTGTCAAAGCCATTACTGTGCTATTAATGTGACAATAACTCTACATTGACATTTGCTATAAACAACAACAGTGGAAGTCAATCAGAGCACATCGACATCAAATTTCTTAGAGCTAAAGATTGAGTTCTTGATAAGCTTGTGACTTTTAGGAATATAAGGACTGAATCCATGATAGTTGATCTTTTAACTAAAGCTCTTCCAGTTGCAACATATAAGGTTCATGTAAATTGTATAGGGCTCATTAAACAATAAATACTTTGTGGTAATATTGTGTATCTTGTTATGTATGTCTAGACATGTGTGTAGCTGTTAGTAGCATAATAACTGTAGGATCTAAAATATTATGGCAACACAATGCTCAAACGAAGATATTAGCATTAAATATAAACTTGCACAAAAGGAAATTAAATCAAAGAAAGTAAATCAAACGCAAACACAAGTGATTTATCCTGATTCGGTCCTCTTTACCTACATCAGTCCCAAGCCACCCATTTGAGATTTTTCCTTTTAACCTTTAATTTTGTACACCCAAAACCAATAGCTTGTATACCACTTGACAAATCCCTTTTCTAAATGTATACAACTCTTCTTACAACCAAGAAGATAACAACACCTTGTACAACTTCTTTTCAACCCGATGATGCCCTTGTACAACACTTTCTTTTTGAGTGATTACAATCAATCCTATAATCCTTGAATCTGTATGTGATCGTGAACAAGAACTCTTATAGGTGGACTCTCAGATATCTTCACTAAAGGATTAGAATTTGAGTGAAGAATAGAAAGTAGAAACAATTTTCTGAAAAACAGAATTTTGGATAGAGTTTTTGGGAAGAAAACTATTGATATGAATTGGTATTTTTTGCCTAGGACAACATCCCTATTTATAGGTGAAATCTATAGTTAGTTAGGAAAGTTATTAACTTGAATTTGAATTTTGAAACGTTGGATAAAACACCTGAAATCAGAAACTGACTAACCGTCAGAAACTGCCATTAGTCGACTTAACATTGGGGGTTAGTCGACTAGGGTAACAAGTTTTGCCTATAGTAATCGACTTATAAAGGGGGCAAGTCGACTAGGGAAGGTCTGATACAATTGACATGTTTCTGGAAACTTAACTTAGTCGACCAGCATTATATATAAGTCGACTACAACTAATATTAGTCGACTAGGGAAAGGTATAAGTCGACTAATCATGCTATGCAGAACAGAAATAGAGAGTTGGTATGTATCTTGAAGCAAAACTAAGTCGACTATAGTTAGGAGTACGTCGACTATAGGTAGTATAAGCCGACTATGCTTGGTAATAAGTTGACTAATAGGCTTATGATGTGTGTGTGTATTCAAGACTTTTAATATTCTAATAAACAATACAATACACATCCATGGCCATAATCCTTGGAAAGTCTTGAGCATGTAGGACTCTTGTATAAGCTTATGAGATAGAGCTCCAATAAAATGACTTCACAAATGTATCATCAAAATCAAGTTCCAACATTCTCCTCCCTTTTGATGATGGCACTTCGTGTGCACGAAAACTTCCCCTGCAGAGAATATGTTATATGTTCTCCCCCTGCATAAAACAGGTTATAACAGATATAGAAAAACATGTGTTCTCCCCCTACAAAAAATATATCATAACACATATATATATCATAAAATATTTGATATATTTTTTTTATCAAACTTTTTATACGGTACCTGAAAAATAAACATTAGACTGGTACCAATAATTATAAGATCAAAGCATTAACCTTTAGGAATTCAAACCCAATTTGAATTTAGTTTCCATCTGTTAGTATACACATAATTGCATGAATTACATATAGAATGTATGTATGATGCAATATAAATATTTTTATCAAAAATGCTTAAGTGTTTTGGGTCCATATGTACTTGTTCTTAATTCTTTTTGAAATAATATCAGTATTTCTTTTCACAAAAGAATTATATGGATTATGATTCTTTTTACTAACATGTGTAGACTTTTCACTCCGATTTAAGAATTCAAGGCCATAATGATTATGTGACATCTTTTGATATGATTACAAATCATTTAACTTTCTTTTTCTTGATTAAATTTAGTCACATTTTTCAAAATCTCCTCATATTTCATTTTGAAACTTGATATGTCTTTATTTAAATCTGTAATTCTTTTATTTAAAGACAAAGTTTCTTTTTAAGCATTGCATTTTCTTTTATAAAATTCTCATTATCCTTTTCCAATGATGATATAACTTTTCAAAATCATCTTTTTGAGAATTTATAGAAGAAATTTGAGAAACATAACATGAATTTTCTTTGATAAGATTTTTATTTTCCTTTGATAAAACTTTATTCTTTATCTTTTCATTCTTAAGATTATTGTATAATTCATAAAATGCATCTAAGAGTTCAGTATATTGTACCTTATCTTCTTCTTGAGCTATAAAATATATGTTGGCATGTTCAGTGGCTTCTTCTTCGTCAGAGGAAAAGGAATCACTATTCTCCCATGACGCTTGATAATCTTTCTTCTTTTTGAACTTTTTGCTCTTGAATTTTTCTTTATTTTTGAGCATTGGGCAATCCTTCTTCATATGACCTGTTTTATTACAATTAAAACATTTAAACTTACCTTGCTTTAAGAATTTTCTGAATTTCTTGAGAGCATTGTCATCTCCTCTTCATCATCATCATCTGAATTGTCTGTATTCTAGGATACATAGAAGGCAAGTTCTTTCTTCTTTGAGAAAGGTTATTATTCATCCTTCTTTCTGTCTTCCAGTTGTACTTCATATGTCATTAAATTACCAATAAGGTTTTCTAATGACAAATAGAGAGATCATTTGATTCTTCAATTGCAGTTGTCTTCTTCTCCTAATCTGATGTGAGTGTACGAAGGATCTTGCGAACTTTTTTGACTTGGGTGTATTCCTTTCCAAGGGATGCTAAGGAATTTGTTATGTCAGTGAACCTTGTTATCATTTCTAAAATTGTTTCGTTCTCCATCATTTTGAAGAGTTTGAACCTGTGAACAAGAATAGAAATTTTAGATTCTTTAACCTTATTTGTACCTTCATGTGTGACCTATAGTATGCGCCATATTTAATTTGCAGATGTGGCTGTTGACAGACGATTAAATTCTTCTTTGGTTAAGGCACAGAATAACGCATTCATCGCTTTGGCATCAAGGTTCGTATTCTTCTTTTGATCATCACTCCAAGCAGTGTAGTTGGTTATCGGCTTGGTGTACGGTGCTTCTACTATATTCCATAGTTCGTAATTGAGCGATTGCAAGTAAATCTTCATTCTACACTTTCAGTAGTTGTAGTTTGATCTATCAAATAGTGGTGGACGTTGTGTAGAATGTTCTTCTCTTAATTGTGATGAAGGAAACTCTGTTGCCATCCTATAGGGTGTTGACCGTGTATGCAGGGCTTTGATAGAGTATGCCGGGTCGGGCTCTGATACCAATTGTAGGATTAAAATATTATGTCAACACAATAATTAAAAAAAGATATTTGCATTAAATATAAACTTGCACAAAAGAAAATTAAGTCACAGAAAGTAAATCAAACGTAAACACAAGTGATTTATCCTGATTCGGTCCTCTTGACCTACATCCAGTCTCCAAGCCACCCGCTTGAGATTTTCTTTTAACCTTTGATTTTATACACTCAAAACTAACACCTTGTATACCACTTGACAAATCTCCTTTGCCAAATGTATACAACTCTTCTTACAACCAAGAAGACAACAATACCTTGTACAACTTCTCTTCAACCCGAAGACGCTCTTGTACAATACTTTCTCTTTGAGTGATTACAATCAATCCTATAAGCCTTAAATCTGTATGTGATCGTGAACAAGGACTCTTATAGGTGGACTCTCAGATATCTTCACTAAAAGATTGGAATTTGAGTGAAGAATAGAAAGTAGAAACAGTTTTCTAAAAAATAGAATTTTGAACAGAGTTTTTGGGCAGAAAAATATTAATATGAATTGGTGTTTTTAGCCTAGGACAACATCTCTATTTATAGGTGAAATTTATAGTCAGTTAGGGAAGTTATTAACTTGAATTTGAATTTTGAAACGTTGGATAAAACACCAAAAATCAGAAACTAACAGTCAGAAACTGTCATTAGTCGACTTGAGGTTGGGGGTTAGTCGACTAGGGTAACAAGTTTTGCCTATAGTAGTCGACTTATAAAGGGGGTAAGTCGACTAGGGAAGGTCTGATACAATTGACATATTTATGGAAACTGAACTTAGTCGACCAGCATTATATATAAGTCGACTACAACTAATATTAGTCGACTAGGGAAAGGTATAAGTCGACTAATCATGCTATGCAGAACAGAACAGAGAGTTGGTATGTATCTTGAAGCAAAACTAAGTCGACTATAGTTAGGAGTAAGTCGACCATAGGTAGTATAAGTCGACTATGCTTGGTAATAAGTCGACTACTAGGCTTATGATGTGTGTGTAAGTGTGTATTCAAGACTTACATTCTAATAAACAATGCAATACACATCAATAGCCATAATCCTTGGGAAGTCTTGAGCATGTAGGACTCTTGTATAAATTTGTGAGATAGGGCACCAATGAAATGACTTCACAAATGTATCATCAAAATCAAGTTCCAACAAAAACATGTCAATCAAGTCTGCACATTCAGTTATTATGTCATGTAATGTTTAATTTCCATTCGAAATTAAGATTGGACTCGTAAAGTTGTGTTTTATGTGAAGCTTCATCTTTGAAAATTTTATTTCATTTTTTGGTGCAATTTATATATATTGGCCATAAAAAAGGTTGTGATTATGTGGTGTTATAAGGTTGTAATAAATGATCGAGCTAAGTGGGAGAATGTAAGATATTTTTCCTCATATGACTCATCCATTTTTATTTGACACAAAGGTGACATATAATAGAATGAAATAAATTAGTAACTATATAAATGGTTAAAAGGTATTTTTTTTTCTATTTCTTCGTTATAACCACCTTAATAGAAGGGTTTATAGAAAAGATTCTTTGCTTACACTTATGAGCACTTGTCATTTTTTCCTTCCATAAAAAGAAAATAAAGGGTATGGAGTAGGCAAGAAGTCATGAAAGGATAAGACATTTGGGAATTATTCTTATATAACTTCATGTAATAAGGGATTTTCGTGTTCATACGATTGAACATAGCTGAAGTTTATATATCTATACTCATATTTTTCCTATACATGAGACTAGTTTATTATATTTATAACATACTGTTAAGTAATTGATTCAAGTTTGATGTCAACAACATAAATTCGATTTCTAATATAAGTATCATTATTTAAGATTTAGACAGTTCCATAATCAATGCAAACCCAAATTACGATACATAGTACGCTCGGATAAATAACTAAATCTAAGCTTCTTGATGCATTCATCTTCCATCAATGGTTGATCATCCAATTCATGGATTGACATAGATATAGGTGGCACATGGTGGACTGAAAAATCTAAATCATCATATTATCTTGTCATTGTTTTTGCAATTAAGCTTTTTCTCTTGCGATCATCACTTAACTCTAAATTATTAAATTGAGGTATGTTTGGCTAGTGTTCACTTCACTCTTTTATTAAGTATAGTTATTTGTGTTCGTATTTTGAGTGTCTCATATACATTGGAGAAGAATCAAGGATCAGGTGGAGGTGTAATAAACTCCAGAGATCATGCATGGACATATACAGGCTTTGTACATGTCATTAGTCGACTAATAGGTTCTATTAGTTGATTAGGTTCTAGGCTAGTTGACTAATACTTGGATGTTGTCAACTAGGCTTAGTAACAGAAAGTTGGAGTTTCAGATTTTGTCAGAGTAGTCGACTAATTACTTGGTATAATCAACTAATACTTAGTATTAGTCGACTAATACTTGGCCCTAGTCGACTACTGTTAGGATCTAACAGTTTTCTTTACGGTTCTGATTCCAATTTGGCTTGGATGATTTAGGTTTTTCTTCTTTATCTGAGGCAGTGCTGATTGTGTTGGCCTGAAGTCCTTTCATTCTAGTTTTGATGACGACTAAATTATAAAGTTATGTTATTAATGATCTTATGTTTACTAAGTTTCAGATATAGGTTAAGATCATAATTGGTGTTTAGCTTCAATAAAGACGTGAAGTCAAGTTTCGAAGCTATTACGAGTTGATTCAAGAGCTCGCACGTTAAGATCACATCTAGTACTCAAGATGGAGTCAAGCTCTTGGATCGAGTCGCCTTGGAGAAGAAGGTCGACAAGAATACTTTGGTCTAGGTTTGTTTAGATGTTTAGTAGTTTAGATCTTGTGTAAGGATAGAATAGTATTGAATTGCTTAAGTTCACACACACAAAGTTTAAGTTTAAGTTTACATGTTTATATCTACATAGAATAAGTTTCATGGTTTATATATATGTTGGATTCTTTCTACACATATTAGAGCTTTATTGTTTAGAAAAACTTACCTCTATGTGTTTTGGTTTATGATGTATATGGTTTTATATTTTAATATATCAAGTACACATATATTATTTTCATGAATAGATTTCATCAAAAGAAGTTTACATGGTTTATATGTATATTAGATTTTAAACATATACATTGATGTTCATATTTGTTTAGAAAAACTTACTTTGATGTATCTACTTCATATATTTAAGTTTTATTTTTATCAAAAATTATCTTGGTATTTATTATCAAAAATAAGGATATATCATTTACTATGTGTATTGGATTCTATCCATACACTCAACGCTTCAAATGTGTTTCAATATCTTGTTTTTGTATCTATACAAGTTTTAGAGAAATCAGTTTTCCATTTCAAAATTTGATTTTAGAAAATACAGTTTTTGATTTATGCTTATATTTCTTTACCTCAAAAACAGTTCACATGTTTGTGATAAGTGTTGATTTTTTATCTCACATGCTTTTACTTCAAAGTATTTACATAAACTTATTTTTGTGGAATTTATAGGGATTTAAATGAATTTTCATGGTGTTTAAAGTCCAAGTTTCTATCCCTTATAATCTTTTTTTGGGCTGCTATCGATCGACCGACCGGTCAACTGAAGCCTGGCTCAGTCGATCGAGTGGTCGACCGACGTGCACAAAAAACGTGCACAAGCTAGCCCATAGCCCTTGGCTCAGTCGACCGACCCGTCGACCGTAGTAAAGAGCAGTTGACCGATTGGTCGACCGCTGGCTTAATCCAAATCTCGGGTTTGGCCGGTTAATCGAGCGGTCGACCGACAGAGTATTATAATACTCTACGGCCTGGGGGCGATGCTGGACGATCGACCAGCAACCCCAACTATCATTTTTTTACCGTTGTTCGGTCGTTCGGTCAGTCGACCGACAGGCCTGTTTAGCCTGGGTTTAGCCTCCCACGGCAAGTTTTCTGAACCCCTATAAAATGGGTTCTTGGGCAAGTTTTGAACAAGTTTTTAAACAGCTATTTTTCTCATCTTCTACAGAGTTTTAGTAACAAGTTTTTAAACAAGTTTTTGTGCTTCAAATCTCTATCTTTATAGGTTTCAAAGTTTTGGAAAATCAAAAGAAAACAAGTTTTGAGAATCTAGTTTTGTTTTTCAAATTCTTCATCTATCAAAAAGTTTTTCCCAAGAGTTTTCTTTGTGTTTTCTTTTTCAAAACCTCTGTTCACTCACATACTTGAGCTCTTTATGGCAATTGTATCCTCTAGGATCTTGTTTGTGAGAGGTGTTTTGCGATCACCCAGTTATGTTTGTGATCTTTTGTGATCACCAAGTTATGTTTGTGATCTTTAGGATCACCAAGTTGTAATTTTTTCTTTACTTTGTGCCTACCCTCTTGTGTAGCGGTGTGTGAGAGAGTTGGAGTTGTGTAGTCCCATTTTGTAGATTGTAATTCCTCGGTGGAGGTCCCTTTGTGGAAGGTCCTTGGTGGACATAGTGAAAATCCTTCTTTGTGAAGGCGGGGACGTAGAGCAGTGGCTCGAACCTCGAAACATATCTTTGTGTTTGTGTTTGAATCTTTCTCTCTCAACTCTCTTTCTTTGTATCTTGCATTGTTATTATTGCTCATGCATATACATGATATATATTATTTGTGTACTCACACTTGTGTTCAACCAAGAGAACTATTCAAGCACCTCAACTCATTATTTAGAGAAATAGTGACGAGAAGTTCCAGATCCCTTCACGGGGAATTTGGACTCACTCTTGATTACATAGTGTGTGTGTGTGTGTGTGTGTGTTTAGCATTTAGTTTTAATTCTGCATTATTTATCCTAGATTAGCACTACACCTATTCATTCCCCTCTAGGTATACTTTTAATTGGTATCAGAGCCTACGCTCCTGATATTCAGTTAACCACCTAAGAGTGTGATCCTCTTTTGGTACTCTAGTTATTTGCTTTGCACACTTATTTGTTTACACTCATGGATTATCTTGTACGACCCATGTTTGATGTTTTCAATATTGACATGTGAAAATTTAAAATGAGTGCCTACCTAAAAGCCTTAGGATTGCATGTTTATCTTGCTACTACTAAGAAATCTTATATTGATAATGGCAAGTACCTAGAGGCCAAAGCATAAGCCATGGATGAATTAAAGCACACACTTAGCAAAGAACATTTTTCTTTGATTTCTCATTATGATTTCATTTTTGCAGTGTGGAACACTTTGACCTCTCTCAAAGAGCAAACAACAAACATTTTGGAGAAGGAATCCATTGTAGATGAGTCCGACGAAGCGTGCTATATGGTCCAAGGGATAGACTCCCTTGAGGTAATTTCGGACACTCATCTAGATGATTGTGCTGGCTCTTCCAATGATTATGAAAGTAGTATGGTGCCCACGCTTTGAATGAAAAGTTTTCTGAGTTTTGTAAAAAATTGCTTTCGAAATATAAGATTTTGAAATATAAGAGCTTTGATTTAAAGAAAGAAAATGAGATGCTGTTTTCTAAGCTCGACTTGATTTTGAAAGAGAAGGTTGAGGTTTCAAATGAAAAGGATTCATTGAAAACTCAACTTGACCTTTTTTTAAATGAAAATAAATTTTGAAGAGCAAAAATGATTTTGATGTTGTTTTAAAGGAGAATATTTTTTGTTTTCAAAACTTGATTTAGAATAAAATGATTCTTTGAAAAACAAAATTGTTTTGATTTCTAAAGAATTAGATTGTATCTTTTTAAAAAATAATTCTTTGAAAAATAATTTTGAGTCTCATGTTTATCATGATTCTATTACTTCATCTTCTTGTGGTAAACATTTTACTTGCTCCACTTCTTCTTCCAAAATTGATAATGATGCTCATATTTTGAACAAGGGTGTTAATTGTTTTGGCTTACTTTGAGCAAATGTTCCATGAACCACAAGAGATTGGAATCTATGTTTTGAAAAAAAATATATACTCCATATATGCATGGACACCATTCACAGGATACCCATTGATTGAAACTTGAACGAGAGAATAAATATGTACAAAAATAAAAACAAATAATCAAATAATTAAAAGGTTAGATTCTTCTCATTGTTCAATTCTATCCGCTGCAGCAATGGCCAAAGCGGGTCGTGTTCCACTGGGAGGGAGGCGATGGAAGCGTTGGCAGCACGGTATATCTGTAGTCAAGACTTAGAAGAAAGTTTGGTTATAGTTTGAAATAAGAAAGTAGATCTAATCAAGAGGGAGAGTCTAGGTCGCTAATCTACCTTCACGACTAGTCTCCATTTAGGGGTTGTATCCTTTTAAACTAATGAAATATTCATCTAACTTGTTAATCCTAAGTAAGAAGAGTAAGATGTCCAACTTAACTTGTCTACACTACGTCAAGCCAAACCCTCATTTTACCCTAAGCCAAAGCTAATCCCTAAACTATGCCAAACCATACCCCTAAACTTAATTTAAAGCCAAACCCTACTCTAATCCAAAACCAAGCCCTCATTATATAAATCATTAAGTTGGACTATCATCACTAAACTTTAAAGGATTAATCTAACTAAAAATTATAAATCCATTAGACTAATCAACTAACCCTAGTTCTAACCCTAGTTGATCTAGTGATTAGCTAACCTAAAATTATTCTAGCCTAGCATCCTTTTTGTTTTATCTATCTTTTTATTTTTAAAATCTTTAAAGAAAAGAAAGAGAAGGAAGAAAGATTAAAGACAACACCAAAAAGCAAACCAAGAACAAAGAAATAAAAGGTAGACTTGAAATTAAAAAAACAAGAATAAGAACATAAAAAAGAAAAGATAATCTTTATTGATGCAATCCTTGGGTACAAGCTCCTTCTCCTACCTCCTTACAATAGCCAAGCCGAAGCCAACAACAATTACAAAGAAGAGAACTCAAAAGAGGCTAAACTAGTCTAACAAAAAACCCCTAAATCCTTAACCCTAACCTTATTCTTCTTCTCTCTGGATGAGGTGCTCTGTATGTATTGCAGGGCGTCCTTTTTATATAAGATTTGGGCCGAAGTCTTCAAAATAAAGCAGACCTCCTTCACGCTACCTCTATCTCTATCAATAAGCCGCGGAAACGGGGCTTTTATCGCGTTTTCGCGACAATCTCGTGGCCAACTGCACGCGCTTGAGCGCGTGGCCTCCTCTCGTCCGTCCATCTGGGCGCCTCCTCTTGGATTCTGCATCCTGACCCCCGATCTTGAGAATTCGGGATAACTTGGGAAGCAAGTTATCAAAAATCCAAATTTGAAAGGATTTGGTCCCTTTATCTTTATCTTCAAGCCTTTCTCCCCTTAGATTTGAATAGCAACTAGGAGTCCTACTTTATCCTTCCTCTTCCTCCCCTAGAATTGAATAGCAATTAGGAGTCCTACTTTATCCTTCCTCCTTCTCCCCTAGATTTTAAATTAATAATTAAAAATTCAAGTTTAGATTAGGTAAGATAAGATAGAAGCTTATAAATTACTAAAATAAATCATGCATGTGGGCTTCATTTATTTATCTTTAATTACTCAAGGCCTGCACAACACTAAACAATAAAACATTACGTAGCAGTGCTTTATAAAAGAATAATTAAGGAAATATGATGATAAGTATGATGATAAATATGCACTTTTGACTATCTATCACACCCCCACACTTATCTTTTTGCTCGTCTCGAGTAAAAATAAAAAGAAAAAGGAAAATAAAATAAAAACTAACCTATCCTAACTCACTTTCGTAGGAATCACGGTTGCACTTAGCACGTGCAATAAGATGTTAAAGCTCTAGGTTACTCCTAGAGGACGAGTGTTGTCTTATGAGGGTTTTCAGTGGATTACACCCACAAAATCCATAAAAGAAAAAGAAAATGTTAGTGATTAAATTTGTTTTATTTTAAAAAAGAAGAGAAATATTTGAAATATGTTTGAAGAAACTAACCAATCTATAAGCTTTAGGATTATCATTTTTATCATTCTTGAACTTAGTCTCTATACAATAATTCGTTATCAATTTTAGGTAAGGATTAAAATTGAATTTTTTATATAGTCTTTTTTGTTACCCTAAGTCATTTGCATCCTTGTGAACGTAAATCTTTACTAGGGATTCTTTAACTTGGACTCTCATGCCTCTTTATTATTATTATTTATATATATATATA
Organism: Agave tequilana; assembly: GCA_038442645.1. NCBI lineage: Eukaryota > Viridiplantae > Streptophyta > Magnoliopsida > Asparagales > Asparagaceae > Agave > Agave tequilana. The sequence goes on from JAVJIF010031972.1 coordinate 212,502, forward strand.
ATATATATTTTTTTTTAATATGTATAACTCATCTAATATTATTTTGTATAAGTATCAAGGCTTCTTGAGGCCCTCATACCTAACTAATTGACTATTAGATGTGTTAGTATATATACAGATAATATTTCTTAATTTTTTTAGGCTTTCTAATTCACCCATGTAGCAAGCCTATGGTCGGTGGCTCCCAAACCGGTCGGTTTTAGGGCACCGGGTGAGAAAACACCCCCATGGACTTAAGGACTCAAGTGAACTAGGCCACAAAACTAAGGACTTTATTTATAAAATCACCTTTAGGCGTGAATACTTATGCTTCTTGAGGCACATGCATCTAGCTTAATTAGTCATTTTTTTATTTATATTATTATATTTTTTTTTACAAGGCACAAGAGTCTTTGTCTTAGAATCCAAGATGTGTAAGTGTGTTAGGTTTGCACATTTCATTAAGGTAAAAATCAAGACTAATTACTTATTCAATTTTTCCTCCTATACCTAAAAATCTAATAATTTTTTTATTTTGACATAGTTTTTAGAAATCCTAATCTTGATTTTCCTAATTCTTAAGATTAACTTGGATTTCTTTCAAAGATAAGTCAAAATATTGTTTCCTTTTTTAAATATATATATTTTATTTTTGTTAAGTTAATATTAACCTAAAGTTAGTAAGCTAATCATTATATTAGTCTGGTTAGTAGATATTTTTTTCTTTTATTTTTTTATTTTTTTAAAAGTTAAGCGTTAGTACCCTCCCCCACACTTATTTCATGCATTGTCCCCAATGTATGAATGAAATACATGAATGAAATAAAATGCAAAAGGAGTATAGGTTCCAAAAATTTACCGATAGTGTGGGTCAAAGAGACCCATGGCTGTGTCTGCATCCGGTACTGGCTCCAAGAATGGTTTCAACATTTGATCATTTACCTTAAATTCATTACCACTCTTCGATTCACTAATCTCTATAGCTCCATGTTAAAATACAGTCGTAACGACGAATGGTCCTGTCCATCTTGACTTCAATTTTTCGGGAAAAGATGAAGTCTCGAATCATAGAGTAAGACTTTTTGTCCGGGGACAAAAGTTTTTCTCATGATGAACTTATCATGAAAAACCTTAACCTTATTTTTGTGATTTTCGCAATTTCATACGCCTCGTTCCTTATCTCCTCAAGAAGTTTGTAATTTTCGAAGTGCACCAGCCTTATCTAGGTCAAAATCTAGTTTCTTAATTGCCCATAGGCTCGGTGCTCTAACTCGACAAGTAAATGGCAGGCCTTTCCAAAGACTAGCCTATAAGGAGACATTCCTAGAATCGTTTTGAAGGCAATCATATATGCCCATAAGGCATCCATCAATTTCGTAGACCAATCCTTGCAGTTTTGACTCACGATTTTCTCTACGATAAGCTTTATTGTCTATTGGAGACTTCTACTTGTCCACTAGTTTGTGGATGATAAGGCGCCGATAATTTGTGGTTTATGGAGTATTTCTGCATAAGAGTCTCAAAGGTTCTCTTACAGAAATGTGATCCATTATTACTAATTATGGCACTTGGGGTTCCAAAACGTGAAAATATGTTTTCCTTTAAGAACTTGACAACAATTTTGTTGTCGTTTGTCTTGCAAGGGATGGCTTCAAGCTATTTGGACACATAGTCTACAGCCACCAAGATATATTGGTACCCAAATGAATTTGAAAAAGGTCCCATGAAATCGATGCCCCAAACGTTAAAGAGTTCTATTTCTAGAATTGGGTTGAGGGGCATCATGTTTCGTTTGGAGATCCTACCTACCATTTGGCATCTTGTGCACATCTTGTAAAAGTCAAAAGCATCATTAAACAGGGTAGGCCAATAGAAGCCACTCTGTAGTACTTTTTTGACTGTTTTGCGGGGATCAAAGTGTCCACCGCAAACAAATTCGTGACAAAAGGCTAGAGCACTTCTAGTTTCCTTTTCGGGAACACATGTAATTATTTGGTCGCAACAATATTTGAAGAGGTAAGGATCCTCCCAATGAAATACCGGACTTAAGATAAGAACCGATATCTATCCTGTTTTTACCAACTAGATGGGGTTTGGTTTGTGACTAAGTAATTAACTATGTCGGTAAACCATGGTTCCGTAGAGATGGCTAAAAGTTGTTTGTCAGGAAAGTCATCGTTGATGGGCAGTTCGTCGGAAGGTGCGTTTGGCACACGAGAGAGATGGTCAGCGACGACATTTTCGATACCCTTTTTATCTCAAATTTTGAGATCAAACTCTTGAAGGAGGAGGATCCAACGGATGAGTCGAGCCTTCGCATCATTCTTGAGCATAAGGTATCAAATTGCTGAATGATCGGTGAAGATAGAGGTTTTGGTCCAAAGTAAGTATGGGCGAAATTTCTCCAAAGCAAACACTATAGCTAAGAATTTCTTCTCAGTAGTAGTATAGTTTACTTGGGTTTCATATAGTGTCCTACTTGAATAATAGATCACGTGTTGCTTGTTATCTTTGCGTTGTCTTAAGACAGCGCCTATAGCAAAATCAGAAGCATCACACATGATCTCAAATGGTTTAGACCAGTCCGAAGGTGAGATGATAGGTGCAGAGATAAGTTCCAATTTTAGCTTCTCCCATGCAATAAGACACTTGTCATCAAAGACGAAGGGCACGTCTTTGGCTAAAAGGTTTGTAAGGGGTCTAGCAATTTTGCTAAAATCTCTAATAAACCTACGGTAAAACCCGGTGTGTCCCTAAAAAAGAACGAATGTCTTTCACGCATTGTGAAATTTGGAGTTTGGCTATGATCTCCACCTTAGCCTTATCCACTTCGATCCCTTTCCTAGATATCTCATGACCTAGGACAATCCCATGCTGCACCATAAAGTGGCACTTTTCCAATTTAGGGTCAAGTTCTTTTCGGTGCACCTTTCTAGCACTAGTTCTAAGTGATGTAGACATTGGTCAAACGAATCTCCATAGACGGAGAAGTCGTCCATGAAGATCTCCAAGAAACGCTCGACCATATCGGAGAAAAAGCTTAACATGCAATGTTAGAATGTCACGGGGGCATTGCATAGGCCGAAAGGCATTCGAAGAAAGCAAACATCCCAAATAGACATGTGAACATTGTCTTTTCTTTGTGCTCCGGGCCTATTGGGATTTGGTTATACCCTGAGTAACCGTCAAAGAAACAATAACTCATGGCCCGCTAATGATTCCAGCATTTGGTCGATAAATGGGAGGGGGAAATGGTCTTTTCTAGCAGCGGCGTTCAACTTGCTATAGTCTATGCATACTCGAACCTTGGTAGGTAGTCATGTTTACACTAACTCTTACTTGTCGTTTTCCACCACAGTAAAACTGGACTTTTTAGGGACCACGTGCACTAAGCTGACCCATTGACTATCGAAAATGGAATAAATGATCCCATTATCCAACAGTTTCACTATTTAAGCTTGTACAGTCTCTTACATGAACGAGTTTAGCCTATGTTGTGGGTCCCTCTTTGGTTTAACCCCTTCAGTTAGATGGATTCTATACTGAACTATTTTAGGACTTAGTCCCTTAATATCAGCCAGAGTCCAACCAATGGCTTTTCTATGTCTCCTAAGGGTTGCCAATAGATCTTCCTCTGGCCTATTAGCCAAGTTGGATGCAACTATGACTGGTAGCATCTCTTGTTCACCTAGGTCGGCGTACTTGAGATGCTTAGGCAAGGTCTTTAACTCCAGAAAAGGAGGTGGCTCGATGGGTGGAGGTGTTAAACTTATATTCTCCATCTCTATAGAACTTGGACCTACTCAATCTCATCAAGGTTGAGATCACTAGATTCTAACTCTTCATGACCGTTTGATTCTAGTGTGATCTCCTCTTTGTGCTCACTAGTCATATCCTCAATGAGGTTGACCTCAAAAGGTTCATCAATGTGTCATAGGGTTGGCTATCTAGATTGAAGACATTGACTTCCTTAGTCAAGTCTCCAAATGTCAATCTCATGGATCCGTTCCTGCAATTGATAATTGCATTTGTGGTCACAAGAAATGGTCGACCTAAGATGACTGGAGTTTGAGATCTAGGGTTTGACACTGGTTGTGTCTCTAATACAATGAAATCTACTGGGTAGATAAATTCTCCAACCCTAATTAGGACATCGTTGATTTCTCTTTTGGACCCTTAATTGATCTATCGGCTAGCTGAATTGTTACTTGGGTCGGGCTTAGTTTGCCTAGCCAAAGTTGTTGATAAACGGAGAAGGGGAGCAAATTAATGCTCACCTAAATCAAGAAGTGCTCAACCTATTTCGGCTTGACCTATTGTGCACGCTAGGGTAGGGTAACCGGGATCCTTATACTTGACTGGGATTTGGTTGGACAATAGCTCAAAAAAACCTTTTTGGGCATGCTAGTCTTCCTCTTCTTGGTGCACATGTCTTTTAGAAACTTTGCGTAACTAGGGACTAGTTGTATTGCCTCAAGAAGTAGAATGTTTAGCTTTACTTTCTTAAACATTTCTAAGATTTTCTCCATTTGTGCATTATTGTTACACTTAAGCCTATTTGGGTATGTGGCTTTGGGTGTGTGCACCAATTCAGCTGGTTGATCTTTTTGGGGTTCATTCGAGCTAGGAGGAGTGGAACTAGAAAGGGTTGATGGTTGAGTCGAGTCTTGTGGCATCATCACTTGGTTATCAACTACTTTTCCCGACCTTAATGTGGGGACCAAGTTACGTTGACTTGTGTCTTGAGCTTCATTAGTCTGCCTAGTGTTCCTAGGGTTTGGCAATTGTCGACTTGGTAGGGTTCCTTGTTTTCTTTCACTAACGGAGTTAGCTAGTTGACTCATTTGGTCTTCTAACCTACTCAAAGTTTGTGTCGCTATTTCTTGGGATTTCAAAAAGGAGTCCATCTTTCTTTCCATAAATGCAAGTCTTGACTCCATTTGTTGGTTTTGAAAAGTGGGTGGACTTTGATTTGGGATTTGTTGATGACATTGAGGTTGTGGGGCTTGATTGGAGAATTTGGCCCTAAATTAGTCCTTTTGTGGCCCCAAGCAAAGTTAGGGTGGTTTCTCCACCGGGATTGTAAGTGGGTGAATATAGATTATTGGTTGGCCTATCAAAGGCTGCATTTAAGTGTTCGGGGACTCCTTGTTGAGTTAGAAATATTGGACACTCCTCTATTGCATGAGACATGGACTGATAGTAAGTACAGCCTGCAGGGAATGCTGGGCTGACTTGGTTCACGACTTGCTCTCTAGTTCCTAGAGTCTCAAACTTGGTCTCTAAAGACTCTATTTTTCGCATCATGCTTGTCAATTTAGCTTCATGAGTTATATGATCCTTTATGGAATAGGCACCTCCTTTGGAAGCGATCGAATCGTTCGACTTAACCATTTCTGAATTTGGTTGCCATTGGATGGTCTTATCGGCTAAGTCCTTATATAAGGCCCCTCCCTCCGTTTCATTTTTACCCAAAAATCCCCTTGGCACATAGATTCTAGAAGGGTCTTGGTAGAATAATCTAGACCATCATAGAGAGATTAGCAAAGTCGCCATTTCTCTATCCTATGATGATGGCATTGAGCAAATAGGTCCTTGAACCGTTCGAAGAGTTTCCAAAAAGGTTCATTTGGCAATTGCTTAAACTGCAAGATGCTATTCCTAATTTGAGCAGTCTTATGAACATGATAGAATTTCTTCAAGAATGCCTTGACGAAATTATCCCATGATGATATGGAGCCGGCTTCTAGACTATAGAGCCATTTCTTTACTAAGTCTTTCAATGCGAATGGGACAAAGCGAATTTAATAACATTTACTCCTAAGTTGGCTATTTTCCTCATGAGGCATACTTCCTCAAACTCTCGAACGAAAAAGTATGCATCCTCAAATTCAAATCCAAGAAACTTTGGAAGAGTGTTAATGTATTGGGGTTTTAACTCAAATTGGTTGTCCCCAAATCAGGAAGTCTAATACATGAAGGTAGAGAGGTCCTAATTGGATAGAACCTATCTGGCAATGTTGATTGTTGAGCCATATTTTCAGTTTTGGGTGGTGAGCTATTTCTAGTTAGTCTAGATGTAGCCGGGTCTCTTGACCAAGCTGACATACAAAGTTAAGTTACTAAAGTTAACAAACAAGTTCACCCAAGTCAAACAAGTCAATCAAGTCCTAGTCTAAGCAATCAATCATAGTCTAAGTTAGCCTAGACGTAAACAACTCCTAACTTTAGGTTATCCTTGGGAGGTCTATTGCCGACCCTAACCACAAGTTAATCGGCCAGGTAGGTGGTAAGGTTGGTGGAGGTTATCCTTTAAAGACGTTCCTTAATTAAGTAACCACAAACCTTCAGGCTTTCTGCCCTTAATCCCCTTCTAGACACCAATTTAGCAAGAGTTAGTTTCGAACAACCTCCTTCTTCGGTCAACCTCCTAAATGAGTCCGAAGTCAACCTAGGGCCAAAGTCTAGTCAAATTTTAATCAAGATTAGGATGGTGCGTGCACGGAATGTGGCTTATGGGCCAAGGAAAGGTGATGAAATCCCCACCTTATGTTATTTATGGGTTATGCCCTTAAGATGTTTTAAATGTGTACGTATCAAACAAAAGAATCAAAACACACTATATTGAACTAAGTCAAACAAGGGTGTTTCCTATTTCATATGCAATGCATCACGTACCTTTGGTCTCCAGCACTCACCAACAATAAAATAAAAGAAGAGAAAAATAGACAATGCCTCTAGATGTAATGTCTAAATTTTTTTTTTAATTAGGTTTCGATTACTTTAGCATGTAATGTCAATAAATTTTTTTAATTAGAACTAGGGTTAAACTATCTCTGTTAAACTAGGTTAAATTAAAAACTTAGGTGTGTAGTAGACTAACCTTAGAAACTCCCTTTTGATGCCCCTGCAGAACAGAAACAACAAATTAGGGTTAGATATTACCGTGTTGTTCCCTTCCCAGCAACAACGCCAAAATTTTGATTGAAACTTGAACGAGCGAATAAATATGTGCAAAGATAAAAACAAATAATCAAATAATTAGAAGGTTAGATTCTTCTCGTTATTCAATTCTATCCACTGCAGCAAGGGTCAAAGCGGGTCATGTTCCACTGGGAGGGAGGGGATGGAAGCGTTGGCAGTACGATATATCTGTAGTCAAGACTTAGAAGAAAGATTGGTTGTAGTTTGAAATAAAAAAGTAGATCTAATCAAGAGGGAAAATCAAGGTCGCTAATCTACCTTCACAACTAGTCTCGATCCAGGGGTTGTATCCTTCTAAACTAATGAAACATTCATCTAAGTTGTTAACCCTAAGTAAGAAGAGTAAGATGTCCAACTTAACTTGTCTACACTACGCCAAGCCAAACCCTAGTTTTACCCTAAACCAAAGCCAATCTCTAATCATTAAACTATGTCAAATTATACCTCTAAACTTAATCTAAAGCCAAACCCTACTCTAATCCAAAGCCAAGCCCTAATTATCTAAATCATTAAGTTGGACTATCATCACTAAACTTCAAAGGATTAATCTAACCCTAGATTGCAAATCCATTAGACTAATCAACTAACCCTAGATCTAACCCTAGTTGATCTAGTGATTAGTTACCCTAGAATTATTCTAGCCTAACATTCTTTTTGTTTCATCCATCTTTTTATTTTTAAGATCTTTAAAGAAAAGAAAGAGAAGGAAGAAAGATTAAAAACAACACAAAAAATCAAACCAAGAATAAAGAAATAAAAAGATAGACTTGAAATTAAAAGAACAAGAATAAGAACATAAAAAAGAAAAGATAACCTTTATTGATGCAATCCTGGGTACAAGCTCCTTCTCATTCCTCCTTATAATAGCCAAGCTAAAACCAACAGCAATTACAAAGAAGAGAATTCAAGAGAGGCTAAACTAATCTAACAAAAAACCCTAAATCCTTAACTCTAACCTTATTCTTCTTCTCTCTGGATGAGGTGCTCTGTACGTACTGCAGGGGGTCCTTTTTGTAGAAGATTTGGGTCGAAGTCATCAAAATAAAGTAGATCTCCTTCACGCTCCCTCTATCTCTATCAATAAGCCACGGAAATGTGGCTTTTACCGTGTTTCCGCGGCAATCTCGTGGCCAACTATCACACGCTTGAGTGCGTGGCCTCCTCTCATTCGTCCATCTGGGCGCCTCCTCTTAGATTCTGCATCCTGACCCTCGATCTTGAGAGTTCGGGATAACTTGGGAAGCAAGTTATCAAAAATCCGAATTTGAAAAGGATTTGGTCCCTTTATCTTTATCTTCAAGCCTTACTACCCTTAGATTTGAATAGCAATTAGGAGTTCTACTTTATCCTTCCTCCTCCTCCCCTAGATTTGAATAGTAATTAGGAGTCCTACTTTATTCTTCCTCCTTCCCCCTAGATTTTAAATTAATAATTTAAAATTCAAATTTAGATTAAGTTAGATAAGATAGAAGCTTCTAAATTATTAAAATAAATCATGCATGTGGGCTTGTGGGCTTCAATTGGGCTTCATTTATTTATTGTTTAATTACTCAAGGCCTGCACAGCACTAAACAATAAAACGTTACGTAGCAGTACTTTATAAAAGAATAAGTAGGAAAATATGATGATAACTATGATGATAAATATACACTTTTGACTACCTATCACCCATGCTCATCATGCTCACATACAAGATTCAATGTATGCTAGTGTATGCACTTGTACACATTATGGTCGTATGGGCCACCTTACAAATTTTGTTATGATGGATTAAATACTTTGAATTTTACAAGTGAGAATGTTTGGGTTGAAAAGGTGCTAACCCCCATGGACTCAAAAAAGTTTGGGTACCAAAATTCACTCCCATTGCATTTGATGTAGGTGTGGGCTCTCACAACACGTGAGAGTTTTGGGGCCTTGATGGTGAATGCGTTTGAGCCAAATAGATACAATATTGGATGCATCGCTATCAAGGAAGCTTTGGTGGGAGGACCACCATATTTTGGAGACATAGAGACTAGTTCATCGGTTTGGTAACTATCTCTATCCTTCTTACATTGTTTATGTTTATATGCCTTCATTGATGATTTTTAGCATATCTTGGTTTTTCATGCTTATTAGGATAAATGCAATGTTTATTAGACTTGTGATATACATATATAGTATTTTGAGTACACCCATGTTTATATAGATTCATATCTTTTGTGTTCTCATTATAGTTTAGCTATTGTGTATATCCTAATTCTAATAACACTTGCATTTACACTAATGAATATATTGTTTTTCAATCGTGTTTTGTGTTTTTATGCTTCATGTTTTGATTACTTGTTTAGATGTAATTTTATTAAAATTTGTGATTATACTTGCATAATTAGTGAGCTATACTTAATTCTCATGATTGCGTGCTTTATTGCTGATGTGTTCTCATTACAAGTACTTGTATGACCTAGTTTTGATGACTCTTACATTTATGTTTGTATTCCTTTATTTTTTTATCACCTTTTGTACATGTTTTCATGAAAAAAGTTTAACTTCATGTATATATAAATTTTGTCAAAGCTATATGATATACATGTTCTATCCTTGAGTCACTTGCTCCATATGACATATACTCATTTCTGGACTCAATTAATGTCTGAATAATATGTATGCTTTAATTTTGACAAAACATATATATATATATATATACCTTGAAGCTTTTTAGTTTTTGGTAAAAATAGAATTTTCATATTTTATGATTTCATATTTATGAAAAAATCATATATTTCAATGATTTGATTTTCATTATCTTATCTCTATGATTATGTTTATTACATAATTCTTGTGCACTCTATATTTTGTGTTTACTCATAATTTTGGATTCATGAGAATCTATGTGCTTTATAGATTTTTGAGTGTCAATTCTCATGTAATTTTCATATTTCATGGAACATATATTTGTTTTATTCCTTACTTGAAGGATTTCGTGCTAGTTTTCAAAATTATCTTAATTTCTTATTCTTCAATTGGTAAAGTTTTCAACCTATACTAAATTATTTTCAAAATTTTATATTTGAAAACTTCTGCCTTACAAGGGCGGTTGGTTGGGCGACCATATATTCTCTTATTGAATATATTTTTAAACATATGCATGATAGGGTGGATGTTATGAGTTATGAATGATTTCAATAATATTTTATTTTTCAATACTCATGCTTTCTTATATATGTATGCATCATATTTCAATTGATATATAATTGATCATACATACACATATATAATTTCTTGTGCTAATTTAAAAATGTCTATACATATATATTTTATAGCACAAATTGTTACATGCTAAGCTTGATTAAGTTCTAAATGTTAATTGGTATCTTTTACAAGCTTATGCATTGGTTTTGTTGGTATTTCAAAAAGAAAGAAAAAATTCTTGATTTTATATTCAATTGGTATACATATGTTTTTAATCGGTATCTTACTCTCACTCTTTTTGAGAAAAATATTTTGTTTTAAAAATTACTTATATTTTTCATATTGGTATCAATTGTTTACAATTGGTATGTATATTGCAATTTTGGTGTTTATATTGAAAAGTTTACAATTGATATCAAGGATTATTAACTTTAAATTGGTATAATTTTTATGTGATATACATGGTGCCATTCAATTGGTATTTTTTTGGTATCAGAATGTTTTTCATTGACATATGTTTCTATTGGAATCAAAATTTGTTTTAATATGTTTTCAAAATTTGTTTTCAATTGCATTGCCTACATGCAAGGGGAGCTTAACTTCTCCTCTATATATAAATTCATAATGAGTGTAGTATATAGAGAAGAGTTTGACATCTTGTCTCTATATGATACACGTGTTTAGGGGGAGCTTAACATCTCCAGCTACGCATTGTATATTATGCTTATATGAGTTAGGGCTTAGTTATCCTTTTTTCATATAATGCATGTATGCAGGGGGAGTTCCTAATAGTCTCTCCTCTTCAAGAATTCATATCGTATATACATTTATCTTATTTTTCTTCACCCCTTTATTGATGAATGACAAAAAGGGGGAGAATGATTGGAGAAAGATTAATTTATATATGCATGTTTTAGTTTTATGCATATATTTTGTTTTGATATCTAGTTTTTATGAATATCCATTCTATTAGTTTGTTTATTGGTATCAAGAACTTATATTAGTTTATTGGTATCAATAGCTCATACTGCATATTCATTTATATTCATTTGGTATCATATTATCAAGTGGTATTGCATATTTTCAATTGGTATCAAGAGCTTACATTGCATGCTCATTTGAAATTAGTATCAAGAATTTATTCTGCATAAATTTGATACCTAGAGCTAACATTGCATATCTATAGGATTATTATGATTGGTATCATGCGCTTTTATTAAATATATATATATATATGTCTTATTGCTATGAATAAGTTAAGGGGGAGCTTCTATGAAGCTTATCTTTAATCCATGCCTACATAACCTCATAAGTTCTGTCATCATCAAAAAGAAGGAGATTGTTGGCCCGAAGGCCTTTCACCCTAGTTTTGATGATGACTAACTTATGATGTTATGTTATTAATGATCTTGTGTTTACTAAGTTTCAGATATAAGTCAATATTATAATTGTTGTTTAGCTTTAATAAAGACGTGAAGTTAAGTTTCGAAGTTTTCACGAGTTGATTCAAGGGCTCGCGCGTCAAAATCGCACCTAGTGCTCAAGATGGAGTCAATCTCTTTGGATCGTGTTTGGATCGAGTCGTGTTAGAGAAGAAGATCGACAAGAAGACTTTGGTTTAGGTTTGTTTAAATGTTTAGTAGTTTAGATCTTGTGTAAGGATAGAACAGTATTGAATTGCTCAAGTTCACACACACACAAAGTTTAAGTTTAAGTTTACATGTTTTATATCTACATAAAATAAGTTTCATGGTTTATATATGTGTTGTATTCTATCTATACACATATTAGAGCTTTATTGTTTAGAAAAACTTATCTCTATGTGTTTTGCTTTATGATGCATATGGTTTTAAGTTTTTAATATATCAAGGATTCATATATTGTTTTCTTGAATAGATTTCATCAAAAAAAGCTTACATGGTTTATACGTATATTGAATTTCAACATATATATTGATGTTCATATATGTTTAGAGAAACTTACTTTGATGTATCTACTTCAAGTATTTAAGTTTTGTTTTTATCAAAACTTATTGTGGATTTATTGTCAAAAACAAGGATATATTATTTATTATGTGTATTGAATTCTATCCATACACACTATACTTCAAATGTGCTTCAATATCTTATTTTTGTATCTATACAAGTTTTAGAGAAATCGTTCTTCCAATTCAAAGTTTGATTTTGAAAAATACAGTTTTTGGTTTATGCCTATATTTTACCTCAAAAATAGTTCACATGCTTGTAATAAGTGTTGGTTTTTAATCACACATGTTTGTACTTCAAAGTATTTACATGAACTTATTTTTGTGAAATTTATTAGGATTTAAATGAATTTTTAAGGGTGTTTAAAGTCAAAGTTTTTATCCCTTATAATCCTGTTTTTGGGCTGCTGTCGACCGATCAACCAGTCGACCGAATCCTAACTCGGTCGACCGACCGGTCGACCGACATGCACAAAAACATGCATAAGCCTATAGCCCTTGGCTCGGTCGACCGATCGGTCGACCGTAGCAAGGAGCGGTCGACCAACTTGTCGACCGTCTAGCTCAACCCAAATCTCGATTCGACCGAGCAGTCGACCGACAGAGTATTATAATACTCTGTGACCTGGGGTCGGCCTATCAGGCGGTCAACCGACAATGATCATTTTTTTGACTGCTGGCCGATTGGCCGGTTGGTCAACCAACAAGCCTGTCTGGCGTGGGCTTAGCCCCCAACGGCTAATTTTCTTAACCCCTACAAAAATGGGTTATTGGGGCCAGTTTTGAACAAGATTTTCAAGAGCTATTTTCCTGTCTTCTACAAAGTTTTGGGAATAAGTTTTTAAACAAGTTTTTGTGCTTCAGTTCTCTATCTTTATTTTATTTCAAAGTTTTGAAAAATCAAAAGAAAACAAGTTTTGAGAATCTAGTATTGTTCTTCAAATTCTTCATCTATAAAGAAGTTTTTTCAAAAGTTTTTTTATGTTTCCTTTTTCAAAAACTTTGTTCACTCACATACTTAAGCTCTTCGTTGCAAATCTATCCTCTACGGTCTTGTTTGTGAGAGGTGTTTTGTTTGTAATCTTCTGTGATCACTAAGTTGTGTTTGTGATCTTTGGGATCACCAAGTTGTAATCTTTTCTTTGCTTTGTGTCTACCCTCTTGTGCAGAGGTTGTTGGCCCAGTGGCCTTCCACTCTAGTTTTGATGATGATTAACTCATGTAGTTATGTTTACTAATTATCTTATGATGTTTAGTTTTAGATCATTTAATCAAGATATTAGTTGGTGATTGCTTCAACAAGATTGTTTGGAAGCTTTCACATGGTGATTCCAGAGCCCGAGCATCAAGATCATACATAGCACTCGTTGGAGTCAAGCTCGGTGGATCACGGTTTGGATCGAGTCGACTTGAAGATGGAGATCGTCAAGAAGACTTAGGTATCCTAGTTTAGTTTGTGTTTTAGATCCATGTGTAAAGATTAGATAGTGTGATATGCTCAAGTTCACAATACACACACGTTTCATGTTTTGGATTCGGTTTTTCGGTTTTTGGTTTAACCGATATTTTTTTTCATGAATAGATAGTATCAATACAAGTTTACTTTGTTTAAGTGTATATTAGATATATTCTATATACATGTAAGCTTAATTTTCTAGACAAACTTATGTTGAGATGCCTATTCATCAGGTTTGGTGTTTTGTGTTTTTAACAAAACATATTTTTGGAAATAAAAGACAAAAACAATGATATGTATATGTTTCATGTATATTGGACCTATGTCCATATGCAACATGTTTTAAAATGATTAAGTATCATGTTTTTGTATTTGGATATGTTTTGGACAAAGTTTATTTGAAAAATCCAAGTTTGAAAAAATACAGGTTCTGGTTTTCGGTAATTTTTCTATTACACAAAAATGATTTAAAATGTTTGATATTTGTGTTGAAATTTTTATCACATGTTTATATATCATATATAAAGTTAGAAACTATTTTTGTGGATTTTTAGAAGTTTTATGGGATTTATTATAATTATTTAAAACTCAGGTTTCTGACCCAGATTGCCTTCTGCCAGGCTCTGGCGGTCGACCGGAACGGTCGACAGACGTGCACACACCTGTGCACGTTGGCCAGGCACTTGGGCGGTCGACCGTGCGGTCGACCAGCCAGAGAGCTTTGCTCTCTGGATTTTTACGGTCGACCGGCCGGTCGACCGCTGGCTTCCAACGGTCAAATTTTTGACTGTTGACGGTCGACCGGGCGGTCGACCGCCAGCCGCCAGAGCTGCCAGATCAGCTCAACGGCTAGTTCTTTTGGTGGGCTATTTAAGCCCCATTTGCTTGGGTTTTTGCCAAGGTTTTTACAAGAAAAAATTTCAGTTTTCCCTAGTTTTATACAAGATTCAAAAGAGTTTAAAGCTTAAAGATTTCATCTTTATATTGTTTTTCAAGGGTTTGAAAAATTCAAAGAAAATAGGTTTTTGGGATATTGCTTTAGATCTTCATTTCTATCATATTGCAAGTGTTTTCCCAAGGATTTTTCTTTGTTATTTGATTTCCAAAACACCTTGATTTTCACACTTGAGCTATCATTCTATCCTCTCTATAGGATCACTTGTTTTGTGGAAAAAGGTTTTGGTTTGTGGTTGAGATATACCACTTTGTTGTAACCCTCCTTCTTTGTTGATATCCCTCTTGGGTAGAGGTTGATTTGGGTTGTGGTTTGCTCCCTCTTTGGTAGAGGTTGAGGTTGTGGTTTACTCCCATTTGGTGAGGTGGAGTTGGTTGGTATTTGTATCGCTCTTCGGTAGAGGTGGATTGTGCTTGTATCCCTCTCGGTGAGGTGGATTTCGTTGTATTGGTGGAGTTCGGTACTCCGGTCTTCGGTAGACCATTTGTATTGCCTCGGTGGAGGTTGTATTGGTTGAGAGAGGAGTTCGGTACTCCCGGTTGTATTTGTACAAAATCCTCGGTGGAGGTTCCCTCGGTGGGAGTCCTAAGTGGACAAGTTAGTGGATTAGAAATCCTTCTCGGTGAAGGCGGGGATGTAGAGCTCGGTGCTCGAACCTCAAAACACATCTTGTTGTTTGCATTTGATCCATTGACTCTTTACTCTCTCTCTCTCTCTCTCTCTCTTTACCTTTGTGCATAGCATCATTCATATTGTCATATCTTATATGCTTGTGTTGTGCCTTGCATTGATTCACATTGCTTATTCCTATATGCTTGATTGTGTTTGCTTGTGTGCCTTACTTGTGCTTAACCACGAGAGCTTTATATAGCGCCTCAACTCTTATTCAGAGGAATCAAGAGGAGTTAGTCCAGAGCCCTTCATAGGGAATTCAGCTACACTCGTTGGTTGCACTAAGTGTTGTTGCAAATTAGTTTTAATTTCTGCATTTAGTTCATTAGATTAGTGGTACACCTATTCACCCCCCCTCTAGGTGTACTTTCAATTGGTATCAGAGCCTACGCTCCTGATATTTGGTTTAACCACCTAGGAGTGTGATCTTAGTTTGCTAATCTATCATTTGCATTTGCACATTATTTGCTTGCACACACTCATGGATTGCTTGTCACCTCCCATGTTTGATGTTTCCAACATTGACACATGGAAATTTAGGATGTCCATGTATTTGAAAACCCTAGGCTTGCATATTTTCCTTGCCGCTACCAAGAAATGCTATCTTGGTAACCGCAATCATATAGGGGCCAATACACTTGCCCTTGAGGCTATTAGAAGCACGCTTAATAAAAAATATCTTATACTTGTTTCTAACCATGAATCCGCCTTTGCAGTGTGGAATATCTTGACCACCTCCAAGCTTCAATTGCCAATCCAACCAGAGGATGAATTTAGTGGAGAATCCGAGTCACAATGCTTAATGGTCTAAGGGAATGACTCCCTTGAGGTATCTTCAGAATCTCAATTAGATTGTAATGATGCTAGTTCTTCTTGTAATGATTATGTGGATCCCAATGCCTTAAATGAAGAACTATCCATTGTTTGTGAAAAACTTTTAGAAAAATATAACCTTTTGAAAAAGAAGACTTTTGCTTTAAATAAAGAAAAAGAAAATTTATCTTCTAAACTTGATTTGGTTTTGCAAGAGAAGGAAGAGATTTCTAGTGAACGTGACTCACTTAAATCTCAACTAGACCTCGCCTTAAAGGAAAATGAGATTTTGAAAAATAGAAATGATTATAATGAAGTTTTGAAGAAAAATAAAGTTATGTCTTCTAAACTTGATTTTGTTGTAAAAGAAAATGATTCTTTGAAAATCAAAATTGATTCAATTTCAAAGGATTTGGAAATTGTTTTAAAGAATAATGCTTCTTTGAAAAATAATATTGATTCTCATGTTTGCCATGCTAGTGTAGCTTCACCATCTAGCTCACCTATTGCATGCCACACTTCTTCTTTAATTAAAAATGATATATCCATACTAAAGAAGAATATTGATTGTTTGGGCTCCACTTTGAGCCATTGTGTTTTGAGTCATACACGTTTGGAATCTTTATTTCGAAAGAAACAAGTTCCTATTATGCATGCACACCATACATGGTATACACATGCTCCTCACGGTCACACCCATCACATGTATGCTCATGTGTACACTTGTACACATTGTGGACGTAAGGGCCACCTTGCTAAATTTTGCTATGATCGTATAAATGATTCTAATTTAGCAAATAAATTTGTTTGGGTTAGAAAAGGTACTAACCCCCATGGACCCAAAAGGATATGGGTACAAAAGACCACCCCTATTGTATTTGATGTAGGTGTGGGCTCTCGTATGACATGAGAGCGTTGGTGCCTTGAGCTGGATGCGTTCCGAGCTTCATGTGGATTAATTGGATGCATCACTTTCAAGGAAGTCTTGGTGGGAGGACCACATTGGTTTGAAGAACTAGAGAAGTGCCCTCATCGGTTTTGGTATCGATCTCTAACTCCCGTTTATATTTACATGCTTTCATATCATTGTTTATAGCATGTTTTGATAGTTATAGATTATTATGATTATGCCATGTGAATTAGATTAGTGATATACATGTTAGTTATTTGAGACACCCATGTTTAATATGGATCTATATCTATGTGTTCTCACCTTGTTTTTAACTAATATGTATGTCCTAGATCTAATGCGCATGCATACACATAATGATCATATGGATGTTTATGACCTTTGTTTTTGATGCTTCATGATTTAATATATGTTTAAATGTTAGTTTTAATTAAGACTAGGATTTATACTTGTACATATAGTGGGCCACAAATAATTTTTTATATGTTTGAGCTTGAACGCTTATTTGTACCCATTAAATGTGCTAGTATAGTCTAGTTTTGATGATTCATGCATTTGACTTGTATTCCCATTTTTGGACATGTTTTATGATCATGTGTTTTCACTTCATGTATATGTCCATCTTGTGTAAACTATTGATTATACATATACATCCTTTGAGCGACGTGCCTTAATGCATATACATTTGTGGACTCGTTATGTTTTGGATATGTATGTATACTTTAGTTTATACTTGACATACATATGCCTTGAAGAAATTGAGTTTTGATGATTTTCATGTTTTGAGGAATATTGAGCTTGAATGTCTATTTTCATGATTATTTGTGTCACATAACACTTGTACACTCACTTCATTTAAATGTTTCTCATGATTATGTTTTTCATGAGTATGTATGGGCTTTATGGACTTCGAGTGTTTAGTGCCATGTGATTTACATGTATTTCATGAAATATAATTTTGTTTTATTCCTTACTTGAAGGATTTCGTACTAGTTTAGAAGTTTTTCCATTTAACTAGTTCGGATTCTTCGTTATGGTAGAGTTTTCAAACATACTTTATTTTTTTCAAACCTATTTTTGAAAACCTCAACCTTCTACGGGCGGCTGGATGGGAGTCCATGCCTTGTATGTTCTTTATTAAAAATTATTTTAAACATGAGCATGAATGGGTGGTAGGTAATATGAGATATACATTTGATATTATTGTTGTTTCAATTGGTATCATTGGATTCTTTCAATTGGTATCAATATTGACATTTTTGTATACTCATATATATTTTTATGTATGTATGCATACTCTTCAAATAGTATCAATTTCGATTGGTATCTAATTTTTCATACATATATTTGTTTATGCTAAAGCTTGAATTTTTAATGACCATCATGTTTCAATTGATTAGTTTTCAATTGGTATCTTAAACAAGCTTATGCATCGTTTTATTTGGTATTTCATAAAGGGGAGAAAACTCGTAATTTATCTTTCAATTGGTATTTTGTTTACCTTTGATTTCCACTCCCTTACTTTATGATAGAAAATGATTTAAAATTTTTTTTTGAGAATAATAATTTCAGTTGGTATCATATGCTTAAAAGAATAATAATTTAAATTGGTATCAAGATTTTATTTGTTTTCTCAAAATTGGTATCAATGCCTTATTTACTTTCAAGTGGTATATGTTTACTTTCATTTGGTATCTAAATGTACTACTTTGACACATTTTTAATTGGTATCAAATTTGTTTTATTGAGAAAATTTGAAATGTTTTAATAAGAAATATGAAAATGTTTTGATTTATATTGCCTATATGCAAGGGGAGCTTAACATCTCTTCTACATATAGATTCATGTTGTGTATATCCTATATTGAGGAGCTTAACAACTCTTCTTTATGTGGTACACGTGTGTAGGGGGAGCTCCACATCTCCTCTTACACATTGCATATTATGTGTTTTGTGAATTAGGGCTTGTCATCCCTTCTTCATGTAATGCATATATGTAGGGAAGTTAACTTTGCGTCTTCTCCTTCATGAATGTATATCGCATATATCTATTTATTGATTTGTTTGTTTGACCCCTTAATTAATTCTTTGTTTTCGAACAAAAAGGGGGAGAAGAATTTATTGGTTTTGTTTTACTTTAACCCCTTTGTTGATGATTGACAAAAAGGGGGAGAAGTATTTCAGTATTTATGCTTGTTTTGGAAAAAGGATTTATGTTCATGCATAGCAATAAAAAGAATTTGAAGTGTTTCATGCTTGTTTATGCATATTTATCTCCATGCATTTGCATACATGTTTATAAGCTTTCATTGCATATTTATTTGTTTATTGTGATGCATGAGTTAAGGGGGAGCTTCTTTGAAGCTTAACTTTAATCCATGCATATATAACTCCATGAGTTTTGTCATCATCAAAAAGGGGAGATTGTTGGCCCAGTGGCATTCCACTCTAGTTTTGATGATGATTAACTCATGTAGTTATATTTACTAATTATCTTGTGATGTTTAGTTTCAGATCATTTAATCAAGATATTAGTTGGTGATTGCTTCAACAAGATGGTTTGGAAGCTTTCACATGGTGATTCCAGAGCCCGAGTATCAAGATCATACATAGCACTCGTTGGAGTCAAGCTCGGTGGATCACGGTTTGGATTGAGTCGACTTGAAAATGGAGATCGTCAAGAAGACTTAGGTATCCTAGTTTAGTTTGTATTTTAGATCCATGTGTAAAGATTAGATAGTGTGATATGCTCAAGTTCACAATACACACACGTTTCATGTTTTGGATTCGGTTTTTCGTTTTTTGGTTTAACCGATATTGGTTTTCATGAATAGATAGTATCAATACAAGTTTACTTTGTTTAAGTGTATATTAGATATATTCTATATACATGTAAGCTTAATTACCTAGACAAACTTATGTTGAGATGCCTATTCATGAGGTTTGGTGTTTTGTGTTTTTAACAAAACATATTTTGGAAATAAAAGACAAAAACAATGATATGTATATGTTTCATGTATATTGGACCTATGTCCATATGCAACATGTTTTAAAATGATTAAGTATCATGTTTTGTATTTGGATATGTTTTGGACAAAGTTTATTTGAAAAATCCAAGTTTGGAAAAATACAGGTTCTAGTTTTCGGTAATTTTTCCATTACACAAAAATGGTTTAAAATGTTTGATATTTGTGTTAAAATTTTTATCACATGTTTATATATCATATATAAAGTTATAAACTATTTTTATGGATTTTTAGAAGTTTTATGGGATTTATTAGAATTATTTAAAACCCAATTTTCTGACCCAGATTGCCTTCTGCCAGGCTCTCGCGGTGGACCGGGCCGGTCGACCGGACCCAGAGTCGGTCGACCGGGACGGTCGACCGACGTGCACACACCTGTGCACGTTGGCCAGGTACTTGGGCGGTCGACCGTGCGGTCGACCGGCCAGAGAGCTTTGCTCTCTGGATTTTTACGATCGACCGCTGGCTTCCAACGGTCAAATTTTTGACCGTTGACGGTCGACCGCCAGCGGTCGACCGCCAGCCGCCAGAGCTGCCAGATCAGCTCAACGGCTAGTTTCTTTTGGTGGGCTATTTAAGCCCCATTTGCTTGGGTTTTTGCCAAGGTTTTTACAAGAAAAAAATTTTAGTTTTCCCTAGTGTTTTCTACAAGATTCAAAAGAGTTTAAAGCTTAAAGATTTCATTTATATTGTTTTTCAAGGGTTGGAAAATTCAAAGAAAAATAGGTTTTTGGGATATTGCTTTAGATCTTCATTTCTATCATATTGCAAGTGTTTTCCCAAGAATTTTTCTTTGTTTTTTGATTTCTAAAACACCTTGATTTTCACACTTGAGCTATCATTCTATCCTCTCTATAGGATCACTTGTTTTGTGGAAAAAGGTTTTGGTTTGTGGTTGAGATATACCACTTTGTTGTAACCCTCCTTCTTTGTTGATATCCCTCTTGGGTAGAGGTTGATTTGGGTTGTGGTTTTCTCCCTCTTTGGTAGAGGTTGAGGTTGTAGTTTACTCCCTCTTGGTGAGGTGGAGTTGGTTGGTATTTGTATCCCTCTTCGGTAGAGGTGGATTGTGCTTGTATCCCTCTCGGTGAGGTGGATTTGGTTGTATTGGTGGAGTTCGGTACTCCGGTCTTCGGTAGACCATTTGTATTGCCTCGGTAGAGGTTGTATTGGTTGAGAGAGGAGTTCGGTACTCCCGGTTGTATTTGTACAAAATCCTCGGTGGAGGTTCCCTCGGTGGGAGTCCTAGGTGGACAAGTTAGTGGATTAGAAATCATTCTCGGAGAAGGCGGGGACGTAGAGCTCGGTGCTCGAACCTCGAAACACATCTTGTTGTTTGTGTTTGATCCATTGACTCTTTACTCTCTCTCTCTCTCTTTACCTTTGTGCATAGCATCATTCATATTGTCATATCTTATATGCTTGTGTTGTGCCTTGCATTGATTCACATTGCTTATTCCTATATGCTTGGTTGTGTTTGCTTGTGTGCCTCACTTGTGGTTAACCACGAGAGCTTCATATAGCGCCTCAACTCTTATTCAGAGGAATCAAGAGGAGTTAGTCCAGAGCCCTTCACGGGGAATTCGGCTACACTCGTTGGTTGCACTAAGTATTGTTGCAAATTAGTTTTAATTTTCGCATTTAGTTCATTAGATTAGCGGTACACCTATTCCCCCCCCCTCTAGGTGTACTTTCAGAGGTGTGTGGGAGAGTTGGAGTTGTGTACACCCATTTTATAAGTTGTAATTCCTCGGTGGAGGTCCCTTTGTGGAAGGTCCTTGGTGGACATAATGAAAATTGTTCGCGATTCGAAGTTCATGAAAAACTCCATCGTTGTTGAATCACGTACAAATTATGAAATCTAAACTTGTTAGAATCTTTTTAGCAAAGTGTGTAGTGGCAAATATAGGATCGAATCCACAGAGACTTGTTCTTGAAAATCTAGTTATTAAAAATCTAACTTTTATCTTTCTCTAGTTGAGAAATCCCTTGAATGAAGGTTGGAATTTTTGTTTTAAAAAAATAATAAAGATCTTGTATAAGAAAGCAAAAGTAAAATAAAAATATGAATAAAGTAAAAGCCAAATAAAAATATGAAGAAAGCAAAAGAAGAAATAAATACTAACCTTTTTACGAAGATTTTAATAACTAAAGTGAATAAAAAGAAATTAAGAGTTTGGTACGAAGGGAAGAGGAAGATGAACCAGTGAACTTGTTTCTAGTCGTCGCCTTGATGTTTCCTTCATCCAAACGTTGTTAAAAATAAAAAGAACTAATAAAAGAAAGGAGAAAAGAATATGCAAAAGATTAGGGATGAATTCATAGAATCAAACATATAAAAAAAAAGAAGAAAAGAAATACATAAAAAATTTTAAAAAATTAAAGGACACTTAGGTTGAAGATCGTGCGCAATCTTGAACAAGAATCCTGAAATTTATTTAATAATCTTTGATAACAAAACCGTCAAACTCCTCCAATCACGGTTTATAATACTCAAAACTCTCCTTTTTTTTCCTTTTCAGCTCTCCCGTATACCTCTCTCTCAATGAATACAGGTATTTATAGAAAAATAGGGATAAGGGATAGCGTAGGAAGTTAGAAGGAGCTGGCTATTTCTGAATTTGAATCTTCTCCTTATCTCCAAACTTGATTTGATTTATCCAGAATTCTGATCTACAGCTTATTAGCAGTGTTGATTGCTGAATATTACTTATCAGATGATAGAATTCAAAACAGTAATCAACATAAGAGTTGTAACCCTTTAAATCTTCTTTCTGGATTATCTTGAATCATCAGATTTAAGTTTCGATAGCGAACGTTATGACTAAAATGCTAAAATGTTTCCAGTCTGAATTTGAATCTAAATTGCTTCATCTCATCCGTTGATCTTCTCTCTATCCATTTATTCTCAGCGAAACCGATAGGGTTTTAAAAAATTCTTTTTTTTTGAATTTTTATAGCATTATCTTATCTGGTAAATTCAATTCTCAGATAAGATAGCCTCTAAATTCTCTGAATTTGAGTCGATCCCCGTTTGATTTGAACTTTTGATTTATATGGATAGGATTCATACTTATCTTTTCTTCATCATACTCTGCATGAATTAGGACATTAGGACATATGAGTTTGTAGAAATTATTACAGAATGAATGTAGGAATGCCATAATAATTATGCAATATATGTGTCCAAACACACCCCCACACTCATCTTTTGCTTGTCCTCGAGCAAAACAAAACTAAGGGTTGTTATTGGATAATTTTTGTAGGTCACGCGATTGCACTTAGCATGTGCAATAAGCCTTTAAACTTCTAGGTTACCCCTAGAGGAGGAGTTGTAATCTCCTAAAGGTTTTCAGTGGATTACACCCACAAAATCCATAAAGAAAAGAAATAATTTGTTAGTATTTCAAAAATATATTTCGAAAAGAAGAGAAAATATTTGAAGTGCTTTTACAAGTATTAAGCAACTTTTAAGTTATAAGAGCATCGACTTATTCATCTCTAGACTTAGCCTCTATTCAAATATTTGTTATCAATTAAGCTTAGGAATAAAATTATATTCTCATTTAATCTATTATTTTACCCTAAGTCATATGCATCTTGTGACCGTGAATATTTTAACTAAGGGATCTTTAACTCTAACTCATATGTCTTATTTGTATATATATTGGTGGCTTAGGCTTTCTAATTTACCCATGTAATGAATCTTAGTTGGCGACTCCCAAATCGGACGATTTTAGGGCACCGGGTGAGAAAACACCCAAGGACTTAGGACTCGAGCAAATAAGGCCACAAAACTAAGGATTTATTTGGTGATATGAACCACTTTTAGGCGTGACTAATCATGCTTAATGAGGCACAAAAATCCAACTTAATTAGAGGATTCTTATAATATAATATAATATATATATAATATTATATATATATATTCTCCTTTTTTCTTTTTTCTTCTTTTTTTTTTTTCTTCTTTTTTTAAGGCATAAGAATCTTTATTTTTGAACCCTAAGTATGTAAGTATATAAAAGATGCATATTTTTTCAAGGTAAAAATCAAGACTTTATTACTTTTTTCAATTTTTTCTTCCATCCCTAGAAATTAAACAAATATTCTTATTTCAATCAAGTATAAGAAATCCTAATTATGATTCTCATATTCCTTAAATTAAACTTAATTTCTTGCAAAAATAAGTCAAAGTATTATTTTCCTTTTCAAAAAGTTTTTTTGTAACAAAAAAATGTTATTTTTTTATTTTTTATTATTTATAATCTTTTTATTTTATTTTATTTTATTTTATTTTATTTTTTAGAAAACCTATGTTAACCCTCCCCCACACTTATGCATTGTCTTCAATGTATGAATGAATGCATAGCGTGCTGCAAATGTAAGAATGTGAAAGGTAGGTAGTACATGATGAGGACGAGTGGATGTCATCCATCATTGTCTAGTTAAAAGAAAAAATACAAAAAATTATAATACATATATGGATCCCTAGTATGTATAGAGATCAATCCTGATAAACAGGATCTTTCAGAAGATTTTCTTAACTTCTGGGCTCAGATACTCATGGTGTGGTTTTAAACTATGGCCATTTACTTGAAAAGTGGTACCATCTATGGTATTGTGGACCTCAACTGCACCATGTGGGTGATACGGATCGGTTCAACGAAATTTCAGTTTTCCCAAAAAGAGATGTAAACTGGAATTGTACAACAAGACTTTCTGTCCTAGCTGAAATTTCTTCCGAGTTATGATCCTATCATGTATCATCTTCATACGATCCTTGTACTGTTTTGAACAGTCATATGTATCGTTCCTTATCTCTTCAAGCTCATCTAGTTGAAGTTTTCTAGACTCTTCTGCCTTGTCTAGATCAAAATTTAGGCATTTGATTGCCCAGTATGCCTTGTATTCTAGCTCAACAGGAAGATGGCAAGCCTTGCTATATGCTAACCTATATGGAGACATTCCAATAGGAGTCTTGAATGCAGTTCTATATGCCCATAAGGCATCAGTCAGGCGAAGAGACCATTCTTTTCTAGTGGTGTTCACAATTTTCTCTAGAAGGGTCTTGATGGCTCGATTGAAAACTTCTACTTGGCCACTAATCTGTGGGTGGTAAGGGGTGGCTACTTTATGATTGATGCAATATTTTCTCATTAAGGTTTCAAATGTACGATTGCAGAAATATTTTCCACCATCGCTCATGATTGCCCAAGGAAAGCCAAAACGAGAGAAAATATTTTTTTAAGAAGTTTACCACAACTTTGCGGTAATGGGTTATATATGCTATGGCCTCTATCCATTTAGAGATGTAGTCAACTATTACAAGGATATATTGGTATCCATGGGATATAGGAATGGGACCCATGAAGTCAATGCCCCAAACATCGAAGATTTTGACAACTAAGATTGGGTTTAACGGTATTTCATTCTGGCATGCAATCTTCCTTAATCGTTGACAACGGTCACATAATTGACAATAGACATGAAGTCATGAAACAGAGTGGGCCAATAAAAATCACATTGCAAAATTTTTGCAGCAGTTTGCTTCCCACTAAAATAACCTCCATAGGCTTGGTCATGGCAAAATAAAAGGATGTTTCTAAATTCTGAGTCAGGAACGCAACGTCAAATGATCTAATCAGGACAGTATTTGAACAAGTATGGTTCATCCCAAAAGAACCATTTGACCCTAGCTAAGAAACGCAGTCACTTTTTCTTGGTCCATAAATTGAGCATCTGTTTCATAATAAGGTAGTTCACAATGTCAGCATCCCACGGAACATTTGAAGAGGAGATGGACATTAACTGCTCATTAAGAAATATTTCAAGGATAGATAGTGAGTCAGACACAAATTCGATCTACTACAACATTCTTAGCTCCCTTTTTATCATGAATTTCTAGGTTGAATTTCAGTAGGAGTAAGATCCAACAGATTAAACGGGCTTTAGCATCTTTTTCGTGAGAAGGTACTTTAAAGCCACATGATCGGTGTACATTAGGACCTTAGAAACTATAAGGTATGGACAGAATTTGTCAAGAGCCAAAATGACTGCCAACAACTCTTTTTCAGTGGTGGAATAGTTCAGTTGGGCATCGTTAAGAGTCTTACAGGCATAGCAAATGACATGAGAAAGTTTATCCACTCGTTGGCCTAGGATAACCCCTACAGTAAGTCGGAAGCGTCACACATCATCTCAAATGGGAGATTTCAATCAGGTGGTCGGATGATGGGTGCAGAGGTTAACTCGGTCTTTAGCCTTTCAAAGGCTTTCAAACAAGAAGGGGTGAACTCAAAGGGAACATCCTTTACTAGAAGATCACAAAAAGGTTTGGAGATTTTGGAAAATCTTTGATAAAGTGACGGTAAAACCCAGTATGGCCTAAGAAAGATCGCACCTCTCGAACAGTTCTAGGAGGCGGTAATTTGGTGATTAGCTCTACCTTAGCTTTATCAACCTCTATCAGAAATAATGCGTCCTAAGACAATCACAGAATTCATCATGAAATGACATTTTTTCCAATTAAAAACTAGGTTCTTCTTCTTGCATCTTATCAATACCAATAATAGATGATATAAACCTTCATCAAAAGTAGACTTAAAGATAGAGAAGTCATCCATGAAAACCTCTAGAAATCGCTCGACCATATCGAAAAAAATGCTCAACATATATCACTAAAAAGTAGCCGGTGCATTGTATAGCCCAAAGGCATGCGACGGTATGCAAATGTGTCAAAACAGACATGTGAATGTTGTTTTCTCTTAGTCCTCACGAGCAACGTGAATTTGGTTATATCCTGAATAACCATCGAGGAAGGAATAGGAAGCATGACCGGCAAGACGTTCTAACATTGGTCGATGAAGGGTAGAGGAAAATGATCTTTCCTAGTTATGAAGTTGAGTTTTCTATAGTTTATGCATACTCACCAATCAATTTAAATACGAGTTGGAACCAACTCATTGTTCTCATTAGTAACAACTGTGATTCCAGAACTTTTGGGTACAATTTGTACTGGATTAACCCACTGACTATCAGAGATAAGGTAAATAATACTCGCATTTAATAATTTTATTACCTTCGCTCTCACTACCTCTTCCAAAACAGAGTTTAAACACCTCTGTGGTTCCTTAGAGGTCTTGGCATTTTATTCGAGATGAATTTGGTGCATTATCACAGGGGGCTAATTCCCTTGATGTCTGCTATGGTCCATCCTATGGCTTCATTATGTTCTTCAAGAACATCTTGCAACTTCTCTTTTTGGTCCTTGTCTAAATAAGATGACATGATTACAGGCAAAATTTCTGACTCACCTAGAAAGGCATACTTCAATGTGTCAGGTAAAAGTTTGAGCTCCAACTTGGGAGGCTCAACGATTGATGGAAGAGGAACAGATGTTGACAATGGTAAGGGTTCCACCTTAGATCTCCATAGGTTGGTGTTCATGATGGGGACATAATCTAACAATACGTTGACCTCTTCTATAGACTCCTCAATATTAAAATTTATTCCAAAATGAGCCAAGTATTTCTCTAAGGGGTCTTCATAGCAAGACTCCTCAAAGGTGTGATTGATCGACATATCAATCATGTTGACCTCTTCATGATCGTCCATTACATGTGGTTGGGAACTAGTATGGAAAACGTTTAGCTCAACTGTCATATTCCCAAATGACAAGGTCATGACTCCATTCCTACATTTAATGACAGCATCAGTAGTAGTAAGAAATTGTCTCCCTAAAATCATAGGGGAGTGATTGCTTGGATCTCTAACTAGTTCAGTGTCAAAGACACAAAGTCAGCAGGAAAATAGAATTCGTTGACCTTCAAAATAACATCCTTAACAATTCCCTTGGGGACCTTAACTGACCTATCTGTTAGAAGTAATGTAAGGTTAGTGGGTTGTAACTCCCCTAAGCCTAATTGTTTGTATACAGAATATGGTAAAAGGTTTACACTTGCCCCTAAATCTAGTAGACAACGACCCATAACCTGATCTCCTATCCTAACAGAAATAGTTGGACTTCCTGGATCCTCATACTTGAGTACAATGGGTTGGTGGATGAGACATGATGCTTGTGTAGCAAATGCAGCTTCACGAGGAACAGAACTTTTCCTCTTGATCGTGGTTAGGTCCTTTAGAAATTTGGCATATGAAAGTATTTAATTAATGGCATCCAAGAAGAGCATGTTGATTAGAACATTTTTAAAAACTTTTAAAATTCTCTCACAGTGATTTTTCTTTCTAGTTGGTTGAAGACGTTGAGGAAATGGGGCATTTGGCATAAAAGATTTCTCTTGATTGTCAACAATAACTTGATCATCTTTCTTTGTTGACTCCTTTGGTTTCTCTTTATCTTTTTCTTTTACAATATTAGGATTGTTAGGTGGATCCTGGACTTGGTTGTCCACTCTCTTTCCCTACCATAAAGTGTGGACGGCTTGGACTTCATGGTTTGAAACAGAACTAATTTCAAACTGGCTTGTAGGAATATTTTGAGGAGCAGGTTGTTCTCTTAGGTTGGGCACAGTTTGACTAGGGAAATATTCTCTCTCCCCCTAGCAGTTGCAGCTAAGTGTTCTATCTGAACCTCGAGCCTGGCTATCATTTGATCCTGATTGTGACACATTTGGGCCTAAGTTCAATTAGCTATGAATTGGCTCTGCATGAATTGTTGGAGAGTGTCCTCTAAAGATGATTTTCTTTGATTGAGAGGGACATATGGAGGGACAGATAGCGTTGCATTAAATTGATTTCCCTTGTGAAATTGATTATTAAACGATGGTCCTTGAAATGATGATGATCCACTATATCCTTGTCCTTGAGGAGACTTCCATGAAAAAGTTGGGATCATTCCGCCATCCCGAATTGTGTGTTTCACTAAATAAGTTGTTGTTGGGATTAGGCTTGTGAAATTTATTGAGTATATTTACTTGCTCCACTATAATTGGCAACACAGGACATTGTTCAACCAAGTGGTCTTGATTGTCACAAAGGAAACAAACGGGAGACACCACTGGCTTGGATGGTTCGGAGCTGAATATTGTGCTCCCTTACTTAATTCTAATACTTTAAGTTTTCGTACTACTAATATTAATTTGGCATCACTCTCAAAATTGGGGTTGACTTTATGTATACCACCCCTGTTAGAGGCAGTTGTGGTGGTGAGTTGCTTATTATTAACACTAACAGGCTCCCATTCTAGAGTGTTTTACCTCTTCAAAGAATTGCCATGCATCATCAGCCATTTTGCTCGGAATGTCCTATTGCCAAGGGACTTAATCATGGTCTTATTCGAGTAGTCTAACCCTTTGTAAAGAATTTGGATCAAACGGATCTTTTCAAATCCGTGATGGGGACACTCAAGTAAAAGATTCTTGAATCTTTTAAAATATGTGAAGAAAGTCTCCCCTTGTAGTTAACGGGAGATGTTGAGGGCTTGACGTATGGTAGTAGTTTTCTACTTAAAATAAAATTTCCTATAGAAGGCTTCGGCTACTTCTACGAAGTAGAAATTGAACCCGGATGGAGAGAAAGAAGCCAAGATTTGGCTCTTTCTTATAGAGAAAAGGGGAATAACCTAAGTTTTAGGGATTCCTCTGTCATTTGATGATACTTCATGGTTTCACAAATATCCTCAAATTCCCTAACGTGTTGTTATGGGTTCTCATTTGCCAATCACCAAAAGACTAAAGCATCTGTATCATCCCGGATTTAATCTCGAAATTTGTCGTAAGGCTGGCAAGGTGATACAAGAAGGTTGGGTGGACCTTGTAAGATACATGTAATCCTTTAAGGTCATTTGTTTAGTTTCATTAGCGTCACCCATTGTTGCAATAGGGTCAGAAACAATAATGGATTATAATCAACCCTTAACATGAACCCACTTTCGCATGAACCAGGGTACTGCCCTGATGAAGGATTTTCTAAATCCTAGATAAGATTACACAGACTAAACCAATCAATTGCAATCAAGTGTTTTTCTTTATCTTGAATTTAATTTAAAGGTAATCATTTTTTCAACTACTAACCTTAAGAGAATAGAATTCTCCCTAGTTAGACAGCTCCTAACTGGGTTGGAAAGATTGTGGGTTTACTAGTCAAACCCGCCAAATAAGCGATTCAGTTCTTCCTCCAGGCCAGGCACCGCCGCAATGGGTAAGTCACCTTTTCTAGACAAGAAGTTCCTCTTTGAAAGCTTGAAAGTGCTCACCAGAGTCTTCCCACAATAGTTCCACTTAAATGAGCTCGAAATCCTAGTGGCTGAGTTCTAATTGATTTTAAATTAGTTTAAGCTTGGGAAAAAAACTTATATACAATTGTGATTTTTGAGCCAAGAAACGGGTGATGAGATCCCGACCTTATATGAGAGGGAACAACTCTTAAGATATTTTTATGCAAGTGTTCATTAATGCAGCACAAAATTCAATCAATAAGCACCTCTAAATCCCCACTGATAAGAGATTCATGAGTAGAGTTAAAAAATACTAACCTTTCCGGTGACTTTGAAGCAAGCAAATTTTTACTTTTTTATTTTATTTTAGCAAAGCAATATGTCATAAGCAAGCAAGCTTCTTCTTGTTGTGCAAGTCTTCCTTTGTTCATGCAATATCCCTGCAAAAGAAAATTTGAAATTAAATCTTATGGATGGAAAGAAAAATAATTAAAAGAAAAGATTTTTAATTTTATTTTAAAGATTTAACTTTCTGAATTTTTTTAATTTCTAAAATTAAATTTTATTTTAATTTTTTTAAAAAATTTAATATTAAACTAGAAAAAGATTAGATGTTGATTTTCAAAACTAAAAATATTCACAAGTCCCCGGCAACGGCGCCAAAAACTGTTCGCGATTCGAAGTTCATGAAAAACTCCATCGTTGTTGAATCGCATATAAGTTATAAAACCTAAACTTGCTAAAATCTTTTTAGCAAAGTGTGTAGTAGGAAGTATAGGATGAATTCACAGAGACTTGTTCTTGAAAATCTAGTTATTAAAAATCTTACTTTTATCTTTCTCTAGTTGAGAAATCCCTTGGATGAAAGTTGGAATTTTTGTTTTAAAAAAAAATAAAGATCTTGTAGAAGAAAGTAAAAGCAAAATAAAAAATGAATAAAGTAAAAGCAAAATAAAATATAAAGAAAGCAAAAGAAGAAAGAAATACTAACATTTTGCGAAGATTTGAATAACTAAAGTGAATAAAAGAAGTTAAGAGATTAGTAAGAAGGGAAGAGGAAGATGAACTGGCGAACTCGTTTCTTGTCGTCGCCTTGATGTTTTCCTCCTCCAAACGATGTTAAAAACAAAAGAACTAATAAAAGAAAAGAGAAAAGAATATGCATAAGATTAGGGATGAATTCATAGAATCAAACATAAAAGAAGAAGAAAAAAATTGCATAAAAAAATAAAGAAAATTAAAGGAGACTTAGGCTGAAGATGGTGCACAATCTTGAAGAAGAATCTTGAATTTTATTCAAAATTTTTTATTACAAAACCCTTGATCTCCTTCAATCTCGCATTACAACACTCAAAACTCTCCTTTTTTTGCTTTTTAGCTCTCTCGTGTATCTCTCTCAATGAATACAGGTATTTATAGAAAAATAGTGATAAGGGAGAGCATAAGAAGATAGAAGGAGTTGGCTATTTCTGAATTTGAATCTTCCCCTTATCCCCAAACTTGATTTGATTTATCTAGAATTCTGATCTGCAGCTTATTGGCGTGTTGATTGCTGAATATTACTTTTCAGATGATAGAATTCAAAACAGTGATCAACATAAGAGTTGTAGTCCTTTAAATCTTCATCTGGATCATCTTGATTCATCATATTTGAGTTTCGATAGCGAAAGTTATGATTAGAATGCTAAAATATATCCAGTCTGAATCTGAACCTAAATTGCTTCATCTCATCTGTTGATCTTCTCTCTATCTATTTATCCTTAGTGAAACCTATAAGGTCTTCAAAAATTTATTTTTCCTTTGAATTTTTATAGTGTTATCTTATCTGGTAAATTCAATTCTTAGATAAGATAACCTCTAGATTCTCTGAATTTGAGTCAATCCCTGTTTGATTTGAACTTTTGGATTTATTTGAATAGGATTCATGCTTATCTTTTCTTTGTCATACTCTGAATGATTAGGACATTATGACATATGAATTTGTAGAAATTATTACAGAATGAATGTTGAAATGTCATAATAATTATGCAATATATATGTCCAAACAGAAATCCTTCTATGTGAAGGCGGGGATGTAGAACAGTGGCTCGAACCTCAAAACATATCCTTGTATTTGTGTTTGGATCTTTCTCTCTCAACTCTCTCTTTATATCTTGCATTTTTATTATTGCTCATACACATACAAGATAGATATTGTTTGTGTGCCCACACTTGTGTTCAACTAAGAGTGCTATTGAAGCACCTCAACTTATAATTTAGAGAAATAAGGAGGAGAAGTTTCAGAGCCCCTTACGAAGAATTCAGACTCACTCTTGGTTACACATAGTGTATGTTTAGCATTTAGTTTTAATTTTGCATTATTTGTCCTAAATTAGTACTATACCTATTCACCCCCCTTCTAGGTGCACTTTCAGATTGATAGTAGAAATTTGAGTTGGACTAGGAATCATCCTAGGGTCTATATAACCCCTTGGTGTTGGCCTTTTAAAGGTGTGTCAAGACTGAAAGAGATTTTGACCATTGAGAGTTGTAAGAGAGAGACTTTTAACTCTTGTATTTTTTCTTCTCTTCTCCCTATAGACGTAGGCATTCTTGCAAAACCACGTTAAAACTTATTTAGTTATGTGGTGATTTAGTCTCAATTTCTTGCTAGTGGTAGATATTCTACGCTTTTGCTTCCGTTGTCGAGTCTTCAACTCGGTATTTCTCTGTTGTTGTATCAATGTTGATAAACAATAATTGAAATCAGAGCAATGTCTAGTAAGGCGACCACAACAATCAAGTTCGAGAAGGAGATATTCGACGGCAAGTCTAACTTCCTGTTGTGGAAGATGCGAGTAACATCGTTGCTCATGAAAGAGGGCATAGACAAGGCCCTGGTGGGTATTAAGAAGAAGCCATCAAAGATGGAGGATGATGAGTGAAATGACATCGGGTTCCACGCAAAAGTGACGATCATACTATGCCTATCAGATGAGATCTGCTACAATACACTGGAGAGCATTTACATGACGAAGAGTTTGTCGAACAAGCTCTTCATGAAGAAGCAATTATATAGCCTTCGGATGAAAAAATGTACGCTTATTTTACAACATCTTAATGCTTTTAATAGAATTTCAAGCAACTTGTTGGCTCTAGAGGTTAAGCTAGAAGAAGACAAAGCTCTTCTGTTACTCTCTTCTCTTTCATCAACTTATGACCACTTGGTAACCACCATCATGTATAGTAAGAAGACCTTAGAGTTAGAAGATTTCAGGTAGATGCTTTAGAACAACGAGCTAATGAAAAAGGCAAATTCTATAGGGGAGGCCTCTGGACTGGTTGTCAAGGGCCAGAGGGGGAGATCACAGAGTAGGGACCCAAAAGGGATCCAAAGGCTTCTTGCAGTTATACTTGCTATTTTTGCAAGAAACAAGGGCACATCACGAAAAATTGTATGAAATACAAGGAGATGCTGAAGACGAGAGGGGGCAAGGATTATAATTGGGCTAGTATCAGTAGAAAGTTAGATCAAGCCAGTGTTGTCGAAGAAGCAGATGAGAATCCATGTGATGTCTTGACAGCTCAGTCAAGAAAAGATAAGTACTCAGATACTTGGTTACTTGACTTGAGGTGCACATACCACATGTGTCTAAAAAAGAGAGATTCAGTACTTACAAGCCTTATAATGGAGGCTTTGTCCTGATGAGTAACAACACCATGTGCAAAACGGTTAGCATTGGCAACATCCGTATGAGGATGTTTGATGGACAGTTTTAAACCCTCATGAACGTGCGCCACGTTCCAGACTTAAGGAAGAGTCTTCTCTCGTTGGGAGCTTTAGAAGCTCAAAGGTGCAAGTTTTCAGGTGCAGATGGAAGTATAAAAGTTACCAAGGGCTCTATGATGATTCTCAAAATAGAACGGACTGCAAACTTGCACAAAATATAGGAAGTATTATTATTAGTGATGCTTCTGTAGCAACAGAGAAGGAGAATACTACAAGACTTTGGCACATGCGTCTTGGACACATGAGCGAGCGAGGTCTTCAACTCCTACACAAAAAGGATGCTCTTCTAGATATCAATATTGCAAACTTAATCTTTGAAAATTTTGCATCATGGGTAGACAGCGTAGAGTAGCTTTCTCTACATCACAGCACAATAAAGGGCTTGCTAGATCTTACACACACAGATGTGTAGGGACCTTCGCCAGTAGCATCCATTGGGGTGCTAGGAACTATATTACATTCATAGATGATTTTTTCAGGAGTTTGAGTATACTTCTTGAAGCAGAAATCGAAAGTATTTCAGAAGTTCAAAGAGTGAAATACTATGATAGAGAATCAGAAGGGGCAAAAGGTGAAATCTTAAGGTCTGACAATGGAGGCGAGTATACTTCCATCGAATTCAAAGTTTACTTAGCTAGCAAAGGCATCGAACACCAGCTAAGTGTTTCAGGGCGCCAGAATAGAATGGAGTAGCAAAGCACATGAATCGAACACACATACCCACAGAATCAGGTTATAGGCTGACATGTTAGAAGAATTTTGGCAGAGTGGTGAATCATGTGAATTATCTAGTAAATAAGTCACCATCAACAGCCGTTGATCTTCAAATCTCAGAAGAGATATGAAGAAGAGAGGTTGTGAATTATTCAACAGTATGAATGTTCAGTTGTCTAATGTATAGTTTGGTTAATAGTTAGAAAAAGTCTAAGAAGTGTATCTTCATCGGGTTCATCAAAGGAGTCAAGAGTTTCAGACTTTGGGATCCCGAGACAAGGAGTGCCTTTACCAATGAGATGTGGTCTATGATGAAGAATCAACGTTGCAAGAAAAGTCAGAGATGGAGAATAAAGCGCAAGGTGGAGCTCCAGATAGTTCGACAGACACTCAGGAAAAGGGAGTTAAATTCTCAAAAAACCCTAAAAGGCATGACGAGTTAGAAGAGAACTCCTCAGATTCAGATGGAGACGAACAGGAGGCTACTCAAGAGTAACCTAGATCGTTGAGGTGGTAACACCGTGTTCCCTCTCGTATGTAACACCCTGTTCTAGGAATACGTACTTAGATACGTATTCTAATTTTTCAATCATATTTTTGATTTATCGTCCAGCATTTGTCTTCATTATGATTAAATTACGTTATTGCCTGGTTTCGGATTCGGATTCTCAGAGCTAGAGTCAACCCTAGTCTGGACCAGAGACCCCATTCCAGTATACTGATCGATTTGATCTTTCTGCTAGTTAAATTTGGATTATTTTAGTTTCAAATACTATTTTCTAATATTTTAGAATTTTCATGATTTTTCAGAACTTTTCTGAATTATTTTAATAAAATCTCCAAAATCGGGATTGATCGTTATCGCTGATTGATTCTCAGATTTTTAAATTACAAATGGAGTCAAATTTCTAGAAATTGTTTTCACATTGTTCTTAAAGTAATATTTACTATCTTAATGCATTTAAGGAATTTTTCTGAATTTATCAAAATTCGATCAGGTTCGGTGTCGACCAGTATCAACGATTGATTTTAACATTTTTAATTTAAAAATAGAATTGTATTTCTTGAATTCAATTTCACTATGTTTCTCGGTATAATATTCTTTATTTTTAAGAATTTTTGAAGATCTTTCTGAGACTCTTGATTTTCGGGCGTTTTCGGTATTTTTTCAAAAATTTCCGCGCCGCTACTGAACCTGGGATTCCACCATTCAAATTATTTATTCTTTTTCTCCCAATTCTTTTTTTCTTTTTTTCTTTTTTTTTCTTTTTCCTTTTTACTTTCTTCCTTTTCCTTCCAACAACTTCCAAACACTTCTCCATTCATCGTAAACATTCTTCATCCTTCTATCCAAAATATCTCCTCCAAAATATCCCAATTCACTCATCACCCCTCTCCCATCACCATAGACGCAACACTCTCTCCCCCCTCTCCATTTCACAAAAACTCTAATTTCATTTCCTTCTCCTTTTTTTTAACTCCAAACTCTAAAAACCTCCATTTTCTTCTCCTTTAACCTTTCTTTCTCCATCAAAAACCTAACTACCACTTCCTCCTTCAACTTCATAACAACTACAACTCTAACAACTCCCCATCATCACTTCTTCCTCCTCCAACTCCTCCCACTTCACTATAACCATCAAAACTCCACCATCCAAAATAATCTCCATCTTCATCCCCAAAAACAACCACCACTAACAAAACCCTCCACAAAAAACCACCTCCACCACTCTCCTCTCAGGTTGGCTACTACCCCAAGCTTGGGGACGGCCACCTTCTCTCCGACCACATCTCTGGCAACCACTCCGGCGACCACTACGGTGATAACTTTACCATCAACTCCAACATCAATTTCACCACCATCACAACTCCTCTTTCACCACTACCGCCTATACTTCTCTCTCTATCACCACCATCTTCACTCTCACCACCATAACACCACCCTCATCACCACCATCTCAACCTACAAAATTATCATCATCTTCTTCATCAATACCCTTTTTCTTCTCCATCAAAATCCAACTCCACCAAAAAATCACCAACACCACCACCATCTCCTATACTCCCTCTCCTCCTCTAGGCTGCCACCACCTCGGCCACCCCCCAGTGGCCGGCACCACTTCTAGGGCCGGCGGCCTCCAAGGAGGTCAAGCCTCCATCTCACTCCTCCCTCTTTCTTCGTAGTTTTTCTCGCCCGAGTATTCACGTGCATAGCATCTCAGAGTCCCTGACTTTTTCCTCGTGATTTGTGTTTTAGGAGAGTGTTGTCCTCGCATTATTGAGCTTGTATTGAATTTGGAATTGTGTTGCATTTTGTATCAGTCTGGTGTAATTGTACGGATGTGGGTATATTGTATTCTGTGTATATGTCATGACTTGTATCGGACTGATGTATTGTAATGCATGTAATAGTGTAAATGACATTATTTTTATACATGTATGGTACTAATGCTTGTGTAAGTACTCCACAGCCTCCAGACTTGACCGCTCTATAATTCTATATCAGCTTTCAGGCTTAAACCCTCTGGATTTTCTAGCTTTGTCGAGAGCTAAGTCGTGTGACTGTATAATTAGCCTATTGGACACCTCGTCAGGCACGACTTACTATGCTTCCTCTTTGCTCAAACCCCCTGGGTTTTAATAGCTAAACCGTGTGTCTGCTAGTAGAGCTTAATTGCGTAGCCTCATCAGGGACGGTCTAGCTGTACACCTGTTTGCTCAGCTTCTGGGCTTAACCTTTCCTAGGTTTATTAAAGTCGTCTAAATTTTCTAGCTATGCTTGAAAAGGCAGCTTAGCACTCAGCGTTTTACTACTAAACACGCCTAGGCGAAACTCTGCCAAATTTAGACTTGCATCTTAAGCCGAGTCATTCCTGAGTTCCACCGAGCACTTTAGTAATTAAACTCTGTTTGCTAATCTTGTCCCCAGCACTGCTTAGCTCCGCTTGGATGTTCGCTTGCTTGCTAACTACCTGCATTGACAGTTAATATTTGCTATTGCTTGTCATACTTTCACTTGATGTGTTAACTTTTGACATGCTATCACTTGACACCTGACCTCTGACGTGTTATCACCTGACACTTGTTATCACTTGTCATCCAACATGATATATCTAACTTATAATTATCGCTTTATGAGAATATTAACCTGATCTCCTGATAGTACTCATGTACACCTAATACTCTTGACATGCTCCTGCACATTCCTGTAATCTGATAATTACCTAATAAACTGTAAAAAGGACAACTTACACTGGGTCGGGGGAAACTGATGAGTATCGATATAGTTCTCATGTTTATTATGATCTCAGAGTGTCGCGCGGCCACTGTAACACCCTGTTCCCGGAATACGTACTTATCTGCGTATTCAGTTTTTTTAATCATACATTTTTTGACTTACTTCTTGTATTTATTTTAGTTTTTTAATTGTTTATGTGACCGTTTTGCATTGGATTCGGGTTCATGGACTCGGAGTCAGCCCTAGTCTGGACCGGGGACCCGATCCTAGTATATTATTTGATTTAGTCTTTTCGGTAGTCTAATTTGACTGATTTTAGTTTCAAACGCTATTTTCTAATATTTTAGTTTTCTCATAAATTTTCAGATTTTTTCTGAATTATTTTTATAAAAACCCTAAAATTGGGATTAAATGGTACAATAGGTTTATTCCCAGATTTTTATTTACAAATAGAGTCAAATTTTAAGAAACCGCTTTCACATATTTTCTTAAAATAATTTTTACTATCTTAATACATTTTTCAGAAATTTTCAGAATTTATCAAATTTCGGCCAGATTTGGTGTCGACCGATATCGGCGGTCGATTTCAGAATTTTTAATTTAAACATCATAAAGAATTTCTTGAAACAGATTTTACTATGAATCTTAGAATAATATTCTTGATTTTGAGAATTTTTGCGGGTCGTCCCGAGATACTTGATTTTCGGACAATTCCGGTATTTTTTCGAAAGATTTCCGCATCCGCAACCGAATCCAGAGAATCCGCCACTTTAATTATTTTCACTTTTTCTTCCAATAAAATAATTTATTTTTTTTCTTTCTTCTCCTTCCACCATATTCTAAAACATTCTCCATTCTTCCATTACCTTCTACACCTTTCCATCAAAAATCTCTCTTTCAAAATATCCCAAACCACTCAATTACCCTCTCCCATCACATGGCCGGCCAAGGGTTACCTCACCCTCTCCATTGTACAAAAAAAACCCCTCCCTAAATCCTTTTTCTTCTCCTTCAAATCCAATTCCAAATATAAAGCTTTTCTTCTTTTTTCCTTTTCATTTTTCTCCATCAAAAACCCTAATCACCACCAACTCTCCCTTCACGTCCTCCACAACCACAATAACAATAACTCTTCCAACTCTCTACCATCATCTTCTTCCTCCTCCATCTCCACTTAAACCACCACAGACTCCAAAATTCCACCAAAATCTCAAACATCCCATTTACCTTCTCAAAAAATACCACCACCACTAAACCCTCCACCAAATTACCACCCGACCATCAACACCTAGGCTGGCCACCTTCTTGGCTAGGGGCCGAGCCCCTCTTCTTCGGCAACACCTCCGGCGACCACTCCGGCGACTATTCCGGCGACAACTCACACCTTAAAAACTCCATCACCACCACTTCAAATCTCCCATCTTCACCACCACCTCTTTTATTCTTCTCCACAACCACTATCTTCATTCTCCTCCTCACAACATCACCTTTATCACCCCTATTTCAATCTTCAACATCACCATCATCTTCATCTACTCCAATTTCCTTTCATCCTCATCCAAACATCCAACTCCACCAAATCCCAACCACCGCCAACACCTTCACCTTCATCATCTCCTCTCCTTTATCATGGTCGGCCACCACCTGGGCCTCCACCATGAAGTGGCGCACCACCCCTAGAGCCGGCGGCCACCCAAGGGCCAAGCCCCCTCTCCTTCGCTCGCTTCGTGTTTTTCCTCTCTCGGGAATTCGGACACGCAAAGATTCAAAAGTGGTGTTTTAGGCGAGTGACTTTTCTCGCAAAATTAGATTTGTTTTAGAATTCGTGTTGTATTGTATTTTAGTATCAGTTCGGTATGCTTGTACGGGTGGGTGCGTTGTATTCTGTAGACATATCTTAACTTGTACTAGACTGATATACTGTAATGCTTGTAATAGGATAGAACAACTCGTGCGGGTACCTTGTATAGACTTTGGGTTTCTGTCCACTCCCAGGATGGCTACCCAATGGTTTTAGGCCTGTACCCTTATGGGTTTCGTGATAGCTACTGAGAGTGAGCTTAGAACCAGAGCGTACTTTGGTCCCGGGCTCTCTACTCAGCCTTCAGGCTTCACTACTCCACGGTAGAATAAATATTATCACGATATAGCTTACTCGTGTGGTACTAACACCGCAGGTACTCTTGTACCGACTCTGGGCTATGCCCACTCTCAGGCTGGCTACCCAATGGTTCAGGCCTGTACCCTTATTGGTTTCGTGGTAGCTACCGAGAGTGCGCCTAAATCCCGAGCGTACTTTAGCCTACGGGCTCCGCCCAGTTCCTCGAAAGAGGAGTGCGCTTAGACCATCATGTCTCTCAGCTCCGCCTGGTGGGCATATTTAGCGCTTAGCACTTTATTCACTAAATGCGTCTAGGCGAGATGCTACCGGATTTTCTACTCGCACTTTAGCCGAGTCATCCCGGTAACCTCGCCAAGCGCTTTAGTGACTAAACACTAAACACTGTTCGTTGTTTGTGCCTCTAGCCTGCTCAGCGCCGTTTGATTGTACTCAGCTATTACTCTATCACTTGTCATGTACATACTTGTTATGTTAACACTTGACATACACATGTCTGTATCACTTAACAACTGATGTGTTATCACCTGACACCTAACATTCTACTACTTATCACCTGCCTCCTGTCATATTAATACTTGACCGGTGATTATCACATTTACGGGAATCCTGCCTTGTTATCCTGTATTATGTACAGTGATCTGTTATCCTGTACTATATACAGTGACCTGTACTCCTGTTATACATGTACTAATGTACTCCTGAATTCCTGATCATGTCCTGCTCCTGCTCTTCCCGTAAATTGATAATTACATAATAAATTATAATAAGACAACTTGCACCCGGTCTGGGGAAAACTGATGGGTCCTGAATAGTCATGTTTATGGTGGTCTTATCGAGTCACGCGTGGCCACATACTTAAGAGATCAACTGGCGGCCACCAGGGATTCCATGGGGTGTGCTGGCACCCCTACTCATGATTATTCCTGCCGAGTATGCACACACCCTAGGCCTATTTCTATGGGATCTGCGATACTCTATTCTTGTTCGGGCATACATAAGTCCCGGTACCTAGCGGTACGTTCCGGCTCAGCACCAGATACTCCTGGATCGTTGTCTCGGTCATGTACGGGGCCCATCCTAAACATGGTTCATCGAACTTCATCAGTTTTCAAATAACTTGCTCTATAAGTTATAAGTAGAAGTATGTGGAATGGGACGCATACTGAAGCCTACAACTTAAACGGTCCCAATTATAATAAAATGCTAATATACAATTTGTTGTGTTATTTTGTAACTCGGGTTGTACGCGCTCAGATTACGGTGACATGGGATAAAGGTATATAGATGAGGGTTTTCTAGTTTGAATTATTCCTTTGATGTACTAGTCTCATGGAGCCGTGACCTAAGCCTGTACGATCGGTTTTGCTCGTAATCAGTTTAATTCAGTTTTATCAGTTTTATGTTAGTTTAGGAGATATCTGGTGTTGCCCTATCTACTTTACTTCTCGTCTCTTTACCTACTCTTATCTTATTATACCATGCGTATTCTCTGTTGGATGTCACCTACTATATCTCTCTTATTCCTATATGCATGTACTCACAACACGATTTTCTATGCATGTTTATGATTCGGATTTATCGATACACATGTGCTTATCTATGCACGCTACTTGGCATTCGCATCACCACTCGCTGGGGAGTTCTTACTCCTCATGTCCAGGTCTCAGAGCCTGCAGCGTGTGAATTCTCCCTGTTGCTGACCTGAGAGGTGCAGCGGTAGCGTGGATCTCCAGCAGACCATCTGAAGTCCTATCCTTCCAGGCCCCCCTGTGCGTCTCTCGAGTTTTCCTTCTGTTAACTCGTGAGCGCCTTTTGTATTGTTCATTCTTGTACATTTGTTTGTATTCTCGCATTTGCGTCTATCGGTGATGTAATATTATTGTAATATTGTGTCACTTCTGGTGATAACTTTATAATTATACTCATATGTTGGAATGTATTATACACCACATGCTTTCGTACTATGATTCTTACTTATACTGATGCTTAGTATATATACATGAGGATATTTTGACCTTCATATATATGTCACAATAACGTCTCTGTACCCGCGGGATCGGGGCGTTACAGGATGGCATCAGAGCCTAGGCTCTCACATCCTCAGTACATCTAGACGGCAAATTAATGGTAAAGAAATTTGCAACTGGAATACAAGAGTCCTGGTTATACAATCTAACTACAAGTGAAGAGTTATCTCTCTTTTTCTTCTGACTATTTCTTGAATCCTGAGACCCTTCAATCTTTTACCTTCCAGTTCCTTCTTGCTACCCCTTCAACCAACTCAGATATGGAAATATGGGGAACATGCAATGGTCCTGGTACTTCTCAAAATGGATCCAGTAGAGACATAATAGCCTGATAAGGGTACTTCAAGGGATGATGCAGAGTCAATAGTAGCAGATAGAGCTTCTACGTCAAGGACTATTGGTTGCACCCCGAGAGCAGAGGCCAGGTAATGTATCAGATTTTAGGAGATTATAGCTGACAATCTTTTTAGGCATAGAGAAGCCCTTGGATGCAGAACAATGGCTGGTAGACGCGACAGATCTCTTAAAAGCAGCCCGAATCCCTAAGGAGAACCAAGTGGAAGTGGCCAAGATACAGCTGAAAGATGTGGCCAGAACCTGGTGGTTGACGAAAGAAGCAACCTGGAGAAACCCATTACGTGGGACCAGTTTTCAAAGGGTTTCTACGAAAGATTCTTCTCTGCAACAGCTCAAAAGGAAATAGAAGAACAATTTATCTGACTACAACAGCGAAACCGGTCAGTGGATGAATATGCTGCCAAATTCTTGAGACTTAGCAGATTTGCACCTTACATGGTAACAGACGAAGAGAGACGGGCTAGCAGATTTCAACAAGGGCTGAAGATGAATGTCCAGATGTTTCTTATTCCTCAAAAGCTGAAGACGTACTCCCAGGTTCTCTCCAATGCCCGTGAAGTGGAACGAGGACTGGAGAAGAAGAGCGAGAACCAGGTGCAGAACAAGCCAGTAAAAAGGCCTTTCCGTTGATGAACGAAGAAGACGCAGCCGGGACCACCAATGGTCCGATAATCAAGCGACCATTCCAACCTCATGTTGGAACTTGTTTTGATGAAGACATTTGTGAAGCAAATCATTTGGAGCTCTAACACAAGCCAATTCAAGAGTTCTTCATGATCAAGACTTCCCAAGGAGAGTTGCTAATGATATGTTTTGTAATGATTATTTAGCATGTCAAAAGCCTTGATGCACACACACATATCATAGTGTTATAGTCGACTTATAGCCTCTTATAGTCGACTAATCCATTGTGTAGCCGACTTGATCAAATCCCTAGTCGACTAGTCTTGTGTCTCAAATGATCCCAACTCTCTGTTTGTCCTGTTAGTCGACTTGACAGAAAACCTAGTCGACTAATAGACCTTTGTAGTCGACTAACCCTTTTCCCCTAGTCGACTAATCCCTGGACTAGTCGACTTATAAGTTGGTTGTAGTCGACTTGGTTCAGTTAACCAGAAACCTGTCACATGAACTTATCTTGACCTAGTCGACTTATACCCAATATTAGTGACTAACCTTTGGAAATTTGCCTAGACTAGTAGACTAGGGATTTGATCAAGTCGACTACACAATGGATTAGTCGACTATAAGAGGCTATAAGTCGACTATAACACTATGATA
Source organism: Agave tequilana (assembly GCA_038442645.1). Lineage (NCBI taxonomy): Eukaryota > Viridiplantae > Streptophyta > Magnoliopsida > Asparagales > Asparagaceae > Agave > Agave tequilana. The sequence goes on from JAVJIF010031972.1 coordinate 256,136, forward strand.
TGTGTGTGTGCATCAAGGCTTTTGACATGCTAAATAATCATTACAAAACATATCATTAGCAACTCTCCTTGGGAAGTCTTGATCATGAAAAACTCTTGAATTGGCTTGTGTTATAGCTCCAAATGATTTGCTTCACAAATGTCTTCATCAAAACAAGTTCCAACACCTCCCCTTCAGCAGATAATATGCGGGTATTGCCAAAAGCCCGGATACATCCAATTCAATTGCCGAAAAGCTAATGAGCTATGTTTGGTATGTGGGTCCAAAAATCACTCGATAGGTGATTGTTCATTCAAGAGAACCTATCCAACACCACCAACATTTCCAGCACGAGCAGCACCCCTAGTACTTCCAGCCCCACCACAGAGAGGGAACCCAGAACCCATTGGCCGAAGAGCTCCATTCCCGCTCTAGCAGCATGATCAGCCACAGAGAGGAGCAAGAACTAGAGCAGATCATGGCAGAGGCTAAGTTTACAACATGTCAGCAGAGGCTAAGTTTACAACATGTCAGCAGAGGCATTAGGCGAAGCAACAGCAGAATATAAAGCCCAGTATCCATAACAGGAACCTTGAGGATATTATTGTAACAGCTACTCCTGATCTTTTATATTTTGAGTTGGTAATCTTTCTTAAATATTCCACTTTATCATACTCTCATTGTCGACCCTAGTCTCTCCTGTGTTCATCTTCCCCTTATCAAAATTTCGAGGACGAAATTTTTGTAAGGTGGGTAGAATGTAACACCCCGTTCTCAGAATACATACTTATCTGCGTATTTATTTTTTTCAATCATATTTTTTTGATTTACTTCTTGTATTTGTTTTTATTTTTTGATTATTTATGTGATCGTTTTGCATTGGATCCAGGTTCGTGGACTCGAAGTCAGCCCTAGTCTGGACCGGGGACCCGATCCTAGTATATTATTTGATTTAGTCTTTCTGGTAGTCTGATTTGACTGATTTCAGTTTCAAACACTGTTTTCCAATATTTTAGATTTCTCATAAATTTTTAGATTTTTTTCTGAATTATTTTTATAAAAACCCTAAATCGGGATTAATCGGTACCGCAAGTTTATTCCCAGATTTTTAATTTACAAATAGAGTCAAATTTTAAGAAACCGCTTTCACATATTTTCTTAAAATAATTTTTACTATCTTAATACATTTTTTCAGGAATTTTTAGGATTTATCAGATTTCAGCCAGATTTGGTGTCGACCGATATCGGCGATCGATTCTAAAAATTTTAATTTGAAAACCGTAAAGAATTTATTGAAATAGATTTTACTATGATTCTTAGAATAATATTCTTGATTTTTGATAATTTTTGTGGGTCGTCCCGAGATACTTGATTTTCAGACAATTCTGGTATTTTTCTGAAAGATTTCCACATCCGCAACCGAATCCGAGGAATTCGCCACTTTAATTATTTTCACTTTTACTTAAATTAAATAATTTATTTTTTCCTTTTCTTTTCTTTTTTTTCCTTCCACCATATTCTAAAACATTCTCCATTCTTCCATTAACTTCTACACCTTTCCACCAAAAATATCTCTTTCAAAATATCCCAATCACTCAATTACCCTCTTCCATCACCTCCAAACCACTCAATTACCCTCTTCCATCACATGGCCGGCCAAGGGCCACCTCACCCTCTCCATTTTACAAAAAAAATCCCTCCCTAAATCCTTTTTCATCTCCTTCAAATCCAATTCCAAATATAAACCTTTTCTTCTTCTTTCCTTTTCATTTTTCTCCATCAAAAACCCCACCACCAACTCTCCCTTCACCTCCTCCACAACCACAACAACTACAACTCCTCCAACTCTCTACCATCATCTTCTTCCTCCTCCATCTCTACTTAAACCACCACAGACTCCAAAAACTCCACCAAAATCTCAAACATCCCCTTTACCTTTTCCAAAAATACCACCACCACTAAAACCCGCCACCAAATTACCACCCCACCATTAACTCCTAGGCTGGCCACCCTCCTTGGCTAGGGGCCGAGCCCCTCTTCTCTGGCAACACCTCCGACGACCACTCCAGCGACTATTCCGGCGACAACTTCACACCTTAAAAACTCCATCACCACCACTTCAAATCTCCCATCTTCACCACCACCTCTTTTATTCTTCTCCACCACCACTATCTCCACTTTCCTTCTCACAACACCACCTTTATCACCCCTATTTCAATCTTCAACATCACTATCATTTTCATCTACTCCAATTTCCTTTCATCCTCATCCAGACATCCAACTCTAACAAATTCCAACTACCACCAACACCTTCACCTTCACCATTTCCTCTCCTTTATCATGGCCGGCCACCACCAGGCCTCCACCGTGGGGTGGCGCACCACCCCTAGAGCCAGCGACCACCCAAGGGCCAAGCCCCCCTCTCCTTCACTCGCTTCGTGTTTTTTCGTTTCCCGGAATTCGGACGCGCAAAGCTTCAAAAAGTGTTTTAGGGAAGTGACTTTTCTCGCAAAATTGGATTTGTTTTAGAATTTGTGTTGCATTGTATTTTAGTATCAGTCTGGTGTGCTTGTACGAGTGGGTGCGTTGTATTCTGTGGACATGTCTTAACTTGTACCGGACCGATATACTGTAATGCTTGTAATAGGATAGAACAACTCGTGCGGGTACCTTATATAGACTTTGGGTTTCTGTCCACTCCCAGGATGACTACCCAATGGTTTCAGGCCTGTACCCTTATGAGTTTCGTGGTAGCTACTAAGAGTGCGCTTAGACCCCGAGCATACTTTGGTCCCGGGCTCTCTACTCAGCCTTCAGGCTTCACTACTTTACGGTAGAATAAATATTATCACAATATAACTTGCTCGTGTGGTACTAATACCGCAGGTACTCTTGTACCGACTCTGGGCTATGCCCACTCTCAGGCTGGCTACCCAATGGTTCAGGCCTGTACCCTTATTGGTTTCGTGGTAGCTACGAGAGTGCGCCTAAATCCCAAGCGTACTTTAGCCTCCGGGCTCCGCCCAGTTCCTCGAAAGAGAAGCACGCTTAGACCATCATGTCTCTCGGCTCCGCCTGGTGGGCATATTTAGCGCTTAGCACTTTATTCATTGTCTAGGCGAGATGATGTCAAATTTTCTACTCGCACTTTAGCCGAGTCGTCCTGGTAACCTTGCCAAGCGCTTTAGTGATTAAATATTGTTCGTTGTTTGTGCCTCCAGCCTGCTCAGCTCCACTTGATTGTGCTCAACTATTACTCTACCACTTTTCATGTACATACTTGTTATGTTAACACTTGACATACATATGTTTGTATCACTTAACAACTGATGTGTTATCACCTGACACCTAACATGCTACTACTTATCACCTGCCTCCTGTCATATTAATACTTGACCTGTGATTATCACATTTACGGGAATCCTGCCTTGCTATCCTGTATTATGTACAGTGACTTGTTATCCTGTATTATATACAGTGACATGTACTCCTGTTATACATGTGCTCATGTACTCCTGAATTTCTGATAATGTCCTGCTCCTGTTCTTCCCGTAAATTGATAATTACATAATAAATTACAATAAGACAACTTGCACCCAGTTTGGGGGAAACTGATGGGTCCTGAATAGTCATATTTATGGTGGTCCTATCGAGTCACGCATGGCCACATACTTAAGGGATCACCTGGCGGCCACCAGGGATTCCGTGGGGTGTGCTTGTTGGCCCAAAGGCCTTCCACTCTAGTTTTGATGATGATTAACTCATGTAGTTATGTTTACTAATATTCTTGTGTTTTCAGTCTCAGATCTTATAACAAGATGTTAGTTTCGTGATAACTTCAATAAGAGGTGTTTGGAAGCTTCACAAGTGATTCCAGGGCTCAAGCTTCAAGATCACACATTGCCTAGCCCATGGATGGAGTTTTGGAGCAAGTCAACTTGAAGATGGAAGATCGTCAAGAAGACTTAGGTATCCTAGTTTAGATAGTGTGTTTAGATCCATTTGTAAAGCTTAGTATAGTTGATATGCTCAAGTGCACATAACACACACGTTTTACGTTTGGTTTTTGATTTTCATGAATAGTTGATCAAAACAAGTTTAATTGATATATGTATAGTTGTTTCATTCTATACATGCATGCTTAACTTTTAAACAAACTTATTTTGACTTTCCTATTCATGTATTGAAAATTCCAAGTTTGATAAAAATACATGTTTTGATTTTTGGTAAAAATGATAAAACACAAAAATAGTTCATATTGATTGATATTTGAGCTAAACTTTTTATCACATGTTTATATATCAATGCAAAATGATAAAACTATTTTTGGGTATTTTTACAAAGACTTAAAAGATTTTTAGAAATATTTTTTACATATGTTTCTGTCCCAGAACAGTGGCTGACAGGCCAGGTCGGCCGACCGCACGGGTCGACCGCACCTAAAGCCGGTCGACCCATGAGGTCGACCGACGTGCACAAACTTGTGCACGTTTGGCAGACACAGGGACGGTCGGCCGGGCGGCCGACCGGACCAGAGAGCTCTGCTCTCTGTATCTGGGGGTCGGCCGGGCGGCCGACCGGATTGCCCAACGGTCAGAAATATGACCGTTGGCGGTCGGCCGGGCCGTCCGACCGCTAGCCTGTCAGGCTGCCAGATCAGTCTAACGGCTAGTTTTCTATTTGGCCTATATAAACCCCATTTCTTTGGGATTTTGGCTAAGATTTTTAGAGCTAAAATTTCCTGACTTCTTCAGTGTTTTAAACAAGTTTTCAAAATAGTTTAAGTGCCAAAAAGCTTCATCTATTTGTTTTAAGTGTTTTGTTTTAATTCAAAGAAAATAGTTTTTGGGAATTGTTTCTTGATCTAAAATTCTATATCTATTTGGTATTTTTTCCAAGAGTTTTTATTTGATCAAAACACTTGTTTTTCACACTTGAGCTTATCATCTATCCTATTCTATTAGGATCCTTGTTTTGTGGAAAAGAGAAAAGAAAGAGAGATTGTTTGAGGTTGTTGAGCCTCCAAGTTGTAAACCCTTTTCATTGTTGGGTGCTCCCTCTTTGGTAGAGGTTGAGGTTTGGTTTGCTCCCTCTTTGGTAGAGGTGGAGATTGGTGTTTGCTCCCTCTTTGTGAGGTAGAGTTGGTTGTTGGTTTGTATCCCTCAAGTATGAGGTGGATCGGTTGTTGTTTGGCTAAGGGCCTACCCCTCTTGTGTGAGGTGGTGTTTGTATTGAGAGAGGAGTTTGGTACTCCTAGTGTTGTAACAAATCCTCTTCGGTAGAGATTCCCTCGGTGGGAGATAGTGGATTGGAAATCCTTCACGGTGGTGAAGGCGGGATATAGAGCTAGGGGCTCGAACCTCGAAACATATCTTGGCCTTTGTGTTTGATCCATTGTCTCTCAACTCTCTCTTTACATTTGTGCAAAGCATCATTCTTCCTTCATATCATTCATTGCTTGTATTTGTGCCTTGCATATTTCATATTGCTATATCTTGTATATGCTTGGTTGTTTGTGTGTGCCTCACTTATACTTAACCACAAGAGCTTCACATAGCACCTCAACCCATATCTAGGGGAATCAAGAGGCATGTTTTCCTTGCCGCTACCAAGAGATGTTATCTTGGTGACCGCAAGCATATAGGGGCCAATGCACAAGCCCTAGAGGCCATTAGAAGCACGCTTTCAAAAGATTATCTTATGCTTGTTTCTAATCTTGATTCCGCTTTTGTAGTGTGGAACAAGTTGACAACAACCACCACCTCCAAGCTTCAATTGTCAAATCAACCGGAGGAGTCTAGTGGAGAATCCGATTCTCAATGTTTAATGGTCCAAGGGAATGACTCCCTTGAGGTACAATCGGAAACTCAACTAGATAGTTTTGATTCTAGTTCTTCATGTGTTGATTATGTTGATCCCCATGCTTTGAATGAAGAACTATCTATTGTTTGTGAAAAACTAATAGAAAAATATAATTTGTTGAAAAAGAAGACTTTTGCTTTAACTAAAGAAAATGAAAAATTGTCTTCTAAACTTGATAAGGTTTTGCAAGAGAAGGTTGAGGTTTATAATGAAAGGGATTCATTGAGATCTCAATTAGAACTTGCACTTAAAGAAAATGAGTTTTTAAAATCTAAAAATGATTGCCATGTTATTTTGAAGAAAAATAAAATTTGTCTTCAAAAGTTGATTTTGTTTTAAAGGAGAATGTTGCTTTGAAAAATAAAATTATTTCTATTTCAAATGAGTTGAATGTTTGTTTAGATAAAAATATTGTTTTACAAAATAAATTTGATGCACATGTTTGCCATGCTATGGTAGTTTCACACACTCCACCCATTGCATGCTCCACTTCTTCTTTGATTGAAAATGATATAAATTTACTTAAGAAGAGTGTAGATTGTTTGGGCTCCACTTTGAGCCAATGTGTTGTGGGCCACACACGTTTGGAATCTTTGTTTCGAAAGAAACAAGTTCCATATATGCATGCACACCCATCACGGCATACACATGCTCCTCATGGACACCACCAACACATGTATGCTCATGTGTACACTTGTACACATTGTGGACGTAAGGGCCACCTTGCTAAATTTTGCTTTGATAGATTACATAATGTAAATTTAGCAAAGAAGTTTGTTTGGGTTAGAGAAGGTACTAACCCCCATGGACCCAATAAGATATGGGTACCAAAGACCACCCCTAGAGTTTTTGATGTAGGTGTGGGCTCTCACATGACGTGAGAGTTGCCGTACCTTGGAGTGGATGTGTTCCGTACATAAAGGAAATCAATTGGATGCATCACTTTCAAGGGAAGTTTTGGTGGAGAAGACCACCATGTTTTGGAGACAAGGAGAGTTGCCTTCTAGGTTTTGGTAACGATTCCTAACTCCTATTTATTGTATACATGCTTTATACTTCATCATTGTTTATAGCATGTTTCATTGTTTAGTGATTAGTATGAAAATGCCATGTTAATTAGATTCTTGACATACATGTACAGTATTTGAGACACCCATGTTTAATATGGATTATTATTTTGTGTTCTCGTAATTGATTAGCTATCATGTACATCATAAATCTAATAACATGTGGATATTCATAATAATCATGTTTATGTTTATCATGTTGATTTATATCTTAGTTTTATGCTTCATGTTTTGATTACATGTTTAGATGTTAGTTTTTATTAAGAACAGGATTTATACTTGTGCATATAGTGGGCCACAAATAAATCTATATATGTTTGGGCTTAATTGCTTATTTGAACCCATTAGATGTGCTAGTATAGTCTAGTTTTGATGATTCATACATTTGAACTTGTATTCCCATTTTGGATTTGTTTTGTAGATCATGTCTTTTACATTTCATGTATATGTGCATTTTGCCAAACCTTAAGTTATACATGTATACCCTTTGAGTCATTTGCCTTTCATGCAAATCTATATATATGGACTCAATTATGTTTAGGGATATGTATGTATACTTATTGTGTTGACAATTCATACATATACCTTGAAATGAAATTTGTTTTGGTGAAAATTTAGTTTTTCTTGATTTCGTGTTTATTTGTTTAACTTCATGTATATGTCTATTTTATCCAAATTATTATTATACATATACATCCTTTTTGAGCCACGTGCCTTAATGCATATATTTTGTAGACTCGTTGTGTTTTGGATATGTATGTATGCTTTAGTTTGTATAAGACATACATATACCTGTAAGTTCACCTAGAGGGGGGGTGAATAGGTGATGGCTAATCTAATGGTCACTTAATGCCAAATGATGCGAATAATGCAGAAGCTAAAAACAATTATGACCTAATTAAATCTTTTACACTAAACACCACGTATAACCAAAGAGTGTTGCCGAATTCCCCGTGAAGGGCTCTGGACAAACTCCTCTAGATTCCCCTTGAATGGGTTGAGGTGCCGCGTTGGCTCTCTTGGTTGAATACAAGTGTTAGCAAACAAACCCAAGCAAGTATATCAATATGAGCACAAGGAATATATCATGCATATAAAAGTAAAGACAAGAATTGAATGCAAGATATAAACAAGTAAGGGAGAGAGAGAGAGAGAGAGAAAAGGCAATCGCAAACACAAGGGTATGTTTCGAGGTTCGAGCACACTTGCTCTACATCCCCGCCTTCGACACACGAAGGATTTCCACTATGCAAGATCCCAATGGATCTCTCCTCGGTGCCGCAACACCTACAAGCCCTCGGACTCCCTAGTCCCGTACACACCGCAAGCCCACCGGCTCGCCGAGGCCGCACCTCAAACACGGAGTTCGCACCCGAACTCGAAACAACGCGGACACACACGTCCGCCTCCTCAAAGTACAAGAAATGATCTCTTGGTGATCTAAACACTTTGATCACCAATAAAAGCTCTCACAAAAACACTCCTATAGAGTGAATAGCTCAATGGGTTGCTCAAGTGTTTGTGAGAAAAACAAGGATGAAAGCTATGGTGAAAAACTCAAGAAATCTCTTTTAACACACTCTAAATAAAACTCCCTTTAGATTGGAAGTATTAGCTCACTATTTTGTGGAGAAAAACTCTTCTGAAAGAATGGAAAAAACTGGCTCTAAAAGTCTCCAAAATCTTAGCTCAAAACAATGACCAAACCCCCAAATTTATAGGCCAGAAAAATATAGCCGTTGGGGTCTGTCAGAGCTGCCGGTCGACCGGGACGGTCGACCGCCAACGGTCATATTTTTGACCGTTGGGGACCTCGGTCGACCGCCACGGTCGACCCAGAGATACAGAGAGCACCTAAGGGTGCCCGGTCGACCCGAGCGGTCGGCCGACGTGCACATACACAATTTGTGCACGTCGGTCGACCCGGACGGTCGACCGGCTTCTGTCAGTTCTGAAAAATCAGACACTGCAGAAACCAGAACTTGGGTTTTTGGTTTTGGTCTTTTGGGTTGAGGTTTTGGACCTTATAAAAATAGGAGTATGATCATAAGTCACTACTCTAACATGTTAAAACATTTTGATAAAGGTTCTCTTTGATAAAAACTTGTTTTTCCAAAAAATCGATTTTTCCAAAATTTAAAGTGTCTAAAGCTAATTTCCAAAATATGTTTTCTAAACTTTGTTTTTCCAAAACATCTTCAAATACAAAAACAAGATATTATAATTCATTTTAAAGCATAATGTGTATGGATATGATCCACTACACAATCAAGATGAAATATCTATGTTTTTGTCATTAAAGCTCTAGATATGGTTTTGGTTTAAAGATATGTATATGAGAAATACCAAAAACTAAATAGTATTTTTCCAAAATAAAAAATCTTTTCTAAACTAAAAAATCTTTTTTGAAAACAATTCTATCAAGAGTGTGTGTGTGTGTGATATACTTGAGCAATCCACCAACTATCTATCTTTTACATTTTATCTAAAACATAAAAATCTTATACCTAGACACAAGTCTTGATCTTGAAGTCTTCCCTTGAAGTCTTCTCATCTTCTTGACTTGGTCCAAGCTTGATCCAAATGCTCCTTGGATCACACCGTGCAAGCTCCAAATCTTGACATTTTATCCTTTGTTGAGCTATGCACCTACTACGATCTTGATAATGAATCTGTCACTAATTAAACACAAGATCATTAGTAAACATAAATTCATGAGTTGATCATCATCAAAACTAGGGTGATAGGCCTTTGGGCCAACAATCTCCCCCTTTTTGATGATGACAAAACTCATGAAGTTATATATGCATGGATTAAAGTAAAGCTTCAAAGAAGCTCCCCCTTAACTCATGCATACCAAATAAACAATAATATATGACAATGAAGCTCATAAATATGTATGCAAATGCATGACATGTATGCAAATACAACATGTCAAGTTCTTATCTCCATACATTTGCAAAACAAAACATATATGCATATAAACATAAATCTTACTCAACCATGCATATAAACCCAAAATCTTTCTCCCCCTTTTTGTCAATCATCAACAAAGGGGTAAAAACACAATAAACAAATTTTACTCCCCCTTTTTGTCAAAAACAAAGAGATCAAGAAGGGGTAATATCAATCAATAAAAATTTATATGCGATATACATTCATGAAGAGGAAGACGCTAAGTTAGCTTCCCTACACATATGCATTACATGAAGAAGGGATGACAAGCCCTAACTCACATAACACATATTATGTAATGCATAAGAGGAGATGTGAAGCTCCCCCTACACACGTATATCATATAAAGAAGAGTTGTCAAGCTCCTCAATTTATAATATACTCAACATGAATCTATATGTAGAAGAGATGTTAAGCTCTCCTTGCATAAAGGCAATACATATCAAAACATTTTTAATTTTTTTTAAAAAATTTTAAAGGTATCAGAGCTCTTGTAAAACAATCAAATTTTAAGATACCTAATTGAAAATAATCATTATTGTAAAACATATTGATACCAATTGAAATTTAACAATTATGAAGTTGAAACATATTGATACCAATAGTAAACATATGATCAAAAAAATTTATTTTTCATCATAAACTTTGTGCTTTTAAAAAAATGTGCCAATTGAAAGTTAAGCACATGAAACTCATATGTATGAAATGAGTATAGCAATTGACATTGATACATACATATATAAGAAAACAAAATATGAGTATATACAAAATTATCAATTTAGATACCAATTGAAAGGAATCCAATGATACCAATTGACATGACAATAAGATCAAGTGTATAACTCATAACCTACCATCCCTTGATATGCACAAGGTAAAAGATTTTCAATGAAGCATACAAGGCATAATCGCCCATCCATCCTCCCATAGACGGTAGGGGTTTTCAAAAAAAAATTTGAAAGAAGTATAGCATTGAAAATCACTACCAAATGAAGAATAATTAACTAGTTAAAGATAATTTTTGAAAAACTAGTTCAAGATCCTTCAAAATCATCAAATCATATATATTATATATATATATATATATATATATATATATATATATATATATATATATATATATATATTATATATATATATATATATATATATATATATATATATATATATATATATATTTCATGAATCAAGACTAAATACACAAAGTTTTACACTCAAGATCGATTAAGCTCATAAAAGTTTTCATGAATCAAAGTCATGACAAAATAAATAAAGTGTGAGTGTTCAAAGTCATGTAAATAACATTTTCATGAAAATAGACATTGAGGCTCAAAATGATCAAGAATCCTATTTTATCAAACAAATCATGAAAAATCTTTTTTCATAAAAATACTAATCTTCATGGTATATGTATGATTTATCCAAACTAACAATACACATACATATCCCAAACATAAAAGAGTCTATTAAATAATTTGCATGAAGGCAAGAGACTCACGGGTATACATGTATATTTATTAGATTTGAATAAAATGCATATACATGAAGTAAAATCAAAAAAATGGCAAAACATGTATAAAAGAGAATCATCAAAACTAGTCTATACATATGCATATAGTGGATACAAATGAGCATGAAGTTCAAATATATATGAGTCAATTGTAGTTCACTATTCATATATGTATAAATGCAAGTTTGACACATTCTACATCTAAGATGTAAATACCACAAGAAGCACACAAATCATAAAACATGAACATGCTATGAATATTATAAATGAACAAGCATGAACATAAAAAGTAGGAGTTTAGAGATTGATACCAACTCCAAAGCTCCAAAAATGGTGGTCTTTCCACCAAAGCTCCTTGATAGCGATGCATCCCAAAAGTATGTCCATCATGTCCAAGTGCATCCACTACCAAGGCACCAATCCTCTCACGTCTTGTGAGAGCCCTCACCTACATCAAAAGCAAAAGGTGGGGGTTTTGGTACCCATATTTTCTTGGATCCTTGGGGTTAGTCTTGTTGTAAGGCACCCAAAAAATTTTATTCTTAGCAAAATTAAAGTGATATAACCTATCATAACAAAATTTTGCTAAATGGCCTTTGCGGTCACAATGTGTACATACGTACACCTTAGTATGCTTATGTGTAGGAGTGTGATCATGTTGTGCAACATAAGCAAATGCATGGTTATGATGTGCATGAATGTGTGGAGTTTGTTTCTTTGAAAACATTGACTCCAACCTAGAATGATTAAAAGAACAAGAGTTCAAAGTTGAACTCAAACCATCCATTTTATTTTTCAAATCCTTAATCTCATTAGTGGTGGCATGAAAAGCATGGTGAGATATAGAATCATTTTTCTTTTTCTTTTTAGAAACAAATTCTTTTTCCTTTTCAACAAATTTTCTTTTCAAAGTAATGTTTTCTTGAAAAACAACTTCTTTTTGTTTTTCCACCAAATCAATTTTATTTTTCAAAGACATATTCCCTTCACATAAATCATTCAATTTTGACATGAGGGAAACATTATCATTTTTCAAAATTTCATTTTCTTTTTCTAAGCATGCAATGTTAGATTTAAATGAATCTTGTTCTATATGCATGCAATCAACTTTCTTTTTCAAATTTTTATTTTCCTTTTTAATCATGTCATATTTCTCAAGCAATAATTGACAAAATGTAGAAAGCTCTTCATATGACATGTTATTATCCTCATCCTCGGATTCAGAAGTTACCTCAAGGGGGTTATCCCCTTGGACCATATAGCACACGTTGGAGGTGTCGCTTCCAACGTCCGAATCACTCCCCGCATAGTATTGATCTTTTTCACCGAGGGAGATGAGGGTATTCCAAACTACAAAAGCCGAATCAAAGTTAGAAACTCTAGATAAATAAACATTATCTAGGGTAGACTTTAAAGCATGAAGGGCTTTTGCATTAGCCTCAAAATTCTTACCATCTAAACAATATGCATTATTAGTTGTGGCAAGATAAACATGAATACCTAAGGCTTTGAGGTACAAGGACATCTTCACCTTCCATATATAGATGTTAACAATGTCAAACATGGGTGGTGACATGAAGTCCATGGTGTGTGTACAAAATATTGTGACTAGCCTAAAAATGAGGATCTTTTACTCTAGGTTGTTAGACCAAATCAGAGTACCAAGCTCTGATACCAATTGTAAGTTCACCTAGAGGGGGGGTGAATAGGTGATGGCTAATCTAATGGTCACTTAATGCCAAATGATGCGAATAATGCAGAAGCTAAAAATAATTATGACCTAATTAAATCTTTTACACTAAACACCACGTATAACCAAAGAGTGTTGCCAAATTCCCCGTGAAGGGCTCTGGACAAACTCCTCTAGATTCCCCTTGAATGGGTTGAGGTGCCGCGTTGGCTCTCTTGGTTGAATACAAGTGTTAGCAAACAAACCCAAGCAAGTATATCAATATGAGCACAAGGAATATATCATGCATATAAAAGTAAAGACAAGAATTGAATGCAAGATATAAACAAGTAAGGGAGAGAGAGAGAAAAGGCAATCGCAAACACAAGTGTATGTTTCGAGGTTCGAGCACACTTGCTCCACATCCCCGCCTTCGACACACGAAGGATTTCCACTATGCAAGATCCCAATGGATCTCTCCTCGGTGCCGCAACACCTACAAGTCCTCGGACTCCCTAGTCCCGTACACACCGCAAGCCCACCGGCTCGCCGAGGCCGCACCTCAAACACGGAGTTCGCACCTGAACTCGAAACAACGCGGACACACACGTCCGCCTCCTCAAAGTACAAGAAATGATCTCTTGGTGATCTAAACACTTTGATCACCAATAAAGCTCTCACAAAACACTCCTATAGAATGAATAGCTCAATGGGTTGCTCAAGTGTTTGTGAGAAAAACAAGGATGAAAGCTATGGTGAAAAACTCAAGAAATCTCTTTTAACACACTCTAAATAAAACTCCCTTTAGATTGGAAGTATTAGCTCACTATTTTGTGGAGAAAAACTCTTCTGAAAGAATGAGAAAAACTAGCTCTAAAAGTCTCCAAAATCTTAGCTCAAAACAATGACCAAACCCCCAAATTTATAGGCCAGAAAAATATAGCCGTTGGGGTCTGTCAGAGCTGCCGGTCGACCGGGACGGTCGACCGCCAACGGTCATATTTCCGACCGTTGGGGACCTCGGTCGACCGCCACGGTCGACCCAGAGATACAGAGAGCACCTAAGGGTGCCCGGTCGACCCGAGCGGTCGGCCGACGTGCACATACACAATTTGTGCACGCCGGTCGACCCGGACGGTCGACCGGCTTCTGTCAGTTCTGAAAAATCAGACACTGCAGAAACCAGAACTTGGATTTTTGGTTTTGGTCTTTTGGGTTGAGGTTTTGGACCTTATAAAAATAGGAGTATGATCATAAGTCACTACTCTAACATGTTAAAACATTTTGATAAAGGTTCTCTTTGATAAAAACTTGTTTTTCCAAAAAATCGGTTTTTTCCAAAATTTAAAGTGTCTAAAGCTAATTTCCAAAACATGTTTTCTAAACTTTGTTTTTCCAAAACATCTTCAAATACAAAAACAAGATATTATAATTCATTTTAAAGCATAATGTGTATGGATATGATCCACTACACAATCAAGATGAAATATCTATGTTTTTGTCATTAAAGCTCTAGATATGGTTTTGGTTTAAAGATATGTATATGAGAAATACCAAAAACTAAAATAGTATTTTTCCAAAATAAAAAATCTTTTCTAAACTAAAAAATCTTTTATGAAAACAATTCTATCAAGAGTGTGTGTGTGATATACTTGAGCAATCCACCAACTATCTATCCTTTACATTTTATCTAAAACATAAAAATCTTATACCTAGACACAAGTCTTGATCTTGAAGTCTTCCCTTGAAGTCTTCTCATCTTCTTGACTTGGTCCAAGCTTGATCCAAATGCTCCTTGGATCACACCGTGCAAGCTCCAAATCTTGACATTTTATCCTTTGTTGAGCTATGCACCTACTACGATCTTGATAATGAATCTGTCACTAATTAAACACAAGATCATTAGTAAACATAACTTCATGAGTTGATCATCATCAAAACTAGGGTGATAGGCCTTTGGGCCAACAATACCTTGAAGATTAAATAATTTTGATGACTTTCATTGTTTCAAGGAATTTTGAGCTTAATTGGAAATTTCATAATGCCATGTCACACATTACTTGTATACTTACCATTTTTTAAAAATATTTCTCATGAGTATGTTTTCATGAGCATGTATGGACTTTATTGAATATTGAGTGTTTTTAAGTACTATGTGATTTACATGTATTTTATGAAAATTATTTTTAGTTTATTCCTTGCTTGAAGGATTTCGTACTAGTTAACAAAAATTTCCATTTTAACTAGTTCGTATTCTTCATTTTGATATGAGTTATACCATGCTTTTATTGTTATGTCAATTAGTATCATTGAACTCTTTCAATTGGTATCAATCTTGATTCTTTTGTATACTCATATGTGTTTATGTATGTATGCTTTCATTTCAATAGTATTAATGTCTATTGGTATCTATTTTTTTTCATACATATATGTTTTATTTGTGCCTTCTATATTCCTATATCTTAGAGCACAAATATTTGTTTATGCTAAGCTTGAAAACCTCAATGATTATCCTATTTCAATTGATTACTTTTAAATTAGTATCAAGCCTACGCATTGTTTTAGTTTGTATTTCATAAAGGGGGAGAAAATTTGACTTTCATATTTCAATTGGTACTTGATTTCCACTCCCACACTTTATGATTGGAAATTTGATGTTTATTTTAAGCATATGATATCACAATCAAAATTGTTTATATGGCTTAAAAAGAAAAATACTATCTTTTGATATCAAAATGTTTATGTTTTAAATTGGTATCTCAAAATTTTGTTCTGGTATGTTTACTTTCAATTGGTATCAAGATGTACTTCATTGACATATAAGTTTCATTTGTTATCTTAATTGAGTGTACATCTTATGATTTGTTATTTACCCCTTATTTACATCATTTGTGTTATAGAACAAAAAGGGGGAGAAGGATTTGGATTTATATGCATGTCTTTGTATGCATTTATTTAAAAAAAAAGGGAAAAGTTTTATTCATTTAATTGGTATCTAGAGCACCTTTCACATTTCATTGGTGTCTAGATCATGTTTTGTTGATAGAAGAATTTGTTTATGTTTTGATTTTGTTTTTACCCCTTTGTTGATGATTGACAAAAAGGGGGAGAAAGATTTTGAGTTTATATGCATGCTTAGGCTTTTATGTTTTTGCATATATTATGATTTTAATTGGTATCTAGAACATGTTTATTGTGAATATTTCATTGGTATCTAGAGCCTAGAACATGTTTTGGTTTATTGTTTTTCATGCATGATATAATGCATTGCCATTCATTACATATTTATTATTTCTTTGCTTATGCATGAGTTAAGGGGGAGCTTCCTTGAAGCTTAACTTTAATCCAAGCATATATAACTCCATGAGTTTTGTCATCATCAAAAAGGGGGAGATTGTTGGCCCAAAGGCCTTCCACTCTAGTTTTGATGATGATTAACTCATGTAGTTATGTTTACTAATATTCTTGTATTTTCAGTCTCAGATCTTATAATAAGATGTTAGTTTGGTGATAGCTTCAACAAGAGGTGTTTGGAAGCTTCACAAGTGATTCCAGGGCTCAAGCTTCAAGATCACACATTGCCTAGCCCATGGATGGAGTTTTGGAGCAAGTCAACTTGAAGATGGAAGATCGTCAAGAAGACTTAGGTATCCTAATTTAGATAATGTGTTTAGATCCATTTGTAAAGCTTAGTATAGTTGATATGCTCAAGTGCACATAACACACACGTTTTACATTTGGTTTTGGTTTTCATGAATAGTTAATCAAAACAAGTTTAATTGATATATGTATAGTTGTTTCATTCTATACATGCATGCTTAACTTTTAAACAAACTTATTTTGACTTTCCTATTCATGTATTGAAAATTCCAAGTTTGATAAAAATACATGTTTTGATTTTTGGTAAAAATGATAAAACACAAAAATAGTTCATATTGATTGATATTTGAGCTAAACTTTTTATCACATGTTTATATATCAATGCAAAATGATAAAACTATTTTTGGGTATTTTTACAAAGACTTAAAAGATTTTTAAAAATATTTTTTACATATGTTTCTGTCCCAGAACAGTAGCTGACAGGCCAGGTCGACCGACCGCACGGGACGACCGCACCTAAAGCCGGTCGACCCATGAGGTCGACCGACGTGCACAAACTTGTGCACGTTTGGCAGACACAGGAACAGTCGACCGGGCGGCCGACCGGACCAGAGAGCTCTGCTCTCTGTATCTGAGGGTCGGCCGGGCGGCCGACCGGATTGCCCAACGGTCAGAAATATGACCGTTGGCGGTCGGCCGGGCCGGCCGACCGCTAGCCTGTCAGGCTGCTAGATCAGCCTAACGGCTAGTTTTCTGTTTGGCCTATATAAACCCCATTTCTTTGGGATTTTGGCTAAGATTTTTAGAGCTAAAATTTCCTGACTTCTTCAGTGTTTTAAACAAGTTTTCAAAATAGTTTAAGTGCCAAAAAGCTTCATCTATTTGTTTTAAGTGTTTTGTTTTAATTCAAAGAAAATAGTTTTGGGAATTGTTTCTTGATCTAAAATTCTATATCTATTTGGTATTTTTCTCAAGAGTTTTTCTTTGATCAAAATACTTGTTTTCCACACTTGAGCTTATCATCTATCCTATTCTATTAGGATCCTTGTTTTGTGGAAAAGAGAAAAGAAAGAGAGATTGTTTGAGGTTGTTGAGCCTCCAAGTTGTAAACCCTTTTCATTGTTGGTTGCTCCCTCTTTGGTAGAGGTTGAGGTTTGGTTTGCTCCCTCTTTGGTAGAGGTGGAGATTGGTGTTTGCTCCCTCTTTGTGAGGTAGAGTTGGTTGTTGGTTTGTATCCCTCAAGTGTGAGGTGGATCGGTTGTTGTTTGGCTAAGGGCCTACCCCTCTTGTGTGAGGTGGTATTTGTATTGAGAGAGGAGTTTGGTACTCCTAGTGTTGTAACAAATCCTCTTCGGTAGAGGTTCCCTCGGTGGGAGATAGTGGATTGGAAATCCTTCACGGTGGTGAAGGCGGGGATGTAGAGCTAGGGGATCGAACCTCGAAACATATCTTGGCCTTTGTGTTTGATCCATTGTCTCTCAACTCTCTCTCTTTACATTTGTGCAAAGCATCATTCTTCATTCATATCATTCATTGCTTGCATTTGTGCCTTGCATATTTCAATTGCTATATCTTGTATATGCTTGGTTGTTTGTGTGTGCCTCACTTATACTTAACCACAAGAGGTTCACATAGCACCTCAACCCATATCTAGGGGAATCAAGAGGAGTTAGTCCAGAGCCCTTCACGGGGAATTCGGCTACACTTGTGTGTTTTATTAAGTGTGTTGCAACATTTGTTTTAAGCTTCCGCATTTAGAGCACTTAGTTCACTAGATTAACACTTACACCTATTCACCCCCCATAGGTATTTTTCAGTGCTGGCACCCCTACTCATGATTATTCCTACCGAGTATGCACACGCCCTAGGCCTATTTCTATGGGATCTGCGATACTCTATTCCTGTTCGGGCGTACATAAGTCCCGGTACCTAGCGGTACGTTCCGGCACAGCACCGGATACTCCTGGACTGTTGTCCCGGTCATGTACGAGGCCCATCCTAAACGTGGTTCGTCGAACTTCATCACTTTCCGAATAACTTGCTCTATAAGTTGTAAGTGAAAGTATGTGGAATGGGACGAATACTGAAGCCTACAACTTACCCAATTATAATAAAATGCTAATATACAATTTGTTGTGTTGTTTCGTAACTCGGGTTGTACACGCTCAGATTACGGTGACAGGAGATAAAGGTATATAAATGAGGGTTTTCTTATTTGGATTATTCCTTCGAGGTACTAGTCTCATGGAGCCGTGACCTAAGCCTGTGCGATCGGGTTTGCTCATAATCAGTTTTATTCGGTTTTATTAGTTTTGTGTTTGTTTAGGAGATATCTGGTGTTGCCCTATCTACTTTACTTCTCGTCTCTTTACCTACTCTTATCTTATTATGCCATGCGTATTCTCTACTAGATGTCACCTGCTATATCTCTCTTATTCCTGTATGCATGTACTCACAATACGGTTTTCTATGCATGTTTATGATTCGAATTTCTTGATACACATGTGCTTATTTATGCACGCCACTTGGCATTCGCATCACCACTCGCTGGGGAGTTCTGACTCCTCTGGATCCTCATGTTCAGGTCTCAGAGCTTGCAGCGTTGGATTCTCCCTGTTGCTGACCTGAGAGGTGCAGCGGTAGCGTGGATCTCCAGCAGACCATCTGAAGTCCTATCCTTCCAGGGCCCCTGTGCGTCTCTCGAGTTTTCCTTCTATTAACTCGTGAGCCCCTTTTGTACTGTTCATTCTTATACATCTCTTTGTATTCTCGCATTTGCGTCTATCGGTAATGTAATATTATTGTAATATTGTATCACATCTGGTGATAACTTTATAATTATACTCATATGTTAGAATGTATAATTCACCACATGCTTCCGTACTCTGATTCTTGCTTGTACTGATGCTTAGCGTATATATGTGAGGATATTTTTGACCTGCGTATATCCGTCGCAGTAACGTCTCCGTACCGGTGGGATTGGGGCGTTACAGCCACAATTCCTGGGATTCTACTTGGAGGCTACGAAGTATTTCCGTGGGGTA
Source organism: Agave tequilana (assembly GCA_038442645.1). Lineage (NCBI taxonomy): Eukaryota > Viridiplantae > Streptophyta > Magnoliopsida > Asparagales > Asparagaceae > Agave > Agave tequilana. Next base: position 275,822 of record JAVJIF010031972.1, read on the forward strand.
TACTAGTACCCCTACTCCTGATCTCCTTCCGGGTATGCACAAGCCCTAAGCCTATTTCTACATTATCTGTTATACTCTACTCCTGTTCGGGCGTACAATAAGTCCCGGTACCTAGCGGTACGTTCTGGTTTAGTGCTAGATACTCTTGGATTGTTGTCCTGGGCATGCACAGGACCCATTCTAAACATGGTTCATAGAACTCTATCAGTTTTTAAATAACTGCTCCATAAGCTGTAAGTGGAAGTATGTGGAATGGGTCGCATCCAAAAACCTACAACTTAGATGGCCCAAATTATAATAAGATGCTAATATACAATTCGTTGTGTTGTTTTACAGCTCAGGCTGTACACGCTCGGATTACGGTGACATGTGATAAAGGTATGATCGGGGAAAAATCATGCACGAAAAGTGTGTGTTTTGAAATCAAGAGTTAAAAGTGCATGTTTTAGCTTCCTTGATACTTCTGTTATAGCATGGTGTCTACACGGGTCGAATCCATAGGGACGGAAAGCAATAGAAGCTTTACCAGTCGATTCAGGTGTGTGTTAAGTGTTCTTCAATATTTTAAAGAATCAAAAGAAAATGAAAACAAAATTGAAAGGAGAAGAATACGGTGAAAATAAAGAAGCGGGAAACATAGAAAAGTTGTTATAAATTTTGGGCTTTTGAAACAAAGTAAAAAGAAAAGATAAAAAGTGATACAAGAAAACTCATGGCTACTAACTACTAGTGGCTCCACTAACATGCTAACCTCTTAGTGATAGTTGCCTCACATGGATCATTGGTCATCACTAGTCCTTGTCTTCAAGAGCTTTTTAAACCATGTCCCATAAGATCACTTTCACATCCAAACTCAACAAACAAGAGTAAGCTATAATTAAACTATCAAAACTCTACTAGAGTAAGCATGAAATAAAATAATGATAATTTGTTAGAGAGTTAGATGTCAGAGTATTAGAATCCATCATCATGAGCCATCAATGGCTCTTGCATGAGCAAGATCAAGTAGAGGTTGTTAGATTAATGTGGATTATCAAGTAAGGAGTTAACATAGTTAGTGGTTAGTAGTTACTTGCCATGAGAGAAAAGTTAGCTAAACATGTAAGAAGTTAGAGAAGAAGCAAATAGAGATAAAGGAAGAACCTTTTATAGAGTGTCACCCTCCGTTACAAGAATTTTCTCTTCTATCCTATGAATCACTCTCTTCCCTATTACATAATCTACAAAAGAAAAGAAAAACAAAAGAAAGAAGAAAACTACACTAAGGGGAGAAACTACACTAAAAAATCTCCTCCCAGGGAATCTAGCTAATACAGGATATTTATAGACCAAGGAGGTACCAAGAAGGCCATATGGGGCCACGCGTCGAAGCTCGACACGTGGCACCACAGTATGGCCGTGGAAACGCGGTCCAGGCTGCGTTTCTGCCACTATACTAGCATCATGCGTGCATTGCCGGGGTGTGCACACCATCCCTATTATGGCCTACTTGTACAGGATATTATTTTGGCATTTTCTGCTCTTAGGATTAGCAGATTGGGCTTCAAACTCTTGGCTTCTTCTAGGCTCTAAAAAATCCTAAATAAATTAGATTTTTGGGCTTCTTCTTCACTTCATGCCATGGACCTAGAAGCACACAAGAAAGCCATTATTAACAAATTTTATTTAGAATAAATGTGAAGACGTGGTATAAAATATGCAGATTTGGAGACTAATCACACCCCCCACACTTATCTTTTGCTTATTCTGAGAAAAACAGAAAAACTAAGAAAATTATTACACCACTTTCGCAGGTGACGCGATTGTACTGAGCATGTGCAACAAACTGTTAAACCTCTAGGTTACCCTAGAGGAGGAGTTTTATCTCCTGAGGGTTTTCAGCGAACTACACCCACAAAATCTATAAAGAAAGAAATCAAATGTTAGTATTTTGAAAACGTATTTTGAAATAGAGAAAAGTGTTGCAATATTTCTGTGAAAATTTAAGTGATCTAAAGTCATAGATTAACTTGAAATTATTCTTCCTTAAACTAAGTTCAGATGCAAGTTCTTGTTGTAAATTAAAGGTAAGAATTTTAAATTAAATTGATTCTTTGATCTTTCATAAAACTCTTAGATAATATGCACTTTGTGAACAGTGAAGATTTATGAGATATTAACTCTAACTTTCATGCCACTTATTTGTGTGTGTATATATATATATATATAAATTTTTCTTTTTTTCTTCCCTTAGTTTTTTTAGGCTTTCTAGTTCACCTGGGTAGCGAGCTTTTAACCCGTGACTCCGAAACCAGATGATTTTAGGGCATCTGATGAGAAAATATTCCTCGGGCTTAAGGACTAAAGTAAACAAGGGCACAAAACTTAGGGAATTATTTTATTTTTTTCACCGTTTTAGGCATGAATAATCATGCTTCCTGAGGCATAATTACCCAGCTTCAATAAGTGATTTTTATTATTATTATTTATTTATTTTATATTTTTATATTTTTTATGATATGTTTAGTTTTTGTTTCAATTCCAAAAGTGTGAAGTGCATATACCTAAGGCAAAAAATTCAAGATCAAATTATCTTTACAATATTACTTTCTTATCCTAAAATTTAAATAAGAACTATTATTTTGACTTGATTTTGAGAATTCATAATTATAGGTCTCCCTAATTTCTAAGATAATCTTAACTTTCTTAAAAACTATTTCTCTTATTTCAAAAAATTTTATAAAAAAAAAAGAAGAGTTTCTATACAAAAGAAGAGATCTAAAAATTTCCTAAAAAGAAGTGTAAAAGAAAGAAAATTTAGAACAACCTATGTAAGTAAACCCTCCCCCCCACACTTATCTCATGCATTGTCCTCAATACATTGTGAATGTGTACACGCATGAAACAAATAGAAAGGGAAAGAAAATTACCTCAAGGTGGTGGTTCCAGTGATGGTCTGATTGGGCTAAGCATTGCTACCTAATCGAGATAATGTGGTGGTTCACGGAACCCACCTTTATTAACCCCTTTTCTATTTACATATTTACAATCCCCAATATGAATAGGATCATGCAAGATTTCTATCATGAAAATTATTCCCTTTACATGACCAGTCTTGAAAGATCATCATTGAGTCATTATGCTCAATATCTTGGTCCAATAATAGAATATGATTTTGTGGAATGGATGATTTGGGCTTTGAAATGAAAAGTTCAGGAACCAATACTAACTCGAGAAAATCAACTTTGGGTTCGAGAGTCAATTTAGATTCAAGAGTTGAGTCCAAATCAAAGAATTTAATTTCACATTCTATTCCCATCAATGAAATATGACATCGAAAAGAGGTGGTTTAACTTCAAAATCTATGAATACAGGAATCAACGTTGGCTCGAGAAATGGGTCCAACTTGGGTAAGGATACGGGAGTCAACATAGATTCAAAAATTGAAATTGAATCACAAAGTTGTAGGTTAGGATCACATTCATATTCAAGTTCAATTTCATTGAAATGAAAACTTGCCAATTTGTAAATTGGTTGATATTGGTCAAGTTCAAGGTTTTGTGGTGAAATTGAATCTTGGTCAAAGTCTTCAAGATTTCATGATCTTGGTTTTCATCAATATGACTAGAAGTGTTGAGAATAGTCAAAGATTGGGTAGGAAGAGTTTCCTTATTCCTACGCATATTTTCCAATCGACTAAGTCTTGCGTCTATCATATTAAAAGGATCGCTTTGGAATTGAATCATAGATTTTGTACTCCTTTCTAAGTTAGTATGTTCTTCATTTTGTGGGACTTGAAAAATGGAGTAAGGATCTTGGATTTGAAAATTTTGATGGGATTTCAAGTCTTCTAGATTTTGAATTCATCGCTCGAGTTCTTCTAAGGCTTCCATCCTCTTTTCTTAGTCAATTGGTTCTTCTAATGGTTGTTCGGGAGAAGGAGTATATGAAACTGGATATTGGTAAGGTGTTTGACCATATGACTCGGGAGAGTTGTATCCCCACTAACTCTGTAAAGAGTGGTGATAATTATTCCAGTCTTATTCATAATATTGAGACTAGGGCATATATTGATTTGGATAAGATTAATCTTGCATACTTGATTGGTCAGAGTTATGAAATGTCGAGTTGGTAATATCCGAGTCAAAAGAGGTGGGGTGACGTATGGATCACTATATGCATTGGAATAATTATAATTGTAATCCATAACACAAAGATGTCAAAAAACAAAAACAAAAACAAACAAACAAACAACAAATAAAGAAAAAAATTCAAAAACAAGCCTATTCTAGAGTTGACCAAGACTTAAACGACTCCTAACTAGTTAGACTGTCCATGGGGGTACATTGTAAAATCTGACCGCAAGTTAATCGGTCAGGTAGGGGCAAGACCAGTGGGAGGTATTCGTACCGGAGCAACGGGCCTAATTATGTCAAATCACTGTTCTTTAAAGTTTCACCTCTCAATCCCAACTTTTGACACTGATTTGACCAGAGTCAAACTCTAACAGCTTTCCCCTTAGGTCAATCTCCTAAATGAGTTCGAGATGTCCCTAGGGGCCAATGTCTAGCAAGTTTTATTTAGGTTTGGGTTGTGTGAGTGGGGAGGTGGTTTTTGAGTTAAGAGAGGGTAATGACTTTTTCACCTTATGTCGTATCAGGTTTTGCCCTTAATTTTTAATTCGTGCAAGTGTGCAATATAGATAAGAATGAACACACAAAGTGAGTAAATCACTCACGTGTCTGTCCTAACTATATGCAATGTAATATGTACACCTCAGTCCAGATCACAGCAAGAGAAGAACAAAATACAGTATATTGGAATTGAAATTGACACGTGCCTAGATACAAATGTTTAAACCATTTTAAAACATCCAATTACCGTAATTTAGTTCTTGACTATTACAATGCACAAGTAATCTAAGTAGAAACTAGCAGCAGAATACACAGATATATGCAATTAAAGATACCCCCTAAAAAGAATGGGCAATAACTCCCTGCTTTCTTGAGTAGGAAGAAACAGGGGAGTGTAGGCTTCTGCAGTTGTTTGATTCTGAAAATTGTTACATGTACCTAAAAATAAAGAAGAAAAGTTAACAAAAACATGAAATCAAATTGTTCCCATCCTCGGCAACGGCGCCAAAATTTGATGGGGATGAAACCGTGCACGAAAAGTGTGTGTTTTGAAATCAAGAGTTAAAAGTGCATGCTTTGGCTTCCTCATACTTTTGTGATAACATGCTGGCTATACAGGTCAAATCCATAGGGACGGGAAGTGATAGAAGTTTTACCAGTCGATTCAGGTGTGTGTTAAGTGTTCTTCAATATTTTAAAGAATCAAAAATAAATGAAAACAAAAGTGAAAAGAGAAGTACGATGAAAACAAAGAAGTGCAAAACATAGAAGAGTTGTTATAAATTTGAATTTTTTAAACAAGGTAAAAAGAAAAGATAAAAAGAGATACAAGAAAACTCATGGCTAGTAACTACTAATGACTCCACTAACATGCTAACCTCTTAGTGATAGTTGCCACACATGGATCATTAGCCATCACTAGTCCTTGGCTTCAAGAGCTTTTTAAAATATGACCCATAAGATCAATTTCATATCCAAACTCAACAAATAAGAGCAAGCTATAATTAAACCATCAAAACTACACTAAAGCAACCATGGAATAAAGTAATGGTAACTTGTTAGAGAGTTAGATGTTAGAGTGCTAGAATCTATCATCATGAGCCATCAATGGCTCTTAAAAGAGTAAGGCCAAGTAGAGGCTATTAGATTCATGTGAATTATCAAGTAAGGAGTTAGCATAGTTAGTGGTTAGTAGTTAGTTGTCATGAGAGAAAAGTTAGCTAAACATGTAAGAAGTTAGAGAAGAAACAAATAGAGATAAAGAAAGAACCTTTCATAGAGTGTCACCCTCCATTATAAGAACTTTCTCTTCTATCCTATGAATCACTCTCTTTCCTGTTACATGATCTACGAAAGAAAAGAAAAAAACAAAAGAAAGAAATAAACCACTAAGGGAGAAAACTACTCTAAAACTCTCCTCCCTAAAAATCTGGCCGATACAGGGTATTTATTGACCAAGAAGGGTACCAGGGAGGCCATAAGGGGCCACACGTTGAAGCTCGACACGTGGCCCTACAACATGGCTACGAAAACACGGCCCAAGTTACGTTCCCACGGCCATACTAGCATCGCGCGCAGAGAGCTAGGGTGTGCAGACCATCCTTGTTATGGCCTACTTGTACAAGCTATTATTTTGGCGTATTCTGCTCCCAAGATTAGCAGATTGGGCTTCAAACTCTTGGGCTTCTTCTAAGCTCTAAAATTCCCAAATAAATTAGATTTTTTGTTTTCTTCTTCACTTATGTCATTGTAGGCTGTCTAAAAATCATTGAAGACAAGTCGTCAAAAGCAGAGTCCCAAACTCCAGACGTAGGGCTAATCTCAGCCAACACTGCAGCACCAAGGCGCGTGGGTCGAAACCGCGTCTCAGCAGTACCAAGACGCGAGGGTCGAAACCCGCGTCTCAGCCAGCGTAGCAGCACCAAGGCGCGTGGGTCGAAACCGGCGTCTCAGCAGCACCAAGGCGCGAGGGTCGAAACCCGCGTCTCAGCCAACACTGCAGCACCAAGACGCGTGGGTCGAAACCCGCATCTCAGCAGCACCAAGGCGCGAGGGTCGAAACCCGCGTCTCAGCCAGCGCAGCAGCACCAAGGCGCGTGGGTCGAAACCCGCGTCTCAGCAGCACCAAGGCGCGAGGGTCGAAACCCACGTCTCAGCCAGCGTAGCAGCACCAAGGCGCGTGGGTCGAAACCCGCGTCTCAGCAGCACCAAGGCGCGAGGGTCGAAACCCGCGTCTCAGCCAGCACTGTAGCACCAAGACGCGTGGGTCGACGCCCGCGTCTCAGTTGTAACCGTCCCAGTTATAGGGTCAATCACGGCCCACATAACGGGAAAAGTTAACCCCCATTATGGAGTGTTTTTAGGAGGCACGTACGCCCCTGAAACCTCTATAAATAGCCCTGTTGCTATGGAGAAGGGGTAGGATTCTTTTGAGAGAGATCAGAAAAGAGCTTGACTTGAGAGCTTCTACAGAAAAGGAAAGAGAGTCCAACTCTTCAACCAACTTGCTGCGTACAACTTAATCTTTGCCTACAATCTCTTTGAGATTTTGGTCGACAGAGCTGTGTTACTCCGTCCGCCAACTGAAGAAGAAGATCCCCAGAAGTTCTCGACATTCACCCGGTCAACGGAAAACAAGATTCACTTTCCACCGCCACTCGAAGAACCCAGCACTAAACAAAGGGGAGATTCAAGACTCAACATCTTCCCTCCCTTGTAGTCGGAGCATTAGTCTGTTGTAATTTTTCAATTGATTCATGGAAACTTTACACCGAATTTTTCTACTCCGTACCAAACAAGAGATGGCGACTCCGCTGGGGATCTCTTTCCTTACTGACGAACAAGTTGTGGCGCAAGGTGACGTCCTCTACAAGGAAAAAATGGTCGAATCACTCGTCGTAGAATTTGACCAGGCAAAGTATGAAGAGTTCCTCTCTTCTGGCTCTAAGAGCCCAAAGGCCCGTGCCTACCGCAGGGTCTCTACGGGGACTTGCCCCAAAACTCGCTCCGAGCCTCTCTCAGAGACAGCTGCTGTGAGGGATGTTGTGACCAATCACGCCATGCGTGACACCCGCGCCCAACGTCTCTCAGGAGACCCGCGTGGTCAAGTTCTCTGGTGTCCAGCCAATCCATCCTCTTCCTCAGCACCAGGCCGTCGTTGGTTTCTCTCAACCCCCACGACGTAACCGGAACACTGAGCGCCGACAGAGGAGGCGTGCGCGTCAACTGCAAGTTGGAACAACTGATCGTCCAACTGAGGCACGACGCAAAGTTCAAACCAGCGTCTCTGCTACGCCACATCCGGCATGCGAAATCCACGTTTGGCAGCCCAAACGCGAGGCTCACCAAGTTGGCCTCTCTGAAGCCCTACGCCAAGGCGAAGCTTGCGCGCCTCGTCGAGTACAAGAGGCATGCTCCTCTAGGCATGAGGCCCAGCTGCCCTACATCTCTCAAGCGTCTCTGTCCCGGCGCAATAATCAGCAACGCGATAGTAGCGTCTCTTCTCAGCAGAGACGCCAGACGTGCGTCCTGAAGACGTGACGCAAGAGCTGCGTTCATGCGCCCCGCGTCGCTGAACCCTGCGTCCCAATAGTGCAGGGCAGGGAAGCTTTCCGCCCTCGACATTGCGAGGCTAATCTCTTTGATCCTCCTCCCACGGATCTGAGAGATTATTTGACAAAGAAAAGAAGTGCTAATCAGATCACTTCGTCATGTTGCTGCCAACGGCTTATCACGATGCTTTCTGAGTGCCGTTGCAGTTCAGGTGCAAACCAGCAGTTTCCAGTTAGACAGCTGACCCTGATTCCCCGATCAGCTAAGAGAAGTCGTTCCCACAGGAGGAGGATTTTCTCTGACACTGAATATCCAGAGCTCACTGCAAACATGGCGAGCAGGAGCAGGGGAAAACAACATGCAGTCAGTTCCGATGATGAATCTGACACTGAACCGGTAGGAGTGTACCGACACACTCGTACCCGAACCGGGGCGATTTTCCCGATTGACTACAATGCTCTAGCCAGGGGCATTGAGGTGAATGACTCGCATTCCGCTATTGCAGAGTCACAGGCTTCAAATTCCTCCATGGAGAAAGAGGCCTACATATATATGACTAGCACTCCTGAGGAGACCGCCAGGCGCTTGGAGCAGCAAGCCCAGGTCCAGAAGGAACAATTCGAGATGATTCGCGCTCAGCAAGAATCTATCGACTCCCTCAAGCAGATGCTCGCACAGTTGCTTGAAGACAAGAGGAAGTCAACTAACAAAGCCTCCTCTAAGAAGTCTAAAGGCAAACGAAAAGAGGGGGAAAGCTCGTCCTCTGTACATATAGAGGAGAAAGAGCAGTCTACTTCTGATTCGTCTAAGTCCTCATCGCAGGAAAAGGACGACCAAGACCAGGGAAAGGTTCATTCTAAAAGAATGAATCAGTTGGAGCAACGTCTTGAGGCCCTTACCAACCGGAAAGGCCTCCAAGAAGCAGGAGTGGTCCGGCCATATCCGGCCGAGTGGGACCTGGTTCCATACCCGCCCAAGTTCAAGGCTCCAACCCTCCAAGCATTTGATGGGAAAGGTTCACCGAACCAGCATATCTACTACTTTAAATCCCAAACAGGGAATGTGGTATATAATGATGCTATTCTAGCACGCTTGTTCATCGGCACCCTAAAAGGCTTGCCTTTGAATGGTTCATGAAGCTCCCAGAGGGCTTCATCAAGAATTGGGGCAACTTAGAGAAGCTCTTCCTAACGCGCTTCTTTGAAGATGACTCGGAGGTCAACATGCCTACCCTTTTAGCCACTAAGCAGCGAAAGGGAGAGTCCGTTAAGTCTTTCGTAGAAAGATTTCGGAACGTGGCACTCCGATGTCCAAGTGTATGACCCAGGTCACCCTGGTGGAAATATGCCGCCATAATCTACAAACCTCACTCCTCGCCCAAATAGGAGTTGCCGAAAGCCGCACCTGGAAGCAGTTGATCCAACAAGGTGAACAGGCTGAGGAAATTGTCGCCCGCGTCAGGGCAGAAGAAAATAAACCCAGACCTGAGAGGTCAACAAGGCGTGCGCCAGACACATCCCTCCAAACAAAAAGAAGGATAACTTGGCAGCAGAGACCAAATCCCCTGTCAAACCTCAACCGGTCAAGGGAAGTGGCTCTTCAAGCCAACCACGTGCCAGCAAGCAATATTCCTTCAAGGATGAACATGTCGACTCGCGCTTCAAACTACTCAACAAGAGCAACCGACTGAAGCTTCCTGAAGCTAGGCGCCCTGAAGAAGTCAGTAAAACCGATAATCCCAACTACTGCATGTATCACAGGATGTTGGGATACCCTACCAAGAGCTGTTATGTCTTCAAGGACATCCTTCAGGCTCTGATTGACGCGGAGGTATTAAAACTCCGTCCAGAGCAGAAGAGGTGGCGGCCAATATGACGTCATTCCTCCAGTTTGGAAGACAACCTCCAACACCCTCTGGAGTAGTCCCTGTCCCAAGAGGAGAGCTGAGAATGGTCAACACAGACCCTCACCAATAGCAAGAGAAGGGCCTGGTACCTGTTTCCACACCTCAGGGAGAAGTCATGTGGGTTAATCCCGACCTTTTGGATGGCCAGCAATGGACCACTGTGACCAGCAGGAAGTCCAAAGGCAAAGCTAAGGCTTCATCCTGTAATGTGGTATGTGCCTCTTCTCGAGAAGTGGAGACTGATGTTCCCTCACTGAACGATTCAGAAGAGGAGACGATAGCTCTAGCCACAGAACCCAGTCAATTGGTGGCGGAAACCCGTTCAGGGCAGTCATATTTGAAAAAGTATGACGAAATGGCGGTAACTCCTCCGAGACCCGCTGCAGAGTCAGCCAAGCCCTCCACAAAGCAACCTGTGGAGAAACAGAAAGAGCTTCGGTTTTCAGAGTTCTTTCAAAAGACATAGTGGAAGGATCCACAACACCTTGCCGCTTTGATGTCCTGACTCAACTGGCCAACATCCCGGCCCGGATTACTCTTTATGAGCTTCTTAGGCTATCAAAGTCGACCAGAGAAGCTCTACAAGAGGCCTTGGCTAATGCTGAGGTTTTCATGACCCAGGTGCCGATCGGACCAAAGGAGGAAGGATGTAGAGGACTGCCTCCATACCTCCAAAAATGTTCCATGCATCACCTTCACGGCAGATGATATGCAAGTCAAAGGGAAACATGATCGACCCCTTTACTTCGTAGGGTATATTGGATCATCTGAGATAAACCGCATTCAGGTAGATCCCGGGTCCGCATTGAGCATTATGCCTCGTCGAGTCATGCAACATCTCGGGATTCCTACTCACCGTTTGAGCGCCACCCAGACTACTATTTATAGGTTCAATGACAATAGTACCGTCCAATGGGGAAGGTCAAGCTCAAATGCCAGATTGGAGACCTAAGGTCAGAGGTGACATGCTACGTCATAGATGCTGACACCTCCTACAACTTGCTGCTGGGACGACCGTGAATTCATCGCAATTCTATCGTTCCCTCTACTCTCCACCAAGTTATGAAATACATTGACGGGAGTGGAAAGGTGCGAACGTTGATTGCCGAGAGGCATCCCTTTAAGGGAGTGGAGAATTATTTTACAGATTCCTTCCTATATCAGGAATCTGTGAAAACAGATGAAATCCCGCAACCAGAGGAGCCTGACTCTGGTAATGAAGCCGACACCGAGCCGGAAAAAGAAGAATGCATTTGGGAACTAGACCCACCTGTAACGGGCATTAATAAACCCGATGTTGATAATACCTCCGATGATGTAGGCGGATGGTATATTAATGAAGACTTAGATCTGGCATATTTCTCTGTGTTTGCTTCTGATTCAGTGCCGTCAGACACTAGTACCGAAGTGGATGACGATCTCTGGTCGGCAATGGATGCTTTGACACCATTGCATGTACCAGTGAAGTCGTCCTTCGAAACGCACTAAGATGCCGGTGATGCGCAAGAATCAATATTCATGGTTCCAGCGAGACGGAGAGGCCAAAGACCAATTCTTTTCGGACGAATTGAATCCGAACCGATGACCCGTGAAGAATCAGAAGGCGAGCAAGAATCCCCTCAATTCGGTCATTATGAGCCAAAGGCACTCAGAATGATGAAAACATGGGGTATGATCTGACAAGCGGACCAGGGTTGAATTTCGACAAAGGAAGGAGAACGCTACTCCGATCTTTTGTGCCGAAAGAGAAAACCCCTGATTATTATCATCGGACTCACAGGGGGTTAGGCTATGTTTCAACTCCGATCCCATCAGCCTCTGACTTTGAAGAGACATTGGGCCATGATTGCTCATCGGGCACGTCCTCGTGGGAATCAGATGCTAGTGTCGGCAACATCTTCAGAGAACTTTCAGTGAATATGGTTTCAACAAGCCACCTGGAAGACGGAGATGAAGAAATGATCCAATCTGATACAGATCCTTGGATCAAACACTTAAACAACCTTTGGGATACCCGCTTCGAACAGCGCGAGCCACCCACAGAAGATAAGGTTGTTCAGATCAATTTAGGAGATGAGGCTAATCCTAAGCCCATCTTCATAAGTGACGGCCTGTCACCTTCTGAGAAAAAGCATCTAATATCTCTTGTACAAGAATATATAGACGTCTTCGCCTGAAATTACGAGGATATGCCTGGACTTGATCCTCGAGTGGCTATGCACCGCCTCAACATTATACGAACAAAAAGCCCGTCAAACAACAACAGCGACGGTTCCGTCCAAAAATGATGGAGGCAATTCAGTCAGAAGTCAGCAAGCTTATAGACTCTGGCTTCATTAGGAAAGAACAACATCCTGATTGGGTAGCCAACATCGTCCCGTTGCTAAAAAGAACGGAAAGATCCGAATCTGTATTGATTTTCGTGATCTAAACGAGGCCTGTCCCAAGGATGAATTCCCACTGCCAATCACAGATGTCATGATTGACAACACATCTGGATTCGAGCGAATGTCCTTCATGGATGGATTCTCAGGATATAATCAAATCAAAATGTATCCTGATGATGAAAAGCATACCTCTTTTAGGACACCACTGGGGGTATACTGCTACACCGTCATGCCCTTCGGACTGAAGAATGCAGGGGCAACATATCAAAGGGCCATGAATGCCATTTTCCATCAGCATATGCGCAAAATGGTGGAATGCTATGTTGACGACATCGCAGTAAAAAGCCGCGCTAAAGGTGATCATATAACTGATCTAAAGGTTATCTTCGACATCATGCGGGCCCATCAATTGAAGATGAACCCCACCAAGTCCTTCCTGGGGGTGGCCAGCGGAAAATTCTTAGGGTTTGTAGTGACCTCTACGGGGATTCATTTGGACCCGGAAAAGGTTCGCGCTATCCAGGAGATGCAACCTCCGAGAAACCTCAAGGAGCTCAGGGGATTGCAAGGACGATTGGCGTACATCCGAAGGTTTATCTCAAATCTCTCCGAAAGATGCCAACCCTTTTCCAAATTAATGAAGAAAGGTGTTTCGTTCATTTGGGACAGCGCTTGCCAGCAAGCATTTGAGGAAATTAAACAGTACCTCACACAACCACCAGTCCTTGCAACTCCGGTATCGGGAAAGCCCTTCCTGATATACGTTCGAGCGATGGATCATTCTTTAGGAGCTCTACTAGCTCAGAATGATAATCAAGGACGGGAGCAAGTAATCTACTATTTGAGTAGAACGATGATCGGAGCCGAGCATCGGTACAACCCGGTCGAGAAGGAATGTTTGACATTAGTGTTTGCTATTCAGAAAATGCGACACTATGTGGTAGGCCAGACAATAAACGTCATATCAAAAGTCAACCCCTTGAGGTTACTCATGACAAAGCCTTCATCGTTAAATGGCCGATTGGTAAAATGGGCCATATTGCTATCCCAATATGAAATGCACTTTTTACCACAAAAGGCCATTAAAGGACAAGCGGTGGCGGATTTCCTGGCTGAGCATCCAGATCCGAGGGCAACCAAACTTTACGACGATCTCCCAGACGAAGTCGTTGAAGCCTGCCAGACTCAGACAGCCTTTGAAAGGCAAGTGTGGCAACTTTTCTTTGACGGTGCATCGAGAACAAGCCCAAAAGGACATATAGTGGCAGGAGTAGGAGTAGTACTCGTCTCCCCACAGAACTATGTGATTCCTCGAGCTGTCTCGTTAACCGAACCTTACTCCAACAATGTAGCGGAGTACAATGCCCTCTTGATTGGGATGCAATTCGCCGATGAGATTGGCGTTAAAAATCTCGAGGCATATGGTGACTCCAAACTCATCGTCAGCCAAGTTCGCGGGGAGTACGAAGTCAGACATGAAGACCTAGTACCCTATTACAACGCAACTGTCTACATGGCCGAGAAGTTCACCAACTTTTACATTGACCATGTGCCACGCAAGCAAAATGCGCATGCAGATGCACTGGCGTCTCTCGCTGCCTCTTTAGCTCTTCCAGCTGGAGCGGTAGAGAAAATATTTGTCCACAGCCATGACCTGTATTGCCCGAGACTCGCTCTTGAGGACTACCAGGAGCCAACCGGAAATCGTCAAGGCAAAGAAGCGCTTGAGTCGTCAACCGGTCCAGGGCCTAGAGACTGGCGATTCCCCTATATCGACTATGTCTTGTATGGCATCCTGCCTGAGGACACGAAAGAAGCGGCTACCATTCGAAGGAAAGCCCCCAAATTCTACTATAATGCGATTACACGAACATTGTATCGTCGATCGCATGACGGGATCTTGCTCCGCTGCCTTTCGCCAAAGGAGGCACATGAAAATATTGAAAGAAGCCCATGACGGTACCTGTGGAGCCCATCAACCTGGCCCAAAACTGGCATATCGACTCCAAAGGTTGGGATATTATTGGCCCAAGATGATTGCTGACGCCATCACTTATGCCAAAAGATGTCACGCCTGCCAAGTGCATGGCGATTTCATCCATCAAGCACCAGGGTATCTTCACCCTACGACCTCTACCTGGCCATTTGAAGTATGGGGAATGGATGTAGTTGGCCCTATTAGCCCACCATCATCAAAAGGACATCGGTTTATCTTAGCCATAACCGATTACTTCTCCAAATGGGCTGAGGCATTCCTTTGAAAGAGGTAAAGTCATCTGATGTGATCAAATTCGTTAAACATCACGTCATTTACCGTTTTGGGGTACCTCGGCGAATCGTCCACGACAATGGACCCCAGTTCATCAGCCAGGCTTTCCAGAGATTCTGCGCTAAGTTCAGAATCCAGAGTGTATCCTCAACGGTATACTACCCCGCCGCTAATGGTCTCGCAAAAGCTTTCAACAAGACCATTGGCAAGCTTCTCAAGAAATTCATCTCGAAAAGTCAACGTGACTGGGACGACAAGCTGGTGAATGCTTATGGGCTTATCGCACAACTGTTCGAACCCCAACTAAAGCTACGCCATTTTCTTTGGTGTATGGGTGTGAAGTCGTGCTTCCACTGGAAATCCAAATTTCGTCTCTACGCGTCACCTTGACAGCGGATGACGAAGGAGGAGAAGCATCGACAGCGACTCTAAGAGTTGGAGGCCTTAGATGATAAACGTCTGCAGGCCCAATAACAGATCGAGCTCTACCAAGCCCAGATTACCAGAGCCTTCAACAAGAAAGTTAAAGTGCGAACTTTCAAGAAAGGTGACCTTATCTTAGCCGTCAGAAGACCTATGGTGATGACACATAAGACAAAAGGAAAATTCCAGCCCAAATGGGAGGGACCATTTGTAGTAGAGTCAGTCTACTCAAATGGATCATATCGCCTCATAACTGCAATGGCGATACACTCATGATGCCGATCAATGGCATATTCCTGAAAAAGTACTATCCTTAATAGTACTCTTCCGCTGATCAAGTTAAAAGTACACCTCTGATCAAAATCACAGATCCAAGAAAAGTTTCTTTCCTTTATTAGGTCACATCACGGTAGATCGGTGGCAAGCTAATCAGGCACTGGCTGCACCATGATACATGATGTAAATATTGAGAAAAAACTTGGGTTCTAATCCTCATTAACATCCGACGCCTCCGACGGCTAAGGATAGAGGAAAATGTTGGTCTTTAAGCCCAACATAAGTCTTTGACAACTCATCATGCTGAGGGGAATAGCATGGCTAGCCCAACTCAAATGGTAGTTGGTAAAGGCACCTCAAATTCGTTGATAGCTGAGGGTTTGCTAAAAACCCTGGGTTCTAATGTTCCCATTCTCATTAACATCCGACGCCTCCGACGGCTAAGGACAGAGGAAAATGTTGGCTTTTAAGCCCAACATAAGTCTTCGACAGCTCATCATGCTGAGGGGAATAGCATGGCTAGCCCAACTCAAACGGTAGTTGGTAAAGGCACCTCAAATCCGTTGATAGCTGAGGATTTGCTAAAATCCTAAGTGGATGTAGTTCCACTCTTTCCTCCAAAAATCCCTTACCAATTCTCATCCACAGAATGGTAGGTCTACAAAATACAATCATTGCTACGTTACACTATACCTCTGGTAATGAAAATTTTCAATACTCCCTATCGAGTACAAATTTTACTTGTCAACTCTATATGGAGTAGCAAACTTCAAATTTGCCAAGTTAATACTATACATCTGGCACTCCAAATATCACTTGTCAATTCTCATCAATAGAATGGCAGGCCCTCAAATTGCTCATATCGCAAGTCCAAATTTGCCAAGTTAATACCACACCTCTGACAATATACTGTTAAGTTAACATTACAACTCTAACAGTAATCAAGTTACTGCCAAGTTCAATATTAAACCTCTGACAGTCATCTTCCCTCAGACTTCCAGATCGAAGCTGAAATGAACGATGCTAAGTTTAATACTACACCTCTAACTTTCAAGTCATTGCTAAGTTCAACAATACACTTAAGGCCATGACTTTCCCTCGGACTTCCTTGTTAAAGTCGAGATGACCAATGCCAAGTTCAAAATTACACCTCTAGCATTACCCTCACTGCCAAGTTAAACATCACACCTATGACAGTGACACTTTCAGTTTTCCCAAATGAAAGTTGAAATGCTTCCGAGTTAAGTTAATATCGCACCTCTGACTCACATTCTTGTCAAGTTAACATCACACTTCTGACAAGACGACCTTCAACCCGTTAAGTTAATATCACACCTCTAACGGTAAAAATTTTCCTAGATCCCCCGCGAATCTAGTCTCACTTGTTATTCTCGTCAACAGAACAACAAGTCTACCTAAAAATATTGTTAGGTTAACATTACACCGTTAACAGTGTTTTCATTAGATCCCCAGCTGAACTTAATCAAGTTAATCCCTAACCTCTGGTAAAAGCTCATCTTCCCTGGGGGTACAAGTTCCACATGTCACTTTCCTTTATAGAGTGGCAGGTCCACAAAAATTATCCCTTGTCAAGTTAATATCACACCTCTGATAGCATTGTTGAGTTCCTGAAATAGGATCTCTCCCTACAAATTTGACTCGTTAAGATTATCATCATAGTTTTGACAAGTCAATGATTCTTTGCTTCTATTCGTCTGACTTAAAAAAAAAAGAGTTCAGACAATAGGAGACAAAAAAGAAATGTGTCGCTTTTATTTATATCCAATATATGAAAGTGATACAAAACGCTCTCTTATTCAATAAGATTGAGTGTTACAATAAAGGAGTACAAAGAAGTCCCTCTCTCTCTCTCTCGAAGGTTGCACTCACTCCTTGAAGCTGCTCACAATTCCAAGTACAAGATGTTTGGAAAGGCGCCAAAGTTGAATTGAACGCTGCGGCGACGATCGGAAGCTGTTGCACCACGATGCATGTTGTAAACATCGAAAGAGCCCATCATTGACCAAGAACAATGGTGTTTTTGAGGTCGAAAGGCAGCAGAATCTTCTGATTCCACCTGACCATCCGAAGTGGCGGGGTATGATCCTTCGTTGATGAACATCTCCACCACTAGAAAGTCATCCAATGAGCATGGAATTCTCATCGATGTCACTTCTGGGGTAGGTGAAGGGAGAATCCAAGAACATACTCACCACTATATCCCCCGCCATACTCACTCTGACCATGCCATGCCAAGAAGCATGACCAGTGCATTGAATCCAAAGAGATCTTGGCGAGGGTCCGATCCCCTTCTCCGAAGATGGGAGCCATGACTTCTTCTCCTGTGGTCGACCATCGACCAAGTTCGCTGGCCGAAATATTCTCCCAGGGGCCTAGCGAATATGAAAAAGGATGATTAAGCCTACCTGCAAAAAGCAAAAGTTAGAAGATCTGAAACTTAGTATATTTCAACAAGAAAAAAAACTAAGTGACAGACGCAGCTATTGTGAAAAACTGAAGACGCAGGAATGACCCGCGCAGTGAGCCAAACTTCTACTGCGGCAGAAACAGACGCGACCAAAGCTGTGATACATACAGAATTCAGACGCAGTCTGGTTTTGCATCCGCGTCTAAGGTATGAGGCGCTAAGAGAATCAGACGCGAAAATTGCCGTCTCCCTGTTTGACAAACAGAGGTTGCAAAATTCAGGCCTGAAACCTTCGACCGAGGTTGAAATTCTTCTAAGTCCACAGGCTTAGACGCGAGCTCCGTATGTAAAGTTCGCAGCCCAGGTACAAAAGTCCATTATACTCGCGTCCAGAAGAATTTTGAGTCAGAGCTTTCTGAATGGCGTAACTCCCAAAAGGTGGGCGCACCAAACAGACTTCAGAAGAAGGTCAAGAAGATGGATCTCTTTAAGAGATAGCAAAACTGCAACCCCGTAAGGGCTGAAAATTTTAAGGCAGACCAGGAAGTCATACCCGCAGCAACCCCCATTAAGGGTTGAACTTTCTTCACCAAGGCGCGGATATAAAAGGTGCTCAAGGAAACGCTTCTTGATCTTGAAATCACTTGACAGTGATAATCTTCTGGAGAGATTAAAGAAGCATGAAAGCTCTGGGTCATCATCATCCATGGAGGCAAGTCTCAGATACAAATCCTTGAAGAGGAAAGGCAGAATCGCTGAGAGCATTCGCTCTCAAAGGAAAGCAGTCTAAGTAATGGACTGCTAAAAGGAGAGGGTGAGGCCTATTTATAGGCAACCCATTGAGCCTGTAATTAATGGCTCACTAATCAGAACTGTCAGCTTTAATTCCCGCATGCATGTCAAAGCCCAATAAAGGGCCGACACGTGGACTGTCGCTTTGGGAAGCATCGAAGACGCAAGTCTCTAACCGCCAGTGCCGGTCTGGCATTTAAAGGCATTAATGCCTAAGCCAATAAAGGGCTGACGCGTGGACTGCCGCGTCGGGAAACGTCGGATGATACGAGTCCCTAATCATCAACATCGACTGGACATTTAAAGATCCAACTAAATCTTTATGACAAGCTGCATGTAACGCCTGGGAA
Source organism: Agave tequilana (assembly GCA_038442645.1). NCBI lineage: Eukaryota > Viridiplantae > Streptophyta > Magnoliopsida > Asparagales > Asparagaceae > Agave > Agave tequilana. Next base: position 294,818 of record JAVJIF010031972.1, read on the forward strand.
GTTGCACAAACGCAGGCCCGAGAGCCGCGTCCAGGAACTTGCGTCCCTTTCGGCGTCCTTTTTTCATTCCAAGCCAAGAGAACTGCAGCCGCGTCTCTCAGAGTGATTCAAAGCTGCATCCCTTCACAGCAAAAGGGACCCATTCTGGGGGTCGCACTTTGCAATCACATAAAAGTGGAAAGCTGCGTCCTGAGACTTGTGTCCTCAATGGAGAAGGCCTGTGGCATTCACAAGTATCTTGGAGCTGCGTCTACATGGCGAGATGATAATGGTGTTCCTATCATAAACTCAATATAATTTGAGTTTGCACCAGGTCAAGGACCCAATATCGCGTCCTCATATCTATGCGTCAGTTTTGAGGAGCATAAGACTGCGTCTTCACGGCATCCTGAATTCTGTACTTGGGCAGAGTTAAGGGCTGCGGCTAGGGAGCCGCACCCAAAGCTGCGTCCTTCGCGCCAACTGGAACCGCGTCTCAATGGACAGGTCAGAGTCGCGTTTCTCAGGACCGCGTCTCCCTATAAATCAGAGCCGCGTTCCTCCAAGAACTTAGTTCTACCTAAGTTCATTATTCACAGCCAGTCAAGGATCACAGCCAAAGACTGCCGCTAATAAATTGGATTCATCTACAGTGGAACAATGAAGATGGAGCAAATTTTCAAGAGACTTTTATTATTTGAGCCAAAAATGATAAAAGTGATACAAACACTCTTGATGAATTGAGTATTCTGTCCCTAAAAAAAGGGGGGAGGCTAATAATCTTGATTAGCAAAGAACGGATTTGTTCTCGGAGGCGATGTATCTCGTGCTGACGTGCTTTCTCAGCCTCCATGAGAGCCTGGATCCGCAGCTCCTCCTCGGACAAAAATCTCCTCGCAGCCAGCTGCGCTCGTAGGGATTCCAATCTGGAGGAGTGAGTGGAGAGGTTTTCTTCAACTTGCGTCCTGGCAGCTTCCAGCTCTTCCAGCTTCTCCCTGGCAGTGGTAAACTTCTGCTCGTTGATTGCAATCAAGGCCTCTGCCTTGGCTATGGTGGCCCAGCACTAATAATAACCTGCTCTGCGCTCTGCATGACGAGTTTCAGATTCCCTTGAATCGCCAATCAGCCTTTGATAGTCCGCCTGGAAATGTTGGAGATGGTGGGTCTCTTCAGCTATTCTTTCCTCCATCTCCTTTCGCTCTTGTTCCTGAGCAGCAAGAAGCCTAGTCCAGGGTTGCCCGGGCCTCGTAAACTGAGCCAGCGTCTTCCAAAGACTTAAGCTCTTTCAGATCACTCCCCAACTGCTCCACCAGCATCAGACATGCCCTAGCCTGCAAGGACCTCCAGTATGACCAATGTTCTCGATCAGATTTTCGGGAAGCACTCGGGCAAATTCGAAGAACTGCCCCCATAAAGGATGAGGTCAATACAGGATCGCATGGAGGCAAAGAACTGCTGCACCATTTGACGTGTCAGTTCTTCCATGATATCACCGGCTGGGGAGAATTCTGCTGATGTGCTCCCAGATCCCCTTTCTATCACATGGTGAGGGATGGGAATCAACTCATCCCGTGCAGGAGTAGGGTCAACAACAGGTGCGACAGAAGCTGAGATGGTCGCCCTCACTTCCGGGGCGGTTGCCGTCACAGCAGCCTCCACGGCGACTGAAGTAGCAGCGAACCTGGCTTCTTCGGAACCCTCGGTCGAGGGTTGAATTGTACTGCCTGCTGGGTCGACGCTGGCTGCCCCTGCCGAGTTGACGCTGACTACCAAGTCCTCTGCTGCCTGATCTTCCTCAGCACTCTTTGCAAATCACCAAAACGTCAGTCAGGACAATAAAAGGAAAATATTCAAAGCGTCAATATTTCCTTACCAAGCCGAGGATCCAAAGATGGCAGATCCCTGGGAAAATCTTGCAAGGTTGAGGTCTCCCCCGACCTCAATAATTGCCCTCTCTTGAGGCATCTCAATAGCAGGAGCCTCAACACCCTCCTGTTAGGCAAACTCCTGTATCATCTCCTCGATATGGGAGGAAGTCCAAGCCTCGCTGTCCGCGGCCAACCCTCATCGGGAAAATGTCAGAACCTTTTCCCTAGTTAAAAAGAGAAACTGGGTCAACAAGACGATAAGAGTACCTTCACAGCAGCAATTGGTGCTACTGGCGAAACCGTCACAGGGTCGCACCTGTGTATTTCCTCCTCCGAGATATGTGAGATTTGCTCGGATCTGGAAGAGCGGGTTCATCGCCAAATCGACTTCATCGCCTGAATCATATTCGTCCTCTCCGGACGATGAAGACGATAGTTCAACGCGAGAAGCCTCGGTAATTGAGGCCTTGCCACCAAATACCCCGTAGTAGGACTAGGGTCAACTACTCGCGAGCTGGAGATTGATACACCAGGAGACCCAGGCTGTTGTGCCTAATCTCTCCTTTCATGAGCCGAAGAAGACCCTGGTTGAGTTGAGACCCCTGAAATCTCAACATCATCCCTGCCCATCAGGGCAACTTCGAGCTGCTCGGCCTCATCAGTTGTGGTGGGTTCATCAGCAAACTCCCCTTCTTCTAAATTACGGGGCCCCTGCTGCGCAATCCACGAGAAACGAACAAGATGTTTGACACGGAGAAGGGTGGCTGGTGTCGTTTCCTTGAATCAGATGAAAAAATTACATCCAGCTTAATCTTTCGGTTACAAGGGAGGAGGATGTTGAATCTTGAATCCCCCCTTTGTTTAAGGCTGGGTTCTTCGTGTGGCGGTGTGAGAGTGAATCTTGTTCTCCGTTGACCAGATGACTGTTTGGACCGTCGGGGATCTTCTCCTTGGCGGTAGAGGGAGTAACTCAGCTCCGTCTACCAAAACTCTAGAAGAGGAGGTAGGCGAAGAGCGGCTAGTACTCAGTAAGCTCGCTGAAGGGTTTTCTCTCTCTCTGTCGATGATCTCTCCTTTTTTTCCTCGAATCTCTCTTTTGCCCGATAATCGTCGTCGTCCTTTTTTTTTGTGCCCGTCCCCAATAGTGACGGGACTATTTATAGGGTTTTTAGGGGTGATCGTGCCCCCTAAAAGTGCTCCACGATGAGGGCCAACTTCCCCGCTACATGGGCGGTGGATGGCGCCATAATCGGGGTGGTTACAACCAAGGTGGGGGCACCTTGTTGCTGAGACGCGGGCGTTGAGCCAACGCGCCTTGATGCTGAGACGCGGGCTTCGGGCCGACGCGCCTTGATGCTGAGACGCGGGCTTCGGGCCGACGCGCCTTGATGCTGAGACGCGGGCGTTGAGCCAACGCGCCTTGATGCTGAGACGCGGGCTATCTCTCGCGTCTTGATTGTCACATTTAGCCTTGCGCCTGGATCTTGGATCTCTGTGTTTTGTGGCTTGTCTTGGTGATTTTTAGACAGCCTACAGAACCCCCTCCAAAGTTTTCGACATTCCGCAGTTAACTGGGACGGATTTCGAAATACTTTAGACTCTAGCTGAGTTCGCCTTCATGACTAGACTGTTGATGCTCCGGGTTTGATCTTATCTGGAGTTGGTCTTCGTGAGTGTACTGTTTGAACTCTTTGAAGCCACCAGAGTTGATCGTGTTGAGTGTCTAGATGCACAGTCTTAACCTCCCCGATTGCTTTTTAGTCTGTCACTGGCGTGCTTTAAGCCAGGAGTGGTTGGTCGTCTGCTTGCGTCAGTGTACTGTTGAACTGATTTTGCAGAAGTAGGAGGCCAAACGCAGGTTCTTTTTCAAAAAGCAGAGATGGTACTGCTGTAAAGGCACGATTTCTGTAACGTGCGTCCTTTGGCAATGGAGACGTGACTGATCTTCAGAAGGCAGACGCGATATTTGGCCAGACTGGAAGGACGCGAATTTCTTAGAGAGACGCAACCTTCCAAATGCATTCATGGAGAGGCTGACGTGGCATGTCCATCGAGGAGGTGCGTTCTTTGGGCGCGAATTCTGTGCCATGTCATGATTACGCCGCCAGCTGGCCTAGGGAACCGGCGAAATTTCGCCTTTTGGCGCGCGGATTTCCTGGTTCATTAAATGAACTGCTCCACGTGTCGACTGCTGACTCGTGGCGGGGTTGCGACGCATGATCTTCTCCGTTCAGAAACGATTCTGTTACACGCGTCAAGCGGCGACTCGCTGCAGCGTCTACCGGGCCACACCCGCGTATCTTCGCGAATCCCTGTGCCTATAAAAGGCAACAGTTGGAGAGATGCATCTTCTTCTCCGAACGTGTTTTACTCAGAGATTTAAGAGAGTTCTTCTTCTCCATTACTGCTCATCTTCTTCATTGACCTCTGATCACCAATGGCACCCAAGGCCAAGCCGACCGCGTCGTCCTCTAAGGCGACCATTGCCGAGGCCCAGAGGGCAGCTCCTCCTCTGCACAGGACGTCGTTCTCCCAGGTCTCCAAGGTAAAGGCCTCTTAGGCGGAAGTTTCGCCATTAAAGAAAGTTCAAAGAACTTTTAAGAACCCTTAACACGTGAATTTCAAATCGTGTTTGATTCCCAGACGCAGTCTTTGGGATGATAACCGAGGCGCGGGTTTGGACCCTCGCGCCCTTGAGTCCTGCGCTTCAGACTCTTCACTTAGAATATTTTCTATTTGTGAAGGGTTCAGACACGGACTTAGTTTACAGAACGCGAATTTGATCCTTGCGTTCTGTTTCATCAGCTGCTGATTTTGATGAATCTGGCACCCGAGTCCAAGTACTTCGACATCTGGGGATGTGAAAGGAAGGGAGTTACCCTCCTTAACTTCTGGCGATTATGGTAGTGAAAGGTTAAGGTGGATAACTCCCTTCTTTTCGCACCCCAGAAGTGACATCAAGGAGAATGTTGTGGAGACGCCGATCCCATAGGTCTGGACGCGGATTTGATAATTCCTGCGTCCAGTGCCTCTTCTGCGTGGATGCGCAGGTCTGGACGCGGATTTAATAACTCCTGCGTCCAGTGTCTCTTCTGCGTGGATGCGCAGGTCTGGACGCGGATTTGATAATTCCTGCGTCCAGTGTCTCTTCTGCGTTCGGATTATGAACACTTAGCATTTTTTTTTCTATGCTTTTGATAGAGTATCTAACTGAGTGTCCTTTTCTTTTTACAGCGCCACGCCCTACTACTTCACTCGCCAAGAAGTGCCACTTTGGTCATGTAGGTGGTGCTGACCGGGATTTGACTTTTGTATTACAAAGGACTGTTCCTGTGACTGCTGACAAGTCACCGGATCGCAGAGAGAGGCTCTCAAATGTTGACATGAGAACTCTTCGGGTGTTTATGACTGATGCAGCATTCGCAACAGATGCTGGCATCAAGCTGGAGAAGCCTGCCTTCTTCTTCGGAGATCGTATCCACGAGGGCGGCCATAGCGTGTATGACGGAACTTACAAATGGCTCCGTCAAATAAAGGGTGGAAGATTCTTTCTTCCAGACATGGAGAGGATGTTCCCGCTGTCCTACTTCCAGCATATGTCCGTCCCTCGGAAGATGGAATGGGACCTTGCTCGATATGTTCCCGAGGTCACTCTCGGTGATTTGGGCTCCCGCAAAGTATACCGTCATGATAGCCATGACAGGTCAGTTATCGGCCTTTTCCCTGGGTCGCGCAGGACTGAGGTTCCAGCTGGGGAGATACCACAACTTGGCACTACCTTCCTCAACGCCTTCATGGAGGCGGAGGGTGACTACCGGTTGGGTTCCGTGCGCCGGGTGGGTCCGTTCCACGGAGAACTATTGGTGGGGCAGAATGGTCGGCTTTGTCCTTACCGAGCTCGGGGTCTGCTAAAGCGCGTGGGACTGTACTCGACAGTCAGGGCCGTGCAGTGGGGGATCCCTCAAAGCTCTCAGAACATCTTCGAGATTCTAGAGCGTTATAATCCTTCGACGGGGACGTTCTTCACTCCGGTCGGAGAGATGGGCCTTGCTCTGCACGAGCTGCACGAGGTCTCGGGGTTGTCGACAGGGGATATTCCCTATGAGGAATATGTCCCGACCGCTGTGGAGCTTCGCTATGTGAAGGAGGAGTTTCCCCTCATATATGAGACCTACTGGGAAGTGCTATGTCACTTCCACATTTGCGGCCAGATAATCAAATGGCGGTCGCAGGGAGTCAAGCAACTGTCTTGGGCCAGTTACTTGTTCAATAATGTCAACACCAAAGACCATCGGATAACCCGATTGGATCCCAGCTCTGACAGGGAGATTGAAGACAGGATCGACCAGGCTCCGAACAGCTTCTACACCACGGAGTCGAACGAGGACAGTTTCGACCCTGACTTGGTTTTTGAAAGCTTTCACCATCAAGCCCGGACTCCTATCTCCGATCGGGCGCTGTTGGCGGGCTTTCTGATGCTGTGGCTGAAGCGCTGTGTGGTGCCCACGCTGCCGCATGAAGTCATTGTTGCTGACGTGGTGTACCCGGCGGTGCTCCTGGCTCATGGGAACCCCATAGCCCTTCTCCCGGCCGTGGCGGCTGGTATTCAGAGCGGGCTGCGGGCGCTCACTAAGAGTTTCTGCGAGCCACCAAAAACTGTAGACTCCGAGGGAAAGCCGTATGTTGACTCAGAGGGGAGTCCGACGGTGAAGCGTCCCAACCCTCGTGTCGAGCTGCCTTACACGTACCTTATTGCTTGGTACGTGATGCATTGCCCTTCTTTGATGACGGCAGCGCGTTGGAGGGAGAGTTCTTGTCCCTTTTGTACAGCGGTTGGAGGGTTCAAAATGGCGTGATCCTTATATATATTACGTCCGGAAGTGCCTTTCAGACCCTGCAAACTACCAGCTCAATCGCTGCCTCCTCCAGATCCCTGATGCATCTTTCGGGGATCTACTTGTTGATTCTGTTGGCCCAGATGACTTCACGAGGTTATCCGCGGGGGCCTTCTGGTGGTTGCTAAATATCCGGCCCGGATATGTGCTTTTCCGGCAAGGGACGTCATGTACCATTGAGCCGTACATGCCGAGTCGCTTCGCTCGACAGTTCGGCTATGATCAGCTCTATGTCGGGAACCCCAATGCTAGACTTGCCTTCGAAGGGAACCTGTTCGAGGGTGCTCGGGCCTGGTACTATAGTGTGGCTGGAGGGACGGGAGTATCTTTTCGTCTACCTCTCGAGGGGCCCAAGTGCCGTACGAGTTTCAGCTTCTGTACTTGGTACTCCCAAGCCATCCAAACGCCAGACTTTTTTCCGGCGTCTTCATGCATTGAGAGCATCAATGCAAGTCTCGAGGCCAGGACTGATTCTAGTAAACCGACGAAACTCGTAGAACAGTACCTGAAGGCCCAAAAGGAGGTCGGGCGAAGATCGAGGAGGGAGCCCCCAGCAGTGAGGGCGGAGCCGCGACCGGCAAGGGCAGAGCCACCAGCGACAAGGGCGGAGCCACCAGCCACGAGGGAGGAGCCGCGGGCCAGGAGGTCTAAGCAGTTGGCGAGCAAGCGTCATCGACGCTCTGCTTCTATCGCTGAGCCTGCCCCAAAGAAGGCTCGGAGGGATTTGACGGCTGAAGTCTCTCAATCCGGAGACATCTCTGCTGGAGTTGAGGCTCCTCCTGAAGACGTCCCTGTTAGGGTTGAGGAACCGTCGGAAGATGAAGATTTCCCCACCCTAGTCCGTGCTCCTAGGTCACGCAGCAAGACCGTGGAGGAAGGGGAGCTTGTTGAAGAGTCCACCGCTGCCGAAGATGACGAGTCACTGGAGGTTGACATAATGACTGGAGGGGATGTTGAGATTGCAGGCATCTCAGTTCAACCCGAGCCTTCTTCTGCTCATGATGGGAGAGACGAGGCACAGCAGCCGGGGTCTCCTAGCATCTTCATTTCCAGTCTTAGGGCAGTCGACCTAGTCCTACCACTGGGGTAATTGGAGGTAAGGCTCCTGTTGCGAGCTTCCTCGCGTTGCGCTGTCGTCTTCTTCGTTATCGGGGGAAAGCGCCTTTGAAGACGAGACCGACTATGGCGATGAACCCGCTCTTCCTGATCAGAGCAAATTCTTCCACATCTCGGAGGAGGAAATACATGAGGGTGAGCCATCGACTGCACCATCGCTGGCGATTATCCCTACTGAAGGTATTCTTTCCATCTTCTGTCTAATTTTCTCTTTGCATATTGAAGAGGATGTTCTAACATTCTTCTTTTATGCTGCAGGGCCAACCGAAGATGCTGAGGCTACAACCTCCTCGCGTATCGAGGAGATGGTGAAAGAGTTTGACCCAGCCCGAGGGGATTGAGGTCTCGGCTGCTGAGATACCCTCAAGGGGGGCAGCTGTTGAAACTGGGGAGCCTTCCACTCTGCCAGAAGAGGAAGCAACCACTGAGGCTGAGGAGGCTCTCACTCTGCCAGGCGAGGAGGTTACTGATGAAGCCGAGGAGACTTCCGCTCCGCAGGATTTGACGTCTCCGGACCTCCACCTGGTAAGCAGCTCTGATGCTTTAAATGTTTAGCTCTTCTATCATTGTGGCTAACATCGCGATAACTTGCAGAGAGGACTGAGGGGGCTCAGGTGGAGAGTCCGATGGTTGGCACCCTTCCAGAAGGCCATACAGCTCAGGTCTCGGTGGAGGTTTCTGAGGAGGTCGTGCTTACTACTCCCTCATTGGTCGTGGAGGCTCCTGCAGAGGTAGTACCTCCGGAAGTGTCAGCGGCCGGTCTAGCTCTTGCTGTCTCGACGGCCAGCACGACTCTTGTGCGAGAAGATCCGCCTTATATCCCCTATCCTGTGACAGAAAAGGGGTCGGGAAGCTTCCTAGGTGGTGAAGACATGGGGGAACTGGCACGTCAGATGGTGCAGCAATTCTTCGCTTCGATGGGATCATGTATTGATCTCATCTTACGTGGAAACAGCTCGTTCTAATTTGCCCAGACGCTTCTTAAAAATCTGGCCGTGAACGTCGAATTAACCGGAGGCCCTTCACTTGCAAGGCGTGTCTACGGGTGGTAGAGCAACTGGGAGACTACCTGCAGGAGCTGGAGTCTTTGGAAGATGCTGGCTCTTTTAGTGAGGCCCAGGCCACCCTGACTAGGCTCCTAGCTGCTCAAGAACGAAAGCGACAGGAAGCGGAGGCACAAATCGCTGCAGAGATCCGCAATCTCGAATATTCCCAGGCTGAATGTCAGAAACTAGCTGGCGATTCAAGGGAATCCGAGCTTGTCATGCAGAGCACAGAGCAAGTCATCATCAGGGCTCGGGACACCATTGCCAAGGCAGAAGTTGTGCTTGCGCTCAATGAGGAAAAGCTTGCTACCATCAAAAAGTAGCTAGAGGAGCAACACTGCTAGGGCGCGAGCTGAAGAGAGTCTGTCTCTACATTCTTCCAGGGTGGAATCTCTGCGAACGCAGCTGGCCGCAAGAAATTTCTTATCCGAAGAGGAGCTGCGCGACCGGGCTATTATGGAAGCTGAAAGGACGCGCCAACACGAGATTCACCGCCTTAGGGAACAAATCCGTACCTTGGCGAACCAGGACATTTAGCCTTCTTTTCTTTTCCCCCTTTTTTGTAAAGAAGAGGACACTCTGTTTAGAGTGTTTGTATCCACTTTTACTGTTTATAATAAAAGTTTGAAAAATTTTGCTCCATCTTCTTTGCTCAGCTGTAGGCGAATCCAACTCCTTGGTAACTGGCACTTAGGTAGACTAAGTTCTGTTAATGAAACGCGGCCTTGACTCTGAGTCTTCTTAATGAGACGCGACATTGATCCATAAAGTGAGACGCGGTCGTCAGTCCACAGGAACTTAGATTTACTAAGTCCTTTTGATGAGACGCAGCGTCAATCTTAGAGTGATACGCTCTTCTTGATGAGACGCAGCATTGATCCATAAAGTGAGACGCGGTCGTCAGTCCACAGGAACTTAGATTTACTAAGTCCTTTTGATGGAGACGCAGCGTCAATCTCAGAGTGATACGCGGTCTTCTTGATGAGACGCAGCATTGATCCATAAAGTGAGACGCGGTCGTCAGTCCATGGAGTGAGACGCGCGTCAATCACAGAGTGAAACGCGCTCTGAATAACGCGAATCTGTCTTGCTAAGAAAGACGCGGATCGATCAGACACGGGATACGCAGCCTCGAGCGACTTTCCCATCTGCGTTCAATGCAGCATGACTTAAAAGATTTTTAGGAGATCTTTGAACGTCAAGTCTTCACTGTCGATTGGGGTTCCGGGTCATCCGTTGCTTCCCAAGACAGTTATCCACGCGTCGGCCTCTTATTGGGTTCAGGCGTTAATGCTCTTGCATGCAGAACCGACGCTGGCGGTTGAAAAACCGGCGCACTTCGACGGTTTCCAAAGCAGCGTTCCACGCGTCCGTTTTTGATTGGGCTTTGACAGTTGTGCGCGACGGTTCCGATTGATGCCCCATTAATGACAGTTATTAGGGACTGCCTATAAATAGAGTGCACCCTCTCCCTCTTCAACAATCCAACTTAGACTGTTTTCATTTGTTTTGCTCCGAGAGAAGTCTCGCCTTGAATTATCTTTCAAAGAACCGTCTTCATGGGTGAAGGTGACCCCGTGGATGAAGATGACCCAGAGCTCTCATGCCTCTGTTTGGTCTCTTCAGAAGGAATCCTCTCTCATGTCATCTTGCGCACCCGCGTTTGGATGCAGAAGGTCAACTCTGGACAGAGGTTTCTGCTGGTATGTCACCCCGATGATGTCCATAGCCTGTATTTTGGCATAGGCATCTGAATGAAATTCTGGTGCATTCCTATTCTGGAATTTGTGCTGGTGACTTGAACTTTTCTGAACGCGGGCTCTTGACGCTGGCTTTGCTCATGGCTATTGCCTTGGCGCGTTTCAGACCTGAATCTTGCAACTCCTGTTCACCCAACAGAGAGATGGCAATTTTCGGCGTTTGAAGTTTTTCGCGTCTAGTACATTAGACGCGGGTGCAAACTGAGACCGCGTTTGAATCCTGGGCGTGGCACAGTTTTGACTCGCGTCTGTTTCTGCTGACGCGGTGGTTTGACTGTGCAGATCATTTCCGCGTCTGAAGTCTTCAATGATTCTTTACTTAGTTTTCTTTTGTTAAAGTATACTAAGTTCCAGATTTTCTGATTCTCTTATTTGTTCTTTGCAGGTTCGCTGGTCTCCTGGAAGAGTGCTTCAACCGGCGAGCTTGCTCAATGTTCGTTTGTAAGAGAGTAAATTATGGTCCTCGTCGTTTGTAAGAGAGTAAATTATATCTCTGACGAGGACCCAAATCTCGCCAAGGTCTCTTCAGATCTCCTGCACCACTCTTGCCTGATGGCAAGAGATGGTCAGGTCAAGTATGACGGCGAGGAGGTTCCGGCGGTTGCGGTGGCGGAGAGGATCCTCTTCCTCTCCCATCCCAGAAGTAACATCAAGGACAGTCCATGTCCTTTGGATGGCCTGCTGGGGAAAGATCAACTCTTGAACGAAGGGTTGCAGGCTCTTCTGTTGCCACCGGACCTCAAGAACACCATTGCTCCTGGCTTAGTCAGCTAGGGCGCTTTCGAAGTTGGCGTCGTGCATCAAAGTGCAATCGGTTCCAACAGTCGCCACAATTTGGCACTTCTTCAGACATCATGCACTTAGGATCAGATGCGGCTTCAAGGAGTGAGTACGGCCTCAGAGAGAGAGAGAGGGACTTCTTTGTACTCCTTAATTGTAACACTCAATCTTATTGTATAAGAGAGCGTTTTGTATCACTTTCATGTGTTTGGATATGAATAAAAGTGACACTTTTCTTTTTGCCTCTTTCTGTTGTCTTGAATGTTTTATTTTAGAAGCAAAAGAATGATTTTGGTGGACCCGCCACTTTATAAAAGAAAGTGACAGGGGGAATGCGTACTCCCAGAGAAGGTGAACTTTTGTCAAGTGTCTAGGATTGACTTGATTCAAGGTCAGCTGGGGAATTTGATAAAACATTGTCAGCGGTGTAATGTTAACCTAACAATGTCTTTAGGTGGACCTGTTATTCTGTTGAAGAGAATAACAAGTGAAACTAGACCCGCGAGGAATCTAGTAAAGCTTTTACCGTTAGAGGTGTGATATTAACTTAACGGGTTGGAGATAGTCTTGTCAGAAGTGTGGTGTTAACTCGACAAGGATGTGAGTCAGAGGTGTGATATTAACTTAACTCAGAATGTCACTGTCATAGGTGTAATGTTTAACTTAACAGTGAGGTAATGCTAGAGGTGTGATGTTGAACTTAGCATTGGTCATCTCGACTTAGACGAGGAAGTCGAGGAACGGTCATGGCCATAGGTGTATTGTTGAACTTAGCGATGACTCGGATGCTAGAAGTGTAGTGTTAACTTGGCATCGTCCATTTCAGCTTCGATACGGAAGTCTGAAGAAAGGTGACTATCAGAGGTGTGATATTAACTTGACAGGCACTCGATGTACTGCTTAGAGGTGTAATGTTAACTTAAACAGTAGTTTGTCAGAGGTGTAATGTTAACTTGACAAGAATTGGCTCGTGATAAGAGCAATTTGAGGACCTGTCATTCTATTGATGAGAATTGACAAGTGGAATTTGAAATGCCAGAGGTATAGTGTTAACTTGGCAAATTTGAGAGTTTGTTACTCTATGCAGAGTTAACAAGCAAAGTTTATACCGACAAAGAGTATTCATTACCAGAGGTATAGTGTTAACATAGTAATGATTGCATTTTGTGGTCCTACCATTCTATGGACGAGAATTGGTAAGGGATTTTGGAGGAAAGAGTGGACTCGAGTCCACTTAAGATTTTTAGCAAACCCTCAGCTATCAACGGATTTGACATGCCTTTACCAACTACCGTTTGAGCTGGGCTAGCCATGCTATTCCCCTCAGCATGATGAGTTGTCGAAGACTTATGTTGGGCTTAAAGGCCAACATTTTCCTCTATCCTTAGCCGTCGAGGGCGTCGGATCAAATGGGAACGTGTCCCTTAGGATTTTTAGCAAATCCTCAGCTGTCAACGGGTTTGACATGCCTTTACCAACTACCGTTTGAGTTGGGCTAGCCATGCTATTCCCCTCAGCATGGTGAGTTGTCGAGGACTTATGTTGGGCTTAAAGGCCAACATTTTCCTCTATCCTTAGCCGTCGAGGGCGTCGGATGTTTGATCAGAGGTGTACTTTTAACTTGATCGGAAGAAGAGTACTATTAAGGATAGTACTTCTTCAAGAACTTGCCATTGATCGGCATCATGAGTGTATCGCCATTTGAAGTTATGAGGCGATATGATCCATTTGAGTAGACTGACTCTACTACAAATGGTCCTTCCCATTTGGGCTGAAATTTTCCTTTTGTCTTGTGCGTCATGACCATGGGTCTTCGGACAGCTAAGACAAGGTCGCCTTTCTTGAAAGTTCGCGCTTTGACTTTCTTGTTGAAGGCTCTGGTGATACGAGCTTGGTAAAGCTCGATTTGTTGTTGGGCCTGCAAACGCTTGTTGTCTAAGGCTTCCAACTCCTGGAGTCGCTGCTGATGCTTCTCCTCAGTTGTCATTTCCGCTGTCAAGGCGACGCGTAGAGAGGGAATTTGTATTTCCAATGGAAGCACGGCTTCACATCCGTATACCAAGGAAAATGGCGTGGCTTTAGTTGGGGTTCGCACCGTTGTGCGGTAGGCCCATAAGCATTCACCCAGCTTGTCGTCCCAGTCTCGTTGACTTTTCGAGACGAACTTTTTGAGAAGCTTGCCAATAGTCTTGTTGAAGGCTTCTGCAAGACCGTTAGCAGCAGGATAGTATGTCGTTGAGGACACACTCTGGATTCTAAACTTCGCGCAGAATCTCTGGAAAGCCTGGCTGATGAACTGGGGTCCATTGTCATGGATGATACGCCGAGGCACACCGAAGCGGTAAATAACGTGATGTTTCACGAACTTGATCACGTTAGAAGATTTCACCTCTTTCAAAGGGATAGCTTCGGCCCACTTAGAGAAGTAATCGGTTATCGCTAGAATGAACCGATGTCCTTTCGATGATGGTGGGCTGATAGGGCCAACCACGTCCATCCCCCACATTTCAAACGGCCAAGTAGAGGTCGTTGAGTGGAGGTACCCTGGTGCTTGATGGATGAAATCGCCGTGTATTTGGCAGGCGTAACATCTCTTAGCATAAGCGACAGCATCGGCAATCATCTTGGGCCAATGTAACCCATCCTTTGGAGTCGATGTGCCAATTTCGGGCCAGGTTGATGAGCTCCACAAGTACCATCGTGGGCTTCTTTCAATACTCCTTGGGCTTCTTTTGATGAGAGGCATCGGAGCAGGATCCCGTCATGCGATCGACGATACAATGTTCGCGAAATCGCATTATAGTAGAATTTGGGGGCTTTCCTCCGAATGGCGGCCGCCTCCTTGGTGTCTTCGGGCAGAATGCCGTATAAGACAAAATCAATGTAGGGGAATCGCCAGTCTTTAAGCCCTGAAGCGGTCGACACTTCAAGTGTTTCTTTACCACGACGATCTCCGCTGACCCTGGGTAGTCTCCGAGGGGAATTTTTGGACAGTATAGGTCGTGGCTATAGACGAATACTTTCTCCATTGCTCCAGCTGGAAGAGCTAGGGAAGCAGCGAGGGATGCGAGTGCATCCGCATGTGCATTTTGCCTGCGCGGTACATGGTCGATGTAGAAGTTTGAAAACCTTTCGGCCATGTGAATTGTCGCGTTGTAGTAGGGTACTAGATCTTCATGTCTGGCCTCGTACTCTCCGCGAACTTGGCTGACGATGAGTTTAGAGTCACCGTAAGCCTCGAGATTTTTAACGCCAATCTCATCGGCGAATTGCATCCCAATCAAAAGAGCGTTGTATTCCGCCACATTGTTGGAACAAGGCTCCGTTAGCGAGACAGCTCGGGGGATCACATAATTTTGTGGGGAGACAAGTACTACTCCTACCCCCGCCACTACGTGTCCCTTTGGGCTTGTCCTTGATGCACCGTCGAAGAAAATTTGCCATACTTGACTTTCGAACAACGTCTGAGTCAGGCAGACTTCGGCGGCCTCGTCTGGGAGATCCTCATAGAGTTTGGCTGCCCTCGGATCTGGGTGTTCAGCTAAGAAGTCCGCCACCGCTTGCCCCTTAATAGCCTTTTGTGGCAGAAAATGCATCTCATATTGTGATAGCAATATGGCCCATTTTGCCAGCCGGCCATTTAGTGAAGAAGGCTTTGTCATAAGTAACCTCAGAGGGTTGACTTTTGATATGACATTTATAGTCTGGCCTACCAGATAGTGTCGCATTTTCTGAATGGCGAACACTAATGCCAAACATTCCTTCTCGATCGGGTTGTACCGATGTTCGGCTCCGATCATTGTTCTACTCAGATAGTAGATTGCCTATTCTCGTCCTTGTTCATCATTCTGAGCTAGTAGAGCTCCCAGGGAATGATCCATTGCTCGGACGTACACCAGGAAAGGCTTTCCGGACACCGGAGCTGCAAGAACTGGTGGTTGGGTGAGGTAGTGTTTGATCTCCTCAAATGCTTTTTGACAAGCGTCGTCCCAAATGAATGAAACACCCTTTTTCATCAGTTTGGCGAAGGGTTGGCATCTCCCGGAAAGGTTTGATATGAACCTGCGGATGTACGCCAATCGTCCTTGTAATCCCTGAGCTCCTTGAGGCTTCTGGGGGGTTGCATCTCTTGGATAGCGCGGACTTTCTCTGGATCCAAATAGATTCCTGTGGAAGTCACAACAAATCCTAGGAATTTGCCACTGGCTACCCCCAGGAAGGATTTGGTGGGGTTCATCTTCAATTGATGAGCCCGCATGATGTCGAAGACCACCTTCAGGTCTGCTATGTGATCACCTTTAGTGCGACTCTTCACCGCGATGTCATCGACATAGCATTCCACCGTTTTCCGCATTTCCTGATGGAAAATGGCGTTCATGGCCCTTTGGTATGTTGCCCCTGCATTTTTCAGTCCGAAGGGCATGACGGTGTAACAATATACCCCTAGAGGAGTCCTGAAGGAGGTATGCTTTTCGTCATCGGGATACATCTTGATTTGATTGTATCCTGAGAACCCGTCCATAAAGGACATTCGCTCGAATCCACAAGTATTGTCAATCATGACATCTGTGATTGGCAATGGGAATTCGTCTTTGGGGCAGGCCTCGTTTAGATCACGGAAGTCGATGCAGATCCGGATCTTCCCATTCTTCTTGGCGACGGGGACGATGTTGGCTACCCAGTCGGGATGTTGTTCTTCCCGGATGAAGCCAGAATCGATGAGCTTTCTGACTTCTGATTGAATTGCCTCCATTATCTCTGGACGGAACCGTCGCTGCTGTTGTTTAACAGGCTTCATGTCTGGATTGATGTTGAGGCGATGCATAGCCACTTGAGGATCAAGTCCAGGCATGTCCTCATAATTCCAGGCGAAGACATCTATATACTCTTGTACAAGAGATATTAGATCCTTCTTCTGGAGGTGACAGGCCGTCACTTATGAAGATGGGCTTGGGGTTGGTCTCATCTCCTAGGTTGATCTGAACAACCTTATCATCTGTGGGTGGCTCACGCTGTTCAAAGCGGATATCCCAAAGAGCATTCAAATGTTTGATCCAAGGATCTGTATCAGGTTGGATCATTTCTTCAACTTCATCTTCCAGATGGCCTGTTGAAACCATGTTTACTGAAAGCCCTTTGAAGATGTTGCCGACACTGACATCTGACTCCCATGATGACGTGTCTGAAGAGCAATCGTTGCTCGACGATTCTTGAGAATCAGAGGCTGATGGGACCGGAGTTGATACATAGCCCAACCCCTGCGCGTCCGATGATAATAATCGGGGGCCTTCCCTTTTGGCACAAAGGATCGAAGTAGCGTCCTCCTTCCTTTGCCGAAGTTCAACCCGGGCTTGTTGGTTATATCGTACCCCATTTGCTTCATCATTCTGAGTGCTTTCGATTCATAATGGTCGAGCTGAGGGGATTCCTCCTCGCTTTCCGATTCTTCGCGGGGCATTGGTTCAGACGAGATTCGCCCAAAAAGTATTGGTCTTTGGCCTTTTCGTCTTGCCGGAACCAAGAATATAGATTCCTGCGCATCGCCATTATCCTGGTATGTCCCGAAAGATGATTTTACTGGTACATGCAATGATGTCAAAGCATCCATTGCCGACCAGATGTCATCGTCTACGTCGGTAGTAGTATCCGACGGTATTGAATCGGATGCACACGCAGAAAAATATTCAAAGTCTAGATTCTCATTAATATACCAACCGCCTGCATCGTCGGTGGTATTATCAACATCGAGCTTATTAGTGCTCTTTACAAGTGGTTTTAACTCCCACACGCACTTTTCTTGCTCGAGCTCAGTGTCAGCCTCATTACCAGAGTCTGGCGCCTCCAGTTGCGGGGTTTCATCCACCGGATCCTGATATAAAAGGGAATCCGTGAAATAATTCTCGACTCCCTTGAACGGATACCTTTCGGCAACCAACGTTTGCACCTTCCCACTCGCGTCAATGTATTTCATGACTTGGTGAAGAGTGGAGGGAACGATGGAGTTGCGGTGGATCCATGGTCGTCCTAGCAGCAGATTGTAGGAAGTGTCGGCGTCGATGACATAGCATGTCACCTCCGACTTGAGGCTCCCAATCTGGCACTTGAGCTTGATCTTCCCCATCGGACGGGTGCCGTTGGCATTGAACCCGTAGATGGTCGTCTGTGTAGGGCTCAGACGGTGGGTAGGGATGCCGAGGTGTTGCATGACTCGGCGGGGCATAATGCTCAATGCGGACCCTGGATCTACCTGAATGCGGTTCACCTCAGATGATCCGATGTAACCTGTGAAGTACAGGGGTCGATCATGTTTCCCTTTCACCTGCATATCATCTGCCGTGAAGGTGATGCAGGGGGCATTCTGGGAAGTGTGGAGGCAATCCTCTACATCTTCCTCCTTCGGCACCTGGGTCACGAAGGCCTCAGCATTCGCCAGAGCTTCTTGCAGAGCCTCTCTGGTTGACTTTGATAGCCTCAGGAGTTCATACAAGGTGATGCGTGCCGGGATGTTGGCTAGTTGAGCCAAGACATCGAAGTGGTAAGGTGTCGAGGATCCTTCCGCTGCACCTTTTGGAAGGCTCGAGAGAATCGAGTCTCCTTCTGCTTCGCCACAGGTGGCTTCGTGGAGGGCTTGGCTGGTTCTACGGCTGGTTGCGGAGAAGCCGCTGCCGTCTCGCCGTACTGCTTCAAGTATGCCTGTCCTGAACGGGTCCCCGCCATCGGTTGGCTGGGCTCTGCGGCCAGGACTATTGTTTCCTCTTCTGAATCAGTCAGCGAGGGAACATCATCCTCTGCTTCTCGGGAGGAAGCACATACCACATGGCAGGACGAAACTTTTGCCTTGCCTTTGGACTTCCTGTTGGTTACAGTAGTCCATTGTTGTTCATCGACGAGGTCAGGGTGGACCCACATGGTTTCCCCCTGAGGTGTAGGGACGGCTACCAAGCCCTTCTCCTGCTGCTGGTGAGGGTCTGTGTTGACCACTCTTAATTCTCCCCTTGGAATAGGAGTTACCCCCGCAGGCGTTGGAGGTTGTCTCCCGAACTGGAGAACCGACGTTACATTGGCCGTGACCTTCTTCTGCTCTGGTCGGAGCTTGAGCACCTCCGCGTCAATCAAAGCCTGAAGGATGTCTTTGAAGACGTAGCAGCTTTTGGTAGGATGTCCCAACATCCTGTGGTACATGCAGTAGTTGGGATTGTCGGTCTTGCCGACTTCCTCCGGGCGTCTAATTTCAGGGAGCTTCAGTCGATTGCTCTTGTTGAGTAGCTTGAAGAGCGAATCGACGTGTTCCTCCTTGAAGGAATACTGCTTGTTGGGGCGTGGCTGGCTTGAAGAGCCACTTGCCCTGCCTGTTTGAGGTTTGGTGGGAGATTTGGTCTCCGTCGCCAAATTATCCTTCCGCTTCGTCTGGAGGGAGGTGTCTGGTGCCGGTGCACGCCTTGTCGACCTTTCCGGCCGCAGCTTGCCTTCCTCTGCCTTGACACGGGCAACAATCTCCTCAGCCTGTTCACCTTGTTGGACTAACTGCTTCCAGGTGCGGCTTTCAGCAACTCCTATTTGAGCAAGGAGTGAGGTTTGAAGATTGTGGCGGCATGTTTCCAGCAGGGTGGCCTGGGTCATACCGCTTGGGCACCGGAGTGCCGTGTTCCGAAATCTTTCCACGAAAGATTTGACGGACTCCCCTCTCCGCTGTTTGGTAGCTAAAAGGGTGGGCATTGTGACTTCGGAGTCATCTTCGAAGAAGCGTGTCAAGAACAGCTTCTCTAGATCCCCCCAGTTCTTGATAGAACCCTCCGGGAGCTTCATAAACCACTCAAAAGCCAACCCTTTCAGGGTGCCGATGAACAGTCGCGCCAGGATGGCGTCATTATCTACCACATTCCCGGTCTGGGATTTGAAGTAGTAGATGTGCTGGTTGGGTGACCCCTTCCCGTCGAATGCTTGGAGGGTTGGAGCCTTGAACTTAGGAGGGTATAGAACTAAGTCCCACTCAGCCGGATAGGGCCGGACCACTCCAGCTTCTTGGAGGTCCTTGCGATTGGCAAGGGCCTCGAGGCGTCGTTCCAATTGACTCATCCTCTTAGCATGAGTCTTCTCCTGGTCTTGGTCGCTTCTTGCCTGCGACGAGGGCTTGGACACATCCGAGGTAGATCGTCGTGTCTCGTCGGAAGGTTCGGAGGGTGGGCTTCCTCCTTTCTCCCTTTCCCCTTCGGCCGTCTAGGAGGAGATCTCGCTCTTTCTTCAAGCAATTTCTCAAGCATATGCTTGAGGGAGTCAATGGATCTCTGTTGAGAGGCGATTATATCCATCTGGTGCTTCTGCGTCTGTTCTAAACGCCTGGCCGTCTCCTCAGGAGTGTCTGCCATGTAGGCGGAAGCCTCCTTCTCGACGGAAGAGTTTGAAGCCTGCGACTCCACTATAGCGGAGTGAGAATCACCCATTCTAATGCCGCGGGCTAAGGCATTATAGTCAATTGGGGGAATGGCCCCTGTCCGGGTGCGAGTGTGTTGATACACCCCCTCCGGCTCAGAGTCAGATTCCTCTGAGTTGACCATTGGTTGTTTTCCCTTACTTCTGCTAGTCATGTTTGCAGTAAGCTCCGGGTATTCAACATCTGAGAAGGTTCTCCTCCTGTGGGAGCGTCTTCTTTTGGCTGACGGGGGAATCAGGGTCAGCTGTCTGATTAAGGACTGCTGGTGCACGCCTGATCCATAATGGCATCCAGAGAGCATATGGATGAGTTGTTGACAGCAGCATGACGAAGTGGCTTGATTGGCACTTCTTTTCCTTATCAAATAATCCCTCAAATCCGTGGGAGGGGGATTAAAGAGACTGGTCTCGCAACGTCGAAGACGGGAGACAGTCATGTGCTGTTCAGCCTGGACGCAGACTTCAGGGACGCGGCTCTCATGACGCGGCTGTATGACGCGCGCGCGCGAGTCTCGCGTTGCTGCCTGATGCGTTTAGGCAGAGTTGCTTGAGAGAGGGTGGGCTGCTGGGCCCTACGCCTATGAGTGCGTACTTCCTGCGTTTGAAAAGACGCGGAGGTTTACCCTGGCGTTTGATGAGTTGGTCCTCAGAGGACTCAACTTGAGGGGTCTCGCGTTTGGGTCGCCAAACGCGGATCTCACGCACTGGACGAGGTGCGGGCAAGGCATCAGATTGTACGCCGCGTCCACCCCCAGTCAGACAACCAACGGTTCCGACTTGGAGTTGACGCGCGCGTCTCCTCTGTCGACGCTCAGCATTCCGGTTGCGTCGAGGAGGTGGAGAGAAACCAACAACATCCTGGTTTATAGAACCAAGAGTGTTCACCACGCGGGTCTCCTGAGAGACGTTGACGCGGGTATTCTGCGCGACGCAGTTGATCGCAGCAGCAGTGGTGCCTGGGACCACGCGGGCCTTCTGGGAGGCGTTGGCGCGTGTGTTCTGTGCGACGCGGTTGATCGCAACAGCAGTGCCTGAGGTCACGCGGGCCTTCTGGGAGGCGTTGGCGCGTGAACTTGTCTTGGCACAGTGGGCATCGGCACCCGGCAGAGCCTCAGATTGGGCTTCGGGTAGCTTTTCAGTTGAGACCCTGCGGCAGACGCGGGTCTTTGGGCTCTTGGAGCCAGAAGAGAGGAACTCTTCATACTTCGCCTGGTCGAACTCGACAACGAGTGTTTCGACCATCTTCCCCTTACGGAGAACATCATCCTGCGCCACGATCTGTTCGTCAGTGACGAAAGTAGTCCCCAGCGGAGTCGCCATCTCTTGTTTGACACGGAGAAGGGTGGCTGGTGTAACGTTTCCTGGAATCAGATGAAAAAATTACAGCCGGCTTAATCTTCCGGTTACAAGGGAGGGGGAATATTGAATCTTGAATTCCCCCTTTGTTTAGTGCTGGGTTCTTCGGGTGGCGGTGGAGAGTGAATCTTGTTCTCCGTTGACCGGATGACTGTTTGGACCGTCGGGGTCTTCTCTTCGGTCGGTAGAGGGAGTAACTCAGCTCCGTCTACCAAAACTCTAGAAGAGGAGGTAGGCGAAGAGCGACTAGTACTCAGTAAGCTCGCTGAAGGGTTCTCTCTCTCTCTGTCGATGATCTCTCCTTTTTTCTGGAATCTCTCTTTTGCCCGATAATCGTCGTCGTCCTCTCTTGTGCCCGTCCCCAATAGTGACGGGACTATTTATAGGGTTTTTAGGGGGTGATCGTGCCCCCTAAAAGTGCTCCACGATGAGGGCCAACTTCCCTGCTACATGGGCGGTGGATGGCGCCATAATCGGGGTGGTTACAACCAAGGTGGGGGCACCTTGTTGCTGAGACGCGGGCTTCGGGCCAACGCGCCTTGATGCTGAGACGCGGGCGTTGAGCCAACGCGCCTTGATGCTGAGACGCGGGCTTCGGGCCGACGCGCTTGATGCTGAGACGCGGGCTTCGGGCCGACGCGCCTTGATGCTGAGACGCGGGCGTTGAGCCAACGCGCCTTGATGCTGAGACGCGGGCTTCAGGCCGACGCGCCTTGATGCTGAGACGCGGGCTATCTCTCGCGTCTTGATTGTCACATTTAACCTTGCGCTGGATCTTGGATCTCTGTGTTTTGGTGGCTTGTCTTGGTGATTTTTAGACAGCCTACAACACTTAGCTTCTATTCCATTCCATTTCATCTGGGATCATGTGTAGTCATTATATGTATTATTACAGTGATCGTTAATATTATGGTTTAGATTTATATCTTATTCAGGTTACTTTAAGCTTACATGTATACGTGGGATATTTTTCTTGCGTATATGCGTCGCCGACTCTCGTCGTGGACTCCGTTTCATATATTTTAGGAAGCGGGGGGCGACAGAGCCTTTTGGGTGGCTTATGTCATCATTGTGACCTCTCTGGCAACTGGAAGGCAGCTTGCCCAATGGGCCTATGTGTGCTCTTCTGCAGGCGTCCTGGTCACAAAGCTAGTGAGTATCCCTTACGACCTGAGCACAGAGGGAAGGCACAAGCTGAGCGCAGAAGGGAGGCAGACGATGAGCAGGGGATGTCAGAATCTGAGAGCTTCTCTAGGACTCCGGTGAAGGCTTTCGATGGAGGGTTGAGGAATGATGGGTTCTATCCAAGTACAGATCGACGAACTCATCAGCGGTAAGGGGCTGAAACTCTGTTTGCAACTGGTTTCAGATGCGAAGGAGGAGGGCGACAGGTCGAAATTGACTTACGCGGAAGTGGTTTCAAGTTGTGTGTCGCCGGAGCAGTCAGAGTCGATGGGTTCTTTTGAATTCCCGATCGTGGAGGGGTGTATAACGACGATCATGGAGGGGATGGGGACGATTGGTTTCAGAGCCCACTTCTCCAAGTCGCCAGATTTGTCGACGGGACTGCAGTGGTCGCACGAGGAAGACGGCAAGAAGGGCATGTCGGTGGAGCTCGGCGGCAGGGAATCTGCCCCTTATGCTGCGACGACGGATTCATCTGCCCCTTTTGCTATAAGTCAGAAGCATGGCAGCTGTTGGTGCGATGATGGACACCATCAAGACCGACGGAGCAAAGAAGGTGTTCATGCGGCGGTAATAGGAGGCGCGTCGGAGTTTGGGGCTACCTCGACGTCGGAGTCTGCATGTTGTGGGCGCGGGGATCGAGGCGAGGGACGTTTTAAGGCGGTCGATTCAAATTTAAATTCACAATTTTGAATTCAATTTGATCTCTGTTTCTCCTGCGCAGTTCGAGGTAGATGACAGGGAGGGAAGTATCATTGTCGGCTATTTGGTTGAAGACGCAGGGGGAAGGGATGATCACGTGAGGCAGATGATGCAGGGCCGAGCTCAGGGGAAAGTCTTGTGAGGCTAATGCTGCTGGACCTACTTCTCGTGAGGATGCTGGGCTAGGTGTTGGGTCTTTGCCATGTGGGACGGGCCCGGAGGAGGAGAGAGATATTGGGCATAATTATGGGCAAAGCTCTACTGGGCTGGGCAGTGAAGAGGGAACGTCTATGCCAAGGGGGGGCCTATGCCTTGTGGGCCAAGTGGGGCGTACATTAATGGTTAGGTTGGTAGTGAGCTTCTTAGGCCAGGTTTTGTTGGATGTTCGGTTAAACCGTCCTCCTCTTCTGGACCCTGCGCGGCCGATGGGCGGAATTTGTCGACGGAGCAGCAGGGACAGGCATCCTTTATAAATGTGCCCTAAGAGAAAAAATTTATAGTCCGATGTACATGATGGGATTTCTAAGCCCAAACAGAGGAGGAAAGGGGTTGGCTCCACTGATGCGATTCACGGGAGAATAGGCCAGTCTCACTTGGGGCCAACTGATGGACCCGCGTGCAATGGGTTTTTTTTTTTAATGAAACTGGACCCGAGTCCCTGGAGCCCATTGATAGGCTGGATTCTATCAAGGAGCTAAACTTTAGGGGTTTAGGCCTACTGCTTAAAGGGTTAGCTGTGGAGAGGAGTGGATCAGTTCAAGTTGGGTCCGATAGCGGGTTGCGGGATAGGCGGTCAAAACCTAAGAAGAAAGGTATAAGTGGGGACTTGGAAGGAAAGGGTACAGCCCAAATGCTTAAACGGGGAGTTATTAATAGTGGGGAGTCAGTATCGGCAGGTGGGAGTAGTCTGCAAGCCCAAGATCAATTTTTTTGAACATTGTGGGCTGGGAGATTCAGAAGCGATTCCCAGATGAGTTTGCAAACTTTTTGGGTCTGTTCCCCTAGTGGGTCGCATGAACAGAAGAGCAGGAAGAAGAAAAAGGAATAATAAAGAAGACATCGATGGAGGAGTGAGTTTTTAGAAGATGGTGATAGGAGGATGGAGTGAGGTGAAGCATTTGCATCAAATGAGTATACGACAGATCGGCTGGGCTGAACTCAGCATTGTTATTTAGGTCGCGTATGTGCATGGAGTAACGCAGATACGTCGTCAAGGCGTCTGAAAGTAAGGTGAACCCCGTTGGAGTTTTTTATTTTTTTGCGGGTGGATAAATTTTGTATTTTTACATTTTGTTTCCTCCATTTTTTAGGTTTGTTTCGTAAAAATCTTATTTAACGAAACGTCGAGGGCTTTCTTGTCCTCACGATATTTTTCTCAAAAAAATTAATTTATGTTCGGTAGAATTTGAGTTAGATCATATAAAGAACAAGAAAGAAGAAAAGAGGTGAAGAAGAAGAAGAAGAAAAGAGAAATGCGTAAGTGGTGAAATACTTTTATTTTATTCAAAATTTAATTAGAAGGGTAAATTTTTAAGTTTTTAAGATTTAGAAGACTCGAAAAGAAATTGATAATATTAATGATTTGAAAGATATATTTATAAATAGAGAAGATTTGGAGGGGATATCTAAAAAACTCATATTTTAAATAAAAAAATGAGGGTCCAACCCTCCATAACTTTTTTTTTCGAAATATAAGCTGTAATTAGTGTGATGTAAATTTCTGACTTCTTGCCTACTGCTAAGAAATTTATCACTACCCTGCAATGGCACTTGCCACTTTAAGGCTTGAACGCCGGGGTGAACCGTACTGAAACAAGATTCATGTTTCTAGAAATAGAGAAAAGCGGAGATTTCCGCTGCTGGGTCCAAACACCACGCACGAAACATCAGGCATCGACTTTCACGCCGCGCTCTCTCTCTCTCCTGGTTTTTGTCTTCATCCTCTCGTCCTTTCTTCTTCTTTCTATAATCCTCAGCCTCTTACCTTTCTCGTGAAAACAATTTTTACATTATATTTATTTATTTATTAACTTTTTCGCTTGCAAGGCAAGTGCTGATCCAGCACCCCAAAGCACCCCAGCTAAATACACTATTTACATATGACCCCCCTTAGGGTACTATATTCTTGTCGAAATGAGCGGAAAAATTCGCTCAAAGGGCGCAAACTGACGCACTCATTATGCAAATAGAAACTTCTAAGAGGCATAATCTGAATAAATCCCGTTATTTTAAAAATTCTATTTCCCCTCCGTTTAGTTCCATCACATCCGCACCACCATTACTCTCTCTGCTCCTTCTCCGACGAAAACCCTAGTGAAATATCTAGTGTTTGGGTTTAGGGATTTCCAAAAATGGAAGGAGACGAGAGGAGAGAGGAGGCTGTCGCCCTCCTCGTCATCATCGTCCTCGCCATTCTCGCCCTCACCTCCCTTCTCGTCGCCTTCAGCTACTACTGCTACATCCGCTCCAAAGTCTCAAAGCACCGCAAATCCCTCAAATCCGGGGACCATCCTGCAAATGGCCCCCAAGACCTCGAGGAAGGGAAAACCCCACTCCCAGTGGCGGGAAAATGGAGGCGACGGCGGCGATTGTTAATGAGAGAGGAGTGCAGGTGTTCAGTTACAAACAGCTGCATTCGGCCACCGGCGGGTTCGGGAAGGGGAATGTGGTCGGCCATGGGAGCTTTGGGTCGGTATACAAGGGGGTTTTGGGGAATGGGAGGAAGATCGCAGTGAAGCTGATGGATCAAGCGGGGAAGCAGGGGAAGAGGAGTTCAACATGGAGGTCTGGTTCTTTATTTCTTGATTCTTGACGTTTTGAGAAAGCGTGGGTTTGATCTTTTGCTTTTCTGATTGTGGGTTTTGGGTGATTTGAATTGCATTGTAGGTGGAGCTGTTGACGAGGCTCCGGTCGCCGTATCTGCTTGGGTTGGTCGGATATTGCTCGAATAATTGTCATATGATGCTGGTCTATGAGTACATGGTGAATGGCGGGCTGCAGGAGCACTTGTATCCTACTACTGGTATGCAAGATTTCACCTTTTGACGATTTGTTTTCCTTTTCCTTTTATTGATTCTTGTTGTTTGTGTATTGAACTAGTAAGTGTTGTTTGGAACGTTGAGGTGGATTTAGATGTTGCAAATGAGGCTAAAGCCGCTGGTTTTCCAACCACATTTTGGGTATTCTTTTTGTTATAACTATAATAACTGTAAACTAAGATTTTGTGTAAAGATTAGTTTTTAGTGAATGACATGAGTAACAAATGCTATAGAAATTAATGAGGTTATAAATGTGCTCTGTGTTGATAAGTCCTTCACCAAGAGTTCGAAGCTGATTGGGTGTGGGTCAAAAATATACATTAAGCAATCTCAACGCAATTTAGCTGGATTTAAAGCAAATACTTTTATTTATAAGAATATCATCGAAGAGGTAGTATCAGTTGACAATGGGTCGCAAAAGTCCACTGGTACCAAAGGATATTTAAATACAAAGGATATAATACCCAGTCTGTCTAAATTTTTATTTTTGAGAGCCTTTAAAGCTTACCAGCTTCCCTTTTACCAACATCCCCTTCATAATTGATAACTATAATACTTTAGACACATTGCCGCAGAAAGGGGCAAAGATAACCACTATGTTGAAGAATTAGTTTCCCCTATTTTAGATTTCTTAATGGACAAAGGAGAAGCATGCCTTTTGCATTCATTACTATCTTCATTTGCATTGTGCACAAAAAATATAGAAAAATGAACTTGGCATAAAACAGCGCTCACACTCATTACGGCAAGCCAAAAAAACTTATTGTCTTGAGATGTTCATGTAACTGTTTTTACCTAGACTAACATTGTTGTCATCCAATTCAACCACCATATCATAAGTACCTCTTGTGGAAATTAAAAGAAAATGCATAGTTACATCCATCACTTTAGTTTTCATCTATATCCTTTTTCCCATCCTCTTGTATCCCATTTCATCAGTACAAGATGAGTCGTCATTGGAAACTGTTTTGTACAACTAATATCAGCAAAATGCTCAAACTTTGAGTTGAGTTTACATCCAAGTGATAGTCTTGTCCAAACTTTTTTTTTTGCGAAGATGATAATTTAATCATCAATTAAATGCTCTCCATTATCAACTCGAGAACTGAATTCTGTAATTCCTATCTAACTTATATCTCAATGTCCAAATTGCTTCTCTCATAACCTAAAATTCTGTAATATATTAGCAATTTTTGTTCTTTAAACATTAAATTGTGTTTTTGGGGAAATACTGGATCTTTAATGGAGCATTTCTGAATTTAGGTCTTCTTCGGCCTGTTAGCTGGTCGGGTCCGTGTCCCTCAATGTCTTGACATGGACTTGGCATGGGTCTCAGATCACTGTTGTGCATGGTCCAAGCTTGTTTCTCATGGAGCCTTGTGAATGACTCAATAGTCGCTGGACCAAGTTGGTCTATATGTGTATGCATGCAACTATATATTACAGTTACCAAAACAACCCTTGATTTCTTTTCTATTACCGCACATTTACATCTGGAATCAAGTTGCTTAATGTCCGCATAGACCTGAACCTATCTGGATAACCTCGCTAGCATATTTTCTACCATTATGTTTGGTCCAGGTTTACTCAGATTATTCTAGGTTGGGAAGAATTGGGGTTGGTTCTTGAGTCTAAGTGTCACCTTGAGTTCTATGAGTAGAATAATCTGTATTAACCTTGACATCCATT
Organism: Agave tequilana; assembly: GCA_038442645.1. Classification (NCBI taxonomy): domain Eukaryota; kingdom Viridiplantae; phylum Streptophyta; class Magnoliopsida; order Asparagales; family Asparagaceae; genus Agave; species Agave tequilana. The sequence goes on from JAVJIF010031972.1 coordinate 322,662, forward strand.
TATCTAATCTCGTCTCAAATGGGAGTGAAAGGATGAGGGATCTCTCCTGTTGCATAATTTTAAATTATTTGACTAGTAAGGTTGTTTTGCTATTGCCATGTGACCTTTTGGTTCCCTTTGTAGACCTTGGCACCCCTCTGCTACCTGAAGTTACTTGGCGATGATTTAGTGCTGTTTCATACAGGAATGATGCCTCTTGGAGGTGTCTTCGCAATTCATATTCTCATTGAAATCTTTTCCATTTGAGTAGAGTTCCACAAACACCTACTATAAAGAAAAATGTTAGTTGATTGATTTTTCAAATTTCATACCTGTGCCGAGATATACTACTACATTGCCTTTGCTGTAACGAATTCATACATGTCCCATGATGCGAAAGAATGTTAGTTGATTGATTTTCCATATACAATGTGAGGCTTATTAATCATTCTTCACCAATTTATGGCATAAGGCCATCATGTGGTGTCCGTTTAAGCTAGCCCAGTTTACCTTTCATGATCTCCAATTTCATCTTAGATTTGCCCCTCTTGTTTTCTGACCCTACATCACAAGTTCAAGTGCCTTCCCTTATTGCATCCTTTTTAGCTTGTCCCTGTACCAGTACAATTTTAGTTAGCTCTGATCACCTAAATTTCATTTGTTTCAACACCTAAAGCTCCTCTATTACACCCCTAAATGGATCGTCTTAGCCCATGTGCTTTTTATCTTGGAAACTAAGGGTTTGGATAGACATGAGCCTAGGCCGACTCCGAGAAATTTTATAGTACCTGGATATCTTGAATAGAACTCTGAGCCGTGCATGGGACAAAAGATCCAGGCTCAAATTATTTCCATGTCGTGTATAGGCCCACGTCCGCTTGGCACGAGCTAAGGCACAGCCCAAATGTGGCATGAATGTAGGCCTAATTGTAGGCTCAAATGAAGGCACAATTATTAAAACTATTAAACCAACAAACTATGTATGGCGTTGATAATTACTAACTATAAAAAGTTTAAACATTGAAATTACTAATAATTTAATGATCTTAAGAATTATTAAAATAACCACATGAAGGAGGAAGCCCAAATTGGAAACAAAGAAGGAAGCCCAAATTGGGCACAAATTGGTCAGTTTGTATAACCATGAACGGAGGCATGAAAGTCCAACCAACTATTTTCACGTGGGTCAGCCTACTTACCGAGCAGACTAGTGCATAATCTGTAGTCTTAGGGCCCACACACTACTTGGATCATGCCTGGGCCAAGCAATTTTTCTGGGTTATGCCTAGGCAGGGTAAGCATGGCAAAAACCCAACCCAATTTTTAACTCTAGCTTTGGATGCAATTTCTAATTGCTTCTTTTTTCTCTCCAAAAGAAAAAAAGATGGCATGTTAGTAATGATGCTTGGTTCTGTGGGTTTATGTTAACACAAGTTGAAGACCATCAAGTGCTAGCCTGTGAATATGAACTTGTTGCTTGATTTAATATTGTCTTTGAATTTTGTAAGTATGTCAGTTGTGAAACTGACAGGGGAATAAAAAGGTTCAGATTTAGTAGATTTAAGATTTTATTTGAATTTAAATTTTAGTAGATTTGGTTGAGATATAGGGTCAATTTGAATTAAATTTGGTTAGATTTGAGTTTATCAATAATTGCACGTATGATGCACATGTTATAGGCTATATATAGCTATAAATTGAATTTTGAAGTTAATTATGAATTGATTAAAAAATTATTTCACTATGAAAATTGTGTTTTGATTTGATCTCATGGATTGAATTGGATATGGTGGTGAAGTTGAGATCCGGGTTGTGATCCGTGATCATATTTGACCCCCAAATTCCTGTTCTTCCCCATTTCCATCAAAATTTTCACCACAAACCCTAAATTCTCCTCCATCCTACATCAATTTGGTATCAGAGCTGAAATTTCTTATTTAAAAAACATAGATCTAAACCTTCTCCTTCCTTTCTTCCAAGTTTAGGTTCTTAGTTTTTTTTTAAAAAAAGAGTAAAAAAACAGAGACAAAAAAGAGAGAAGAAAAGAAATAAAAAATAAAAAATAAAGGGAGAAAAAGGAGAGAAAAAAATTTCAAAAATATGTTCTTCCCCTCAGCCGCCCTCTCTCCCACTTAGAGAACACCGCCACCATCTCCTCTGATCTCCTCCGACGACCACTCTGTTGCCTCTTCAAGTCCCGCCACACCGATTTCACAACGACAGTGCATAACCTTATCAAGACCTCTTGTCATCCTCATCAAGATGTCATCAAGACCTCGCCGCCGCAGCCTCGCCGTCGTCTCGCCGACAACGGAGCAATCTCTTCCCACCTTCCTCTCTTCTCTTCCTTCCCTTTCATTGGCTACAACCTCATCCAACCGTGCCGCCGCCACACGACAGTGATCCCCTTGCCGCCTCCTTTACCATTAATCAGCACCGCTGACGTCATCATCCACCGACGTCTTCTCGCCTTTCTCCTCCAGCGCCGCCACCAGCCAATCACTGCACCTCTCTATCGTCTCAGAGTTAGTCGTTGTTGCCTTGCGTCGTCTTCGACTTCTCCAGCCCTCACCACCATTTCGCCGACCCTTAGCCTCCGCCACCAACCTCTGCCAAGACCTCTACTGTGATCTGTCTCCACTTGATTGGCTTGCGAGCCCGAGCAGTGATCGGGAAAGAGAATATGTGAGCAGATTACGGGTTTAGATCTTCAAACCCGAATTCAATTTTGAGTTGGATCTAAGTTGTCAAACTCGTTAACAACCTGACCCGGTCCAAGGCGAACCCAACCAGCTAAGCCGCCAGAGCCGTTGAAAAGCACCGCTAATGTCATCGGCTAATTGCTAACTTTATCATATCAGACTCAGCTGACACGAGCTGCTGAGCCATTGCTGACGTTACTTAAGCCGTTTGCTGACGTCATCCAAGCTGTTGCTGACGTTATCCGATCGTTGTTGACATCATTGACTACTCTGAGCTTCACTGTTCGTTGCAGAGCACAGTCGCAGTTTGAAGCCCATTTCAAGCCTGTTCGGAGTCCGATTCGACAACCGTCGGAAGCGTTGGATGGGTGACTGAGTCAGAGATAGTGAAAAAAGCTCGCGGCAATTGGATAGTAGATCCGACCTCCACAAGCCCGTGTTTGTTGTTGGTACTGTTCATGCATCAGAAGGGACGTGTTTTAGGCCCTCATTTCCAGCCTGATTTGAGCCCAGTTCGAGCTGTTGAGATTCTTGGGTAATTTCTGATCTTTATGCACTGATTTTTTGAGTTACTTTTTTACGGACTTTTACTTTTTCAGATGACACACACTGATTCTGATGAAAAAAAGGTTGAACGAGATATATATGCAGCTATCCCTTGTATCAGAGTTCTCATGATCGTTATGAATATGAGAAGTGAAGTTATCTTAAAAAATTCTTCAGTTATTTCTCTCTGACATCTGAACAGAAGTGTTATGCCCAAATGAGACTGGTTGGAGAAGCTTATTGGTAGTGAAAGACAACCATAGTTTCTGTCGATGTTGGTTTGTCTTTAAGACCTAATTCGTCCTCGGTATGATCCGCACCTTCTCTTCACTGAGTTTGAGGAGTCTATAGTTGGCATCATGAAGATTCTAGAAGGCATGGCAACGAAGTTTGACATAGATTCAGAGCCTCCAATTCTTGCAGAGCCAGAAGTTGTTGATGAGTCAGAGCCATAAATTGTTGATGAGCTAGAACCTGAGCCGAGCCAGAAGTGAAAGAGCTTCTAATCAAGACTTTTGTAGATCTTTCAGCGGGGCCTACCATGGAGATATTATCATTTTCGCTAGCTGTGATGTTTCTCTTATCCCTGAGGTCACCTGGCGCATACGATCCTTTGCAGATCTTTCTGTAAAAGATAAGCTTGTCGGAGAATGGTGCCTTGTATGCAAGTTAGTTTTCAGTAGAGCTGAGTTACCTTGTTATGATGCACGTATCTTGTTCGAGTTACCATCGACTGCAACTGATTTGCCACAAGAGCTAATTTCATTTCCACTTCTTGGTTCAGCTATGACGCATCAATGTTGATTCCTCGACCACTACCGTGGCCTGATTGAGGATTCGTAATGCGGTTCAGTTCGACCCGGTTGTGCTTTCGTTGTACCTACCACTACATTCATCAGAGAAGAATGTTTTCAAGACGGGGAGAATGATCGGAAATCAAAGGGTTCAGATTTAATAGATTTAAGATTTATTTGAATTTAGATTTTAGTAGATTTAACTGAAATTTAGGGTTAATTTGAATTAGATTTGAGTTTATCAATAATTGCACGTATGATGCGCATGTTGTAGGCTATATATAGCTATGAATTGAATTTTTGAAGTTAAATGATAAATTGCTAAAAAAAATTGTTTCCATATGAGAATTTGTGTTGTTTTGGTTTAATCTCATGGATTAAATCGAATCAGGCGGTGAAGTTAAGATCCAGGTTGCGATCCGTGATCATATATTTCCTTTCCTCTCTTGTTCTTTCCCAATTCCACCAAATCCCCGCCACAAACCCGAATTTCTCCACCGTCCCACAACACAAACAATGTTGAATGGTTGAATGTTAAAAGTTGGTTGTAATTATTTTTCTATTGGATATCACATGATTAGTTGTTAGGTTAGTTGTTAGTTGTTACTTTTGTTACATAGATGTAGTTGATTAACTTTCGAATTATGAGTTCATGGTGGATTTGATAGTTGCTTCATGATTGAATTTATGATTCTCTGACTTTTTCATAGTATGTATACCTATATGCTTATTTAGTTACATATTTAAATATTAAATATTTATTTAACATCTCCACAAAGTATCTGTTTCGGTGGTTTTTTGCATACTTGCATATTTGTATTGTATTGTATGGTGTCTGGTACCCATATCCCTATCTGTGCAACCAGGTGTAATATGTGAAATGACTTTAAAATACCCATCCACTTTTTCTAAATGCCGATAATAACATGTTACCAAATGACTTCAAAATATGAAGTTATTAATTATATATAGTTGATGTGAAAAGGTAAACCCCATATGCCTACTACTTGTCTCTATACGAAGTATTATGTTTTAATCAACTTTTCTTGGAGGGGAAAAAAAAAAAAGAATGCATGAAACATTGATGTGATGTGTGAAAAAGTATTGGTAATACCTCTGTATAAATATGCTGAACAAGTCCACTTCTTCAGGTTCCCAGGGTGGTGTTTCAAAGTTGAGCTGGGAGATGAGGATGAAAATAGCTCTTGAAGCTGCAAAAGGTTTGGAGTACTTGCACGAGCAAGTTAACCCCCTGTTATTCACAGGGATTTCAAGAGCAGCAACATCCTTTTGGATAGAAACTTCCATGCCAAAGTTTCAGATTTTGGCTTAGCCAAGCTTGGGTCTGACAAAGCTGGAGGTCATGTTTCAACTCGAGTTCTAGGCACTCAGGGATATGTTGCACCAGAGTAAATACTAAATCTCTTGTTTTAAGCAATTGATAGGCACTCAGGGATATGTTGCACCAGAGTAAATACTAAATCTCTTGTTTTTGGCATAGATCCTCTTTGGCACTGGAAGTTTCTGTCTTGTGATTCTTTATGCTTAACGGCCAATTAAAAAAAGTTAATGACAATGATGGCGTCTTTTTTGAATGTTTATAATTGTTCTAACTTTAATATGTACAGATATGCAATGACTGGACATTTGACAACCAAATCAGATGTGTATAGCTATGGAGTTGTGCTCTTAGAGCTGCTTACAGGAAGAGTTCCAGTTGACATGAAGAGACTCCTGGAGAATGTCCTCCGGTATTGGTCCATCTAGGGTGGGTATGGTTTCTCACTGATAATTAGTTATCTGCTCTGTAGATAGCAGTGTTGTTGCCTTCACTGCATTCTTTGGTTGATCCAGAATCAAAAGTATCTCTCTCAGGGTTATGCAGAACTGCTATTAGATAACAAGATGACTGTCATGACTCAATACTCTAGGTCTGGACCTATATCGCACAAACACATGCTGGAGGGTAATACTAAGGAAAATATAATATATTTTCCTAACTAGGATTTTTGCATATCTTTCGATTGATATCTATTTTTTTTTTTGTGGTTATGGTGTTTAGTTTTCATTATATATATTATTTGGGGATTTAGGGTTTATTTGATTTGTTATTATGAATGTTAAATTATCATGTCATATCCTAATTCTCTATATTATATTATGTAATGTGCGTAAACACTGTATTTGTAGTTCTTGGTTCATGTTCATAGTATGTGACAATGTTTTACGTTGGTTGTCACAGGCCTACCACAATCCTCCTCCTTTATCCTAGTTTGGGACAGGCAGTGAACGGAACACTGACAGAGTTAAAGCTTTTCATAGGCGGTGACCTCAATGGGCATGTAGGAACTAGTCGTTATGGGTTTGATAGTGTACATGGAGGATTTGATTTTAGGGAAAGAAATGAACCAGGTAACTCGATTCTAGATTTTGCTTTGTCATATGATTTGATCTTAGCGAATACTTGGTTTAGGAAGAGAGAGTCTCACTTGATCACTTTTAGAAGTGGATCAAGTGCGAGCCAAATAGATTTTTTTTTAACTAGAAAGTAGATAGAGGTTGTATGTATTGTAAGGTAGTACCGGGTGAGAGTGTAGTAACCTAACATAGACTCTTAATTTTAGATGTCCGGATTAGAAGGAGATTTAGAAAGATTAAACGTAAGTTTGACTCAAAGATTAAGTGGTGCCGGCTAAAAGAAGGTAACTAAAGAGTTTTTGTAAATCGAGTAGTACATGAAGCAGATTAGAAAGCCCAAAATGATCCCAATACAACATGGAATAAAATTGCTAGCTGCATTAAAAAAGTAGCTAAAGATATACTGGTGAGTCCACGGGGTGGTGCTCCACCATGTAAGGACACATCATGGTGGAATGAAGAGGTAAAAGCTGCCATTAAGATCAAACGAGACTCTTATAGAGATTTGAAGAAAAATTATGATGGAGTGAGTTTTGAGAGGTATAAGCTAGCCAAGAAGGAGGTTAAGAAAGTTCAGAATGCAAGAGTTAAAGTGTACAAAGAAGTGTATGAGAAGTTGGACACTAAAGAGGTTGAAAAGGATATATGTAGAATTGCTCGAATAAGGGACAAAAGACTAGAGACTTATGTACTGTGAGGTGTGTCAAAGATGAGGATCAGAAGGTTTTAGTTCGAGATGAAGAAATCAAAGAAAGATGGAGAGAGTATTTTGATAAATTATTTAATGGTAATTCTACTCAAGACTTGGATGACCTTACCATTCAGTGTCAAACTGCCAGGATATGAACCATAATTATATGCGCAGAATAAGCGAATATGAAGTTAAAGAGGCCTTGAAGAGGATGAAGTCAAGGAAAACTGTTGTCTCAGATGGAATTCCTATTGAGGTATGGAGATGCTTAGGAGAGTGGGGGTGAGTGAGATGGCTGACAAACCTCTTTAACGAGATCTGACTAACTAAAAAGATGCCAAATGAGTAGAGGAAGAGTACCTTAGTACCTCTCTGTAAGAACAAAGGTGATATCTAGAGTTGTTCAAACTATTGTGGAATAAAACTCATGTGTCACACCATGAAGTTTGGGAAAGGGTAATTGAACACAGGTTAAGGCATAATGTTACAATATCAGAGAACCAGTTTGGGTTCACGCCGGGGCGATCGACGATAGAGGCTATTCATTTGCTTCGTCAACTTATAGAGCGATTTCGAGAGAGGAAGAGAAATTTACATATGGTCTTTATTGATTTAAAAAAAGCTTATGATAAGGTATCAAAAGAGGTATTATGGTAGACATTAATAAAAAAGGGAGCCCCCATTAAATATATTGACATAATTAAGGATATATACGATGGAGTAGTGGCAAATGTCAGAACTTGTGGAGTCATAACAAGTGATTTTTCTATCACAATTGGATTGCATCAAGGATCTGCATTGAGTCTATTCTTATTTGTCATAGTGATGGATGAGCTTACTAGAGCTATTCAGGATGAGATACCGTGATGCATACTATTTGCTGGTGATATTGTCCTAATCGATGAGACGAGAGCTGGGGTAAATGCCAAATTGGAGTTATGAAGACAAACTCTAGAATCTTGAGGTTTTAAATTAAGTAGGGCCAACACAGTATATATGGAGTGTAAATTCAGTAAGCAGGGAATCCGAGATTATAGTATTATGAGACTAGATGGACAAGAAATACCGATGAGCAGTCAATTTAAGTATTTGGGTTCTATTATCCAAAAGGATGGGGAGATTGATAGTAATGTCAACCATAGGATCCAAGCCGGCTGATTGAAATGGAGGAGTGCAGCAGGAGTTTTATGTGAGCGCAACATTCCGTTATGACTGAAGAGAAAGTTTATCGGACTGCTATTAACCCAGCTTTATTATATGGCACAGAATGTTGGACTATAAAGAGACATCATGCTCAGAAGATGAGTGTAGCAGAGATGCGTATGCTTCGTTAGATGTGCGGTAACACGCGGAGAGATAAGGTGAGAAATGAGGATATTCGTACTAAGATAGGTGTAGCCTCTATAGAAAAGAAGATGAGAGAGAACCGCCTACAATGATTTGGTCATGTGCGACGTAGACTTACAGATGCGCCAGTCCGGTGAGTAGAGCATATCAATTTAGGACAAGTTATATCAATTTAGAGCAAGTTAAAAGAGCGCAGGGAAGACCGAAGAAAACATGGGTGGCGATAATAAGGCAAGATATGGAAGCTGAAGGTCTTAGTGAAGGCATATTGCTCGATAGGAATGAGTGGAGAAAGCTGATTCATGTGCCCGATCCGGCATAATTCTCTTTGGTTCATGTAGCCTACCCCAAATACCTGGGACAAATGGCTTAGTAGTTGTTGCGTAAACACTGCATTTGGGAGGAAATAGAATATAAGGTGGTAGTTCAGGAATTTTCTAGCATTATAGCTCGAAACACGTGTAATCGCAAATGTGTGTCATTCATGGGGATGATCCACATCTTTCATTGTGATCTACATGCACATGGGGGGTTGTGGAGGAGAAAATCAAAGGGCCCGAAATTCATTTACGCATCCATCAAGTTGTTATAAATTGAATGGTTTCTATAAATAGCTCTTAAAGAAAAGAACAAGTTTGGACCACTTGATGGATGGTCAAATTAACTCCAAAATCTATGATTTTCGTACGTCTCTCGCATGTAAATCATGATAAACGGTACGTATAGATGGTCCACTTGTTTCTATGAGCTACAAAGTAGGGTTATTTCCTGGGTTGTCACCTCATATCCTGATTTATATGTGTGTAGGTAATTGCTTTACTAACAGTTATTTCAACTTGCCAGTTTCACATGTTAGATTACCCATATGGATGACCCGATGTTCATCTTAATTTACATGTCATGAAATATAAAAGGTCAAAAAAAAAACGTGTTTTGGAAACTTCTGAACCCATTATCAAAAGGGCCCTTTTGTTCTATATTAAACAAATGTTCCTTTGCAATCATTGGATGTGTGGGCTAGAAGTTCTTAAACATAATTTTGGTCCATATTGTTTCATGGTGTGTTAAATTAAGATGAATAGTGTGCAAGGGTAGCCTAGAGTGTGGTTTGGTATGTGGGACAAACATTTAGTTTGTTCATTAGGAAACTACAGAGTGCCATCCTTTTGTGTGCGTGTGCGCAGGCGCGCGGGCGGGCGCTCGTGTTTTTTTTTTTTTTTTTTTTTTTTTTTTTGGTTTGTGGGGGCATCATTTGTGGTGCTTAAAAATCAAACGATCTAATCTTTTTTTTGGGGCTATACATCAAAAACTCCCAAAACCAACAACCAACAGTAGCAAGTTACTAAGATCATAACCATTAAAACACCAACTTTTGTTGTAAGTTAATATTCTAGACCATGGTTTCAAAATATCGTCCGTTTCTGATATATATAGGCAATATCATGTCGGGTTTAGAGGTAATCGATACGATATTAACCTTGTACATTCAGTAATATGTGGACCGATGTTGTCGATATGGCCAATATTGCAGATATTGACGGCCGCTATTAACGATATTGATATTAAAACCATTGGCTGATACCAATAATGATACTAAAATTTTAAACCATATAAGTGTAAAACTAAACTAAACAACTTCCTATGTTAAACCATATAAACGGTAATACAGAGAGTGAGAGGGTAACAACAGGTCTGATCTGCCGCCAGCTGCTTCTCTCCCTCCCTCCAAGTTTGGATCCATTTCATTGACGGCCCCCGAATTATCTTTAACCAAATACAGAGAAGACGAGGTCAAATGGTGATTACATGCCCAATTAGGGAAAAAACAAAACAAAAAGAAAAACAGAACCATTCCTGTTTTCTCATGCACTTAATCCTGTTATATTTGTATTGCTCATCTTGTTTGTTAAATTGTTCTGTATTATGAATAAAGAGCTCTTCTGAGCTTCATATATTTCTAATTAATGTTATTTCTCCTTTTGGTGATTGTCAAAGGCTCTTCCTCACCTCACCGATAGAGAGAAGGTTGTACAGATTATGGATCCAGCTCTGGAAGACCAGTACTCGGTGAAGGATGCTGTTCAGGTGGCTGCCATTGCGGCCATGTGTGTTCAACCGGAGGCTGATTACAGGCCCCTGATGGCAGACGTCGTGCAGTCACTTGTCCCTCTTGTGAAGCACAAGTCGACAGCGAAGGTAGGCAGCTGCTCCAGCTTTCACACTCCTCCCAAGTCTCTGATGACCCCAGAATGCGGCAAAGCCATTTCCTGAATGTCTCGACTCGCCAACGGCTTGTGCATTAACTTGGCCATTCCCTGTGACTGACTTCCACTCCCACTGCCCTGAAGTCTGAGGTGACTGATTTGGCTCAGTTGTGAACTCTGTTCTGTAATATATTAATTGTGCTAATGTAATGGATGAGGGATGTTCATTATGTTTTTAACTTTCCCTTTTGTTGGGGAGGCACTGCAAAGGGTATGATTGTTTGCTACTATGTTGTATCCGTGTAGTGAAGGTGAGGAGAAATGTATTTGAATGGCATAATGTAGACTTCGAACTTCCACTTGTGTGCACTTAGAGGATGTAATTATATCGCCTCTAAATTATGGGAAATGAAGTATAGTGATTTATACCTGACAATATCCTGCAGGATATAATTTGGTATGGTATTTATGTATAATGTTATGCATGATATTAATTGAAGTGCCCGGGGTGTGGGTATAGCCCACTAATGGACTGGGCTCGGGCCAATAGGCCTTTTGTCTCACTTAGAATGCGCCTTTCAGGACGTCGTTCTTTCTACTTGCCAGGTCTTGTCTAACAAAGTCGATGGTCAACCTGTTAAGCTGATACGCAAACAATCTCATATTTTTTGCAGAAACATTAACAGCGTATGTGAAAATAAACATGAATATCTTGTTCAACCAATCGCCAAGGATACTGAACAAGCAAGCAAACTGAAGCACCCCAATAGTTGTTGGAGTTGGCTCAATTTCCAACTCATTTATTGTTGCGCAATTCTGCGTGTGATTTTTCGGATATGGTGCGGTCTTTTTCGAGCATGGTGCAGTCAGTTTTGGGCTTGATATTCTACACGGAAGTTGTAGAGATACATGCATATCTTTGAATGGTCAAGGAGACGAAGCGTCATCAAAGGCCTATAAATAGGCAAGCTCATTGTTGTAGAGCTGATCACTGATCAAGCATCTTCTTCATTTGTTCTCTTGAAAGCATAGAGAGTGTGAGGAAAGTCTTTTGTGTTGAAGAAAATTTTATAGTTGTGAGAGTTGTGTGGAAGTCGGCGTAGTCGGGTGTGCCAAGTGCCTTGTATCCCTTTTGTTGATTCTACCATAATGAAGCCTCCTCCGAGCCTCAAGCTCACCCGTGGTTTTTCCCTTTTGGGTTTTCCATGTAAATCTCGGTATTCATCTGTGTTGTCTCTCTCTCTCTCTCTCTCTCTCTCTATTTTGTTGTTTTTTTTTCTATTGCTATCTAGAACAAGATTCTGTTGTGACTTTCATCTTCACGCCAACAATAGTGACTCCAGAGTACCTAAGTACCTGAGGGGGAGTGTGTGTGTGTGAAAAGGTCTAAAATTAGTAGTACTCATAAACAAAATTAAATAATAATAACAATAAATAATTAAATAAATAAAAAAAGTGGTCTTGCAAGAGAGAGAGAGAGCAAAAAGAGCTTTGTGCCCTTTTTTTTTTTTTTTTTTTTGAAACTTTGGTAGTAGCTTGAAGCAAACAGGATTTGAATCTCAATTTTGTTGCTCACTTCAAAAGGATTTGACTAAATTGCGATAAAATATCTTAAAATTTCATTAATGCTATACTTAAGTATCTTATTATTTTTTTTCAAGCACTTAAATATCTTATTGTTTATTTTTTTAGCTTAGCACTCATCCAATGTTGACAACAACAGAGTGAAGATAAAAATGCGAGAAAAAAATCATTGACCCACAAATTATTTCTCAGATCTGTTAACTTCATCTTGTGTACTTTTGGCTAAAGAAAAAAGAAAGAGAGAATTTAAAACCCTAAATCAGTGATCAAAGCTCTAAATAGATTAAATCTCAAAATAATGATGGAAAGAATAGGGAATTAAAGTGCGGAGAGAACATGCATTTACAGAGGTGTTTGGTTAACGTTTAAGGATTAGACTCCGTGTAAGTCTGGGCTATGTAATGGTAGCAGATCTGGGTTAGGTGATAAACACATTATTTTAATTTCCAACTCTATCTTCTAACTAACCCCTAGGATGGGCCCCACAAGCAGTGGCGTTGCTAGGATTTTGAACTCGGACGAGCACTTTTCTACACCAATCTAAATGTTTCGTGATCCTTCTCGAAAAAACTATCAAATCACTGGTAGACACAAGATCTTTTTCTAGTGTATACATAATAAATTAGACTTATAATTTTAATAATATTAAATGAAATTTGTCGAGATGCAACACGTGGGTCCCAACTCTGGGACCGTGAATACACAACAATTGGAGAAAGTAGTGGGTTGATGAAATGTGCGGTGACTTATAGTGTGATAGGCGATCTCACTGTGACGCTCATGTCCGCGATTTCTTGAATCACCATGTCGAATAAGTTTAATGTTCAAAGTGTGGTCTAGCTGGAACATGTTCCTTGGTAAGCAGACTGCAAACGTGACAGGATAAACGCTAGGTGCTTAAACTTTTTGAAGCTTTTTTTTTGGCTTCTAAATCTGTGTACGGCTTGTATTAGCGTTTGAAAGTAGTTGAAACTCGTTACATTTTGTTGAACACGACGATAAAGAAGCAATGAAAAAAGTAGTAGGGAAACTGGGAATAGTAGGGTTCAAACTTAAATTCAAGACCAATAAAGTACTACAAATAATCACCAGCTGACAATACTTCTCTTTGCTATTCCAAGTTAGGGCCTGTTTGGTTGTCGTAACTGGCCATAATTCGTAAGTCGTAATTGGTAAAATTTTTATAGTTGTAAATGAGTTACATGCGTATAAGCTTTATGGTGTTTGATTGGTAAATAAAGTTGTAAGTGGAAAAATGTATTGTATTTTACGGTGTTTGGTTATCGTAATGTGTAAGTCGTAAGTGAAAAAGTGACCACAAAATTAACTATTTGGTGATTTAAAAAGTTTTAATATTGCAAATAAATATTAAAAATACTAAATATTAAAAAAAATTAATATTAACATAAAATAATACAAATTTGTATGACCACAAAATTAACTGTAACTGGACAGTAAGTGAGTGATAATTAGGTTGCAAGTGAGTGGTAATTGGGTTGTATAAGCTTTTACGAATTACGGTCCAAACAAACGTCGTAGTTGTAACTGAGTTGTAAGTCATTTACGAATTACGGAGTTTTACGCGAAACAAACGGCCCCATCGTGTATGAGAGATAGAAAACATGATGCTTATAAAAAAAAATGAAATTTTTTTTCGTTAGAATTATTCAGAATTAGAACAAAAATCTATGAAAAAAAATTTTAAAAATCTAAATAACTTTTATTTTATATCAATTATATGATTGTTGCATGTGCTATCTCGCTGCTCAAAATCTTAGTTTGGTCTTGATCCGATCCGAGCAGCACTACTTCAATCAATGGGTTTTACGGCCGTTTAGATCGATGTCCGGCCTGTTTGGTTAAAGGTGGAAGTGAGGAAATGGTAATAGTTCCTTTTAGAACTTGGGAATTGGTTAGTAAATTTTCTGGTGTTTGGATGTTATTGGAAAGTGTGATTTGAAAAATGCTATGTCTTTTCCGGTGTTTGGATGGTAACATGGATGTGGAAGTGGAAAAGTTGACCACAAAGTTGACCACACAATAATATTAAAAATAAAGGGAGCTGATCCCCTAAGAACGGTTCTTACGGATTCCTGTGAGAACTTTCACGGGGGCTGTCGGATCTAAAAAATCAAATCAAATAAAACCAGATTTCTATCAGATTCGACGGCTCACGTGAAAGTTCTCACAGGAATCCGTGAGAACCGTTCTTAAGGGATCAACTCACTTAAAATAAAAATTAATTAAGAAAAATAAAAATTAGACTGTAATTAGAGTGCAAGTTAAATTTAGATAAGAAAAAAATTAACTATTTTGTGTTACAGCTTTTTACAAATGAGATTTACATGGCCACAAAATTAACTGTAACACTCTAAAAGTAAGAAAATGGTTGTGTAAAAGAGAAAAGAGAAAAGGAAAAGAACTTTTTCCATTTTCCTTTTTCGGTGTTTGGATAAACAGCGGAAGGAAATGGGAAAAGACACTTCCTACTTTCTCACTTTTGCTTGAATCCAAACAGCCCTGTCGAGAAATTGTGCGGTCGCGTCAAATTGAAGAGGTTTCACGTGTAAACGAACACGTAAGCCTCGCAAGTATTAAATATTTGACTCATTTTCAACCAGCGCGCGAGAAAATTTACAAATCTATTAAGGATCTGTTTGGTTAAGGGTAGAAGTGAGGAAGTGAAGAAGTGAGGAAGTGGTAATAGTTCCCTTTGAAACTTAAAAATTGATTAGTAAGTTTTTTGGTGTTGGATGTTATTGGGAAGTGTGATTTGAAAAATGTTATGTTTTTTGGGTATTTGGATGATAATGTGAAAGTGGAAGTGAAAAAGTTGGCCACAAACTTGATCATAAAATGATATTAAAATAAAAAATAATTAAGAAAAATAAAAAAATGAGCTGTAATTAGAATGCAAGTGAGATATACATGATCAAATGAGATTTAAATGATCACAAAATTAACTGTAACACTCTAAAAGTAAGAAAATAGTTATATAAGAGAGAAAAGAGAAAAGTTAAAAAAAAATTCTTATTTTTCTTTGCGGGTGTTTGGATAAATAGGGGTGAAAATTTTATCATTTCCTCACTTTCGCCTACTTCCTTGAAGGGGCTGTTTGGATTCAAGGAATTGGGTGGAAGTGAGGAAGTGGGAAGTGTCTTTTCCCATTTTCGCTGTTCATCCAAACACCAGAAAAGGAAAATGGAAAACGGTTTTTTTTTCTCTTTTCTCTTTTACACAACCTTTTCCTCACTTCCAGTGTGCTACAGTTAATTTTGTGATCATGTAAATCTCATTTATAATAAGTGGTAGCACAAAACAGTTAATTTTTTTCTCATATAAATCTCACTTGTATTCTAATTACAGTCCAATATTTATTTTTTTTAATTAATTTTTATTTTAATATTATTTTGCGGTCAACTTTGTGGTCAACTTTTCCACTTCCACTTCCACATACCATCCAAACACCGGAAAAGACATAACATTTTCAAACCACACTTCCCAACAATATTCAAACACCAAAAAACTTACTAACCAATTCCCAAGTTTCAAAGGGAACTATTACCACTTTCTCACTTCTTCACTTCCTCACTTCCACCCTTAACCAAACAGGCCCGAGACCAAACAGATCGCCCAATCAAACAGGCCCGCGGTTAAAGGAGTTTTTTTTGCCACGTGGCAGTGGGTTAATTTGAAAGAGAGGGGGTTGGGGGGTGCTCCACGTGGCCTCGCTGTCGCTTCTGTACTCTCCTCTTCAACAAGTGCTTTTCCTTCTCCGCTTCTTCCTCTTCGTCTTCTGTTGACCACCTAAACTTATTTATCTCTCCTCCCATCGCCGCCGGTCAACCATGGCGGACGACAAGGTAAAATAGTTCTCTGCCCTTCGGCTCTTTGCCCTTGACCCCTCTCTGTTTGTATCTCCCACGATTTGTTCTCTAGGGTTGCCTTCGATTTGATTCGATTCGATTCGATCCCCTCGAAACCCCTCGGCTAGAGTTTCTGGAGCTGGATCTCTTCGTTTCTTCCACCGCCTCTTCGTCTTCTGAGATTTTTATGAGAAAAGACCTGTAGATCTGCAGATCTGTGGTGTTTACTTGGTCTCAGATTATCAGAGACTGCACTTTTTTTTTTTTTTGCTATTTTTAGGGTTTCTTTGTTTTACATGGGGTTTGTCACGCGATTTTCTTAATTTTTTGGGGGAATTTCAATTAGCCATACTAAAAATGCACTATTTTTATGAAATTTTGGGAAAAAAAAGATTCGACCTTGTTATGATTGGTATCTTCAGCTAGAGCTTCCTTGTTTGCTACTTTTTTAGCTTGCTTGATGAGAATAGTGACCTTTTATTCTCGCTTTACTGATTTCTGATCCCTTTTCTTGTTCGATCTGCAGCCACTGAGCTCAAAGCTTTTTTGATGCTTTCTTTCCAAGTCTCTCTCTTTTGTTGCCCTCAACCGTTATTATTTCTCGGCTTGTTTAGCTCATTGTAGTAGCTTGTTTGAGTGTGATGGTTGGTGCAATCTGTTTAGTTTTCTTGCACTACTTGTTTCTTCATGATTACTCGCTTCCTCTTGTGTGATTCTGATGGTTCTCCACTGGTTGTTGCAGGAACAATCGGTCGTGGAGCCGAATGGTCGGTCACAGGACACATTATCTCCACCACAATTGGAGGCAAGAATGGTGAACCAAAACGGGTGAGTGGTAGTTTTGAGATTAAAATGTTATACATGGAAACCAATCTGGTTATATGCTAAGTTGCGACATTTCTATCTATGATGCAGACGATTAGCTATATGGCCGAGCGCATTGTGGGAACGGGGTCATTTGGAATTGTGTTCCAGGTATAGAGATGCACCATTTGTTGATTCACTACTGAACAATGAAAGCAATTTGGTCAATTGGTTTTAATATTTTGGAATCTCTTGCAGGCAAAATGCTTGGAAGTGGGGGAGACTGTTGCATAAAGAAGGTGTTGCAGGATAAGAGATACAAGAACAGGGAGCTACAATTGATGCGCTCGATGGATCATTGCAACGTGGTTTCTTTGAAAACACTGTTTCTTTTCAACCTCGAGCAGAGATGAGCTTTTCCTCAACCTGGTAATGGAATTGTGCCTGAAACTTTGTACCGGGTCCTGAAGCATTATAGCAGTATGAACCAGAGGATGCCACTTATATTTGTGAAGCTCTACACTTATCAGGTATCATTTTGCTTTCTTCTATGGTCTTGTTTGTATAAGATGTTGGGGAATGCATAATCTGTTGGATAATTTTGCAGATCTTCAGAGCGCTGGCTTATATTCATACTGTTCCAGGAGTTTGTCATAGAGACGTGAAGCCACAAATGTTCTGGTATGCTTTCCAAACTCACATTTTGTTATAATGTATCGAGCAATGTATTCCTTTTGTTTTAACCTTGTACTTTTAATTGGCATTTCCTAGGTTGATCTCTTACCCACCAAGTCAAGCTTTGTGATTTTGGAAGCGCTAAAATTCTGGTACGTTGTGAGCTCACAAAGCACTTGCATTGTTACACTACATGCTCAACTAAGTTCTTTGATTTGCTTTGATACTCCTGGATGAGCAAGACAGTTGTGTTTCTACAATTTGCCTGATAATAGCTGAATGATGGTTGGTAACTGAAAGCATTATACATGATTGGTTGAGTGACACCTGGAAGGTTGATCATTTTGCTATGTTTCTGCTTTGCTTATTGATGTGATTAAATTGGATTTATCTAGCAGTGTGTTGTGGGATTTCATGTTCTATCATTTATCGAAGCAGTCATGTCATAAGTATGCGTTTGGTGAGACCAAGGAAGGGAAAAGATTCTACAATCTAGATTGGACTGGAGAGCTGTTGGCTCACTCTTGTGAAGAAAGGAATGAAATGAGATGCATAGCTAGTCAAATGGTTATACTTGAATCTTGATTCCATCAACAGCTGAAATATATTCCTGCCTGTAAGAATCTATTTTGAGTTGATTTTTTAATACAGTGTGAAATGATTCAAACATCATGATTATAGTTTTACAAGTACTTGGCAAACTCCTATCACTCTATGGTTTGCTCAAATACTGAGAGGTTATCAGCATACTTGGAGTTGAAGTTGGAAATGGATGAGAGTCACATAATTGTTTTTCATTTTTGGGAGCAATAGTGATATCGCATGGCCATCAGATGGAAAGGAGATTTTATGTTACTTCTTGCTGTGCAGTAAGATTTTACTCCTCTAACTTTCGGGTAGGCAATCTTTGCCAAAACAATTTGAGAAACTTTTATAGGACTTTTTATTTGTTAACAGTAACTGTTTCAGGGAAACAAGACGGGCTACAGAACTCACATGTCAAGAAAATTTATCAAAACAGTTCTTCCCTGTGACCCGAAGAAATGTGATGAAAGAATCATTTGTACTGTACAGAACTTCTCATTACTGGAAGAATATAAGAAACCTGAAAAATCCACAATCAAGTGCATGAGATTGTTAAATCATGAAATGGGCTGAGTTTATGGATAAAACTTTGTAACTGAATGCTTAGGGTGGAGCAAAAGCTGAAACCTGGTTACCATGTTTTGTTTCAGAAACACTAAATGACAGATAAGTCACAATGTAATACATTTTTTATTTCTCTCGCCATGCTTTGATGTTCATTGGGCACACAAAGTTCTACCAACTTTACCATGAGAAGGTTTTAACTTATCCTGTTTTACTATTGAATATATTAGTGGCGATGTTGGATACATGACTGTCTTGTGCAAAACATTTGAGAAATTTGTGTAAATAGGTTCTCAGTGTTACAAGTAATTGAAGGTTTTTTTTAAAATGTGAAATTGATAAAAACTACCTTTAACATCCACCTAAATTTTAGATAACCACTTCGTACTGAATTAACTTTGCACATAAGTCATAGCTATCACCTAATTTTTGTTTCAGAAAGAAATTTATGAGAAATCATCAACAAATTTTCATAGTTGTTAGATCCTTCTCAATAGGTTTACAAGATAGCTGTGTTTATTTTGACAGGATAAGCTTATATGGAGGAGGTTGCGGATGAATATGTAAGAGGAACTGGCATTTACTTTGGTGAGGACCAGTTGAGGAGTTTGCATAAAAACCATTGGTTAATTATATGCATTATCCTGTTTTTGGCATGTATTGAATAGAGCAAATTAAGTTTTCGAGATGGGTGGAGATGTAGGTATAAGAAGCCTGTCACAAGGGGAAGCGTGACTTCTGGATTCTGCCACGAGGGGTGGAGATGTAGGTATAAGAAGCCTGTCACAAGGGGAAGCATGACTTCTGGATTCTGCCACGAGGGGTGGAGATGTAGGTATAAGAAGCCTGTCACAAGGGGAAGCGTGACTTCTGGATTCTGCCACGAGGGGCTAACCAACTGGTTTAGACCTGTTCTGGCTCAACCATTTATTACTCTAGCCAGGGGATCTAAGTCTCACCACTGAGGCCTAGCCTAGCGGTAAAATGGGGTTGGATTATGATAGATCCCAATCAAAATCACCCTATGGTCTTTGTTCAAAAAGGAAAAAAAGAAAAGGAAGGAGATTTGAGTCTCGCAATGTTTATGTTTCTGAAAGGATATAAATCACTAGTATGTTATATACCATGATGAAACTCAAAGAAAGAAATACAGGAGAAAAGGTCAGAATAAAAGCAGAGAACTAGAGATTTCAATTTTGACATGTAATACATTGCATTAAGCACATGAATATCATTAGGATTTAGGAAATTAACTTGTGTTTGTGGATAAAGTATTGCTGTCTTGTTGCTATCAAAGTATTGCTGTTATTTGTTGTTATCTTCATAGCCTATTTTGTTATGGAGTGGTTTATTTCTTGGATTTTTTTTTTAAAAATAGTTTTTAAGTTGCATATGGGTTGTCCTTTGAACGTGCACCCTTTAGTTCCTCTGTTTTGATTTCATTTTCAAAGAATTGAATTGTATCATCAGGTTAAGGGTGAAGCAAACATATCATACATATGCTCTCGCTATTATCGCGCTCCAGAACTCATATTTGGTGCGACAGAATACACTACTTCAATTGATATTTGGTCAGCGGGCTGTGTCCTTGCTGAGTTACTCCTTGGCCAGGTCAGTCATTACTCTTTACACATGCGTGGACATTTGATTTTTACAATACATGTAATATGACCTATTTATTTGTTTTTAAGCTGTTTAAATGCATAGCCTCTCACATCTCAACTGTCCCTTCTTTTTTTTCGCCAGCCACTATTCCTGGAGAAAGTGCTGTGCAGCTTGTTGAGATAATCAAGGTAGAGTCTTAAGGTCTTAGCCTGCTGTCCAGAGGATCTTTGATTTGACTAAATATGATAATAAATGTGGTCATTTCTTGCAGGTTCTTGGTACTCCAACTAGGGAGGAAATTCGATGCATGAATCCTAACTATACAGATTTTAGGTTTCCGCAGATAAAAGCTCATCCCTGGCATAAGGTTGGCGTTTCGTACAGCCTTATCATATATTTTGCGTAAATTACTTTTGAGCTTACGTGTTAATTGAAAATCATCATTTCAAACGCCTAATTGCTCCCATTAAAAAGAGCATTGATCATTATGACAACACCTGTGGGCTTACTACTACCAATGACTTTTCATATTCATGAAAGCTGAAGAGATTGAAGCAATATCCTTTGACAATATGCAAACTGGCTGATATTTTTTTTCCTCAAGTCCCTTGTCTATCTTGTCGTCTGTTGGTTCCTGCTAGGTTGGCTTGGAATTATCAGCAAACAAGTCTTTGAATCTTTCTGGAATTTATTGCTATCATATGTGATTTTGATGATGACTTTGACATGAGGCGTCATCTGTGAAGTCTCATCAATTGCCAACCCCGATTATTCATGATCCATCAGAATGGGATTATTTCAGTTATAGAAAAAAAATCTCACAGAAAACTATATCAATTCATTTTCTCTCCTGTGAGCTTTCTGGTACAAAAATGGGCTTTTTATGTTCAGAGCATGAATCAATTCGTTTAATCATAGTGGTAAGATGAACTTAAGAAATCTGGATTAATCTCAACCTGCACACAGTGACAGCAGCACTCCAATAGTGGCACATTTTGCTGTTGAATGTGCTTCACAATGTTTAGGGATGCAAAAACAGTTACAAAAGGAAGTTCTTGGTTCAAATCTCAATCGTGGGGACTACAGCTGAGAAGGGAAGATGGCATCATAGGCCATACCACTTGCAGATAGCTACAACTATTTTTATGGACTTACAAATCCGTGAACTGTTAATATATATATATATATATATATTATAATATATATATATTATATATATATATATATATATATAGTTTGCGAGACTACTTTCGAAGTATCAAGAATGTCGATACTCCCACTTTGATTTGGTCGATACACCACCCATATGCAACTCCCAAATCGTTAGATGTGATCTACTAAGTATAAACTAGTTAGAAATAAAATTTCACAGATTTTCGTTATCTTTTACCCGTTCATCAAAGTGACAAAAAGTCGACATTTTTGAGACTTAAAACTGCTTAACAGACCACTTTGATGAACGGATAAATGATAACAAAAACTATGAAATTTTATCTTAACTAGTTTATACTTAGTAGATACACAATCAACGGTTTGGATCTTGCATATGGGGGTGTATCAACCAAATCAAAGTGAGAGTATCGACATTCTTGATACTTCCGAAAGTAGCCCAGCTCAACTATATATATATATATATATATATATATATATATATATATATATATATATATATATTCCAATAGGCTCTCTACCCAGTCATGCAAACTTCTATAAATTATAATATTAATGTTTTCATTGGTTATTGTTGTTGCTAGCATTTATTAAGATTCTATAATAGTTTTTTGGGCAGATATTCCACAAGAGAATGCCTCCAGAAGCAATAGATCTTACTTCAAGACTTCTACAGTACTCGCCAAGTTTCGTTGCACTGCGGTAAGTTTTTTGCATATAGTTTGTAATACTAAAATCGTTGATGGCATTATCTTTGTACTTTGGATTTAGACATTGAAACAAATAGCTAGTCCTGGTTGGCTAGTTGTATTATTTACATCCCTGTTGTTCTAACCAAATGATAATTGCTTTTCACGTCTACATCATTTTGTAGATGTTGCAGGGCATGCTTTCAGTTTGTAAGATCCCACAATATTTTAGGCTTGTGGAAATAAGTAATGCTGTGTCTGTTTTGGTTGCCTTCTCTTTCCTGTTCCTTATTATGGTTTGCCTTTCCCAGCAGTACTTGTTATCACCTGGTTGTAATGCTTTATATGAATACTATCTATGTGGTAGCAGTTTTGCATATTATCTTCAAAACATGGATGTTATCCATTTTGGTCAAAAATAATGAAATAGTTCGACTGACTAAAAAGATTATTGAATGCATATATGTTCAAGTACTGTGATGAACATGTTATAAGTAATTTCTTAGTCAAGTCCATAAACAATGTAGCTTTCTGATCAAACTCTCCTCCCCCAACACTGGGTTCAGCATATTTCTCAACAAAAATTGATCAACTAGTTAAAGAGGTTGATTGGTTTAATGATTGAAATTTGTGGTTTTCCTCTCCTCTCATGGTGTTTTTTGATTGTTAATCATTGTTGATAGACACGTTACTTGGATGGTAAAATGGCTGTTGGAGCTTGATAACAATTGATCTTTTCTCTATCTTGAAAACAATATGGCCTTCTTTCCACAAGTCAATAACCATAAGAAAACTGACCCGCCTTTTTAGGGTGAGTTCATTTGAATTGCATATACTTGAACTTTCCACGCTTTGTTTCTCTTATATTTGAACATCAACCTTTTTGCATTGCAGTTAGAAGCATGTGCCCATCCATTTTTTGATGAGCTGCGCGAACCCAATGCACGATTGCCTACTGGTCGGACATTGCCTCCACTTTTTAACTTCAAGCAAGAGGTAAGCCTCGGATTTTTGGAGCTTTGTGAATCCATGTGTTTTATTGTCATCACTTGGTATTTGTATTATGAGTATAAACTATTACATTTGTTTATGAAACTTAATTTCTATTAAACATAAGCTTGCATTTCCATTAAAAAAAAATGGGGTTGGGGGTTGTCAGTCTTTCAAGTAAACTGTGTTCCATGGAACAGGAAGAGACCTGTTTTTTTACATCCACTTATCAGGTTGGGGTTTTGATGAAATCCAAATCCTATAATGATGGTCCCAAGAGCAAAAAGGGAAATATTTTATGGAAAACTTTTCATAAACTTGCCTAACAATATGGATCCCAAGTATAGCATAGAAAATGCTTATGTAAATGCTTCAAGTTGAAATATCTGAACAAAAGATAGCATATAACAATAACTTATTTTATTTACATGGCAAGACCTCCAGTTTTGGATGGAATGAACATGACAGCGATTATATTTAATTCAACTAAAAAGATTTTTTATATTGATATACATGACAAACATAGTATGTGCTGCCTGAAGAATGGTATATAGCAAAAGCAACAACAAGCTATACTTTTCTTTAGCCTCCTTTTCAACATAAACCCATCATGTTTATGAGTGCATGGAAATTTGAGTGATAAATAAATGAGTTCAAAGTGATACCGCCACCATTTTCCCATTCTTTTCCAGTTAGCGGCGTGTCCCCTGAGCTCATTAACAAGCTGATTCCAGAACACGTGAGGTGGCAAGCAGGTCTCAGTCTCTTCCATCCCGCTGGGACATAAACATCTGAGCCATCTTTGATGAATTGGAGCTAAAAGCAAAGGAAGCTTTCATTGTTTTCACGTGGTCTACCAATTGAGGTTGTTACTGAGCGGAGTTGCCAAAGTTAATGGAAGCTGCTAGTTTGAGGGATGGAAGTTATGATTCCATTCTGCCAACCAATAGTTCGAGCATTGTATATTGTATAAAGCTTTAGGATTCATGTGATGGACAGCTGTGAGTAGAAAGTAAGTGGGGTGTTCAGTTGAGGCGAGGAAGTGAAGTCTGGATGGAGAAAGGGGCACAGGCTTATTCGGAGTTGTGTTGTGGTTGTGTTCAGCTGGAAACTTAGAGATGTCTGCTATCAGGTACTGTTTCATTTTTATATTTTTTCGCACTGTTCGGTTTGTGTAAATTTACATTCCTAATCCCAGAGTGTTTGAAAAAGCTGTGAAGCCTGGAAATGCAAATTTAGCTATGTCAAATTTGCTGTGTTTCAGTAAAAAATAAGGTTTTCATGATGCGACCATGTTTTGGAGCATGAAGCTGTTATTTGGAGAAGCAAGGATAGCAATCCCATTATATTCTAATATATGTGATCATTCATGTCTTCTAAATTTCAGCCTTTGATCACCAGATTACTGTATCTGCCACCACAAGTTTTTGATTATGGTTAATGCTCTCTTATGTTATTAAATAAAATGAATGACTTGTCCTGAAGAGAGTGTGGTTCTCTGAATCTCTTGTCTGTTCTGATTTATTCCTGTAATGCTTCAGATGATTTGTTCCATCCTGGAGTCTATTTATGCCTTGATTTGCTAAATGTTCTGTGCTAATTACAGTGTAATTGGGCGTATAAATGCGGTAACCTTCAGCTTTGCTACATGCAGTTATCTCAGTTGTAACACAAGTGGTTTTATAAAGAAGAGTGTGCGTGTGTGTGTGTGTGTGTGTGTGAGAGAGAGAGAGAGAGAGAGAGAGAGGGGTTTTAATACACATGGTGAGAGAGAGGGGTTTTAATAAAACATGTGTGACATAAGAGTTTACACGCTTACGGAAATACACTGTAGTTCATTCATATTCAGATTCAAGCTATTAATTATGATTTATATGTTTTAAAACTCGTGCAAATCAAATTTTATGCGAATAGAAATTTTTTAGCCCGCAAATTAAACAAATAAAAAAATGGCTTTTAAGACTTACATATCATCTATTTTTAGAAGATGAGATGAAGATGTTAAAAAATTTTAATTCACATAAAATTTGATTCATATGAGTTTAGAACATATGGCTTTTTATGTTTTGTTAGGAAGAAAGCTTAAATTTTGTTTCCACTTGGTAAAATTTCCTTTTAATGTACCAGTCCAATGAACAAAGATGTGTCTTTTTGCAGGTACCTCTGCACAAATAGAAGCTAGATAAATGGCCAAATAATTACTCTAACAAGCTTATCCACAGCACAAACCCCACAATTGATCAGTCTGTTACGCTGCAGCCTCCCTGGCACGTGCCAAAATCTGAATGAACATAACTGATGCCATGTTTCCAAAAGTGACAAGCTCCTGATATCAAGATATGCAGAAATATCATGGTGCTTTTGTTTGTTCATTCACATTGATGTTGATCTCTGAAAATTTGCCGCCTCAGGCTCACTCACCACCATTTATCTCCTCACAGTATTGCTCCCTATAAATTAAAAGCCACAAAGGAGAATGCCCTTCCAATTTCAAAGGAAAATGGGGGCAGGATTTGATCCAGAGAAAGAGAGAGCTGTAGAAATTAAGATGTTGGAAGGGACAGGGTTTATAAAGGACTCTGACGTGCCCATTGACATGTAGCTGCAGCTATGTCCTCTGCCTCTCAAACTCTCGACCTCTGTGATCTTGTATCTCTGAACCTGTCATATATTTTCAGTCTTTTTCTCACAAGATAGGGTCAACTATGAAACACAGTTCTGAGTGCTCTTATTGCTCTGATTGTTGTTGTAGGGATTTTTCAGAGTTTCATCAATTTCTACTTGGAATCTCTCAGCTTCATCATCTTTAGAGGAGCCTCTGCAAGAAAAATTCATGATTCTGGTTTCTTCAAACTTGTGATATATTATCTTGTATAAATTTAGGGCCAAAGAAGGTACCCTTTCAAGTTATGATTTGAAAAAACACGCGTATGAACGAATTAAATGGAATTGCATCATTAAGGCCTTGGGGTTTGGAAATATTTAGATTCGATGAATTAGATCCTGATTTCAGTCAAATGAAAGAGCTTTGAAATGCAATCAATTTTATGAAAGTGGGTGATCATGCTAAATGAAGAGATTTGCAATGCAATCAAATGCTGACCAGGTCAAAGGTTGGGGGGCCTATGTTTTCTCTATTTTATATACATGGGCAACTTGCAATATCTTATTTGTAGTTGGATTATTATTTGATTTAGACATGGTTTAGTTATCCAAGTAACATTGCAAGAGGGTTTAATTGTCTTGCAACCAATAAAATATCATCGGTTGCAAATCACTGTTCGAATTAAATTACTCTTGGTTTGTAAAACTCTATTTAGTTAGCAGATAATCATTGCTGATATGCTAAATGAAGAGAGATACTACTTAAAAACAAGAGATTTTACTTGTAAGTTAATCCGAACTCCAAATTTTTAGTAAATGCAATACTAGAAATATATCAAATACTTGTAGATAGTATTAATAGTTGTAACTCCATTTTATGACCAACCAAATGGACTTACAAGGATCTCACGAAAGTTCTGCTTGTTTGGAATTTTTAATTTAAAACACCCAACCAACCAGAAAAAGATTTTTAAAAAAAAAAAAAAATCAAAGCAGGGATGCCACATTCAAGGGTACAACCTTCTTCCAAGAAGAATCTAAGGCATTTACAATATAATTAATCTTAAGCACCAATAAGAAGACAGATTCTCTGATTTGATAATAGTTTGCCTTTCCCTAAAAGCACGTGCATAATCTGTTGGTCAAAATTGACAACACCATCAGTCCCTTTTTCTATGTTCCATCAATTGTCTCCAATGTTCTGGTGTTTTACATATAAATAGAGAGAGAAGGGTTTGCCTCTGTGAACAGTAAAGAGAGAGAGAGCAGAGAAACAGAGAGATGTTGAAGGGAAAGCATTGGTGAAGGACACAGACATGGAAGTGGAGATGCAGTTGCAGGCCATGTCATGTGCCTCTGAAGCTCTGGACCTCTTTGATGTCTTGGACTGCACAAGAATTGCCTCCCACATCAAAAAGGTATATACACAAACACATGTATGTAATCAATCAGAATGCAATTCTCACTTCTTTCAACACATTCACCTCTCTTTCTGTCATACATATTACTTGATTTGTTTCAGGAATTGACATGATATATGGAGGAGGTTGGCAGTGTGGGTGGGATCAAGCTTTGGGAGCTACTTCACACACTCTAAAGGGACCTTCATCTACTACTCCTTGGGCTCTCTCAAATTCCTCATCTTTAGAACAGCTTCAGCATAATGTGCACACAGGAGTGGGGAGAACCAAAACACTGTAATAACATTGGAGTTTATTTCTTTTAATTGTTTCCTTATTTTTATTCAAGTTTTGGATGACAGATTAGGACTCTCCTTTGCAAATAAGTTGGGGAGAGCTTCCATGTAATACTTCTTGTGTACTTCTTGTGCACAATGTTTATTTACATGTATCAATTTTGAATGATTTGATCCTTAATCAATTTTGTATTCAACTTCAACTGAAATTGTCATTTTTTGTAGCACACCTTTGGCTACCAACATAATGTGGAGATATCTTTACATCATAGCACATTAATGATCTTGCATCATTTATTCATCACAAGTCAGCAGGCAGAACAAGTGAGGAGAAATTTAAGTGCATCTTTTGAAGGGAAATAATTAGTATATCAATCATGTTGTGATCTCTTGTATTCTTCCCTTTTGATTAGTGGATTCCTCTTGTTGTCTTCTCCCGTGGACGTAGGTCACATTGACCGAACCACGTTAAATACTGGTGTGCTGTTCTCCTTATTTCTATCATCT
>JAVJIF010031973.1:0-132778 GCA_038442645.1 Agave tequilana
GTTCACCCAACAGAGAGATGGCAATTTTCGGCGTTTTGAAGTTTTCGCGTCTAGTACATTAGACGCGGGTGCAAACTGAGACCGCGTTTGAATCCTGGGCGTGGCACAGTTTTGACTCGCGTCTGTTTCTGCTGACGCGGTGGTTTGACTGTGCAGATCATTCCGCGTCTGAAGTCTTCAATGACTGCCGCGTCTGTTACTTAGTTTTCTTTTGTTAAAGTATACTAAGTTCCAGATTTTCTGATTCTCTTATTTGTTCTTTGCAGGTTCGCTGGTCTCCTGGAAGAGTGCTTCAACGGCGAGCTTGCTCAATGTCGTTTGTAAGAGAGTAAATTATGGTCCTCGTCGTTTGTAAGAGAGTAAATTATATCTCTGACGAGGACCCAAATCTCGCCAAGGTCTCTTCAGATCTCCTGCACCACTCTTGCCTGATGGCAAGAGATGGTCAGGTCAAGTATGACGGCGAGGAGGTTCCGGCGGTTGCGGTGGCGGAGAGGATCCTCTTCCTCTCCCATCCCAGAAGTAAACATCAAGGACAGTCCATGTCCTTTGGATGGCCTGCTGGGGAAAGATCAACTCTTGAACGAAGGGTTGCAGGCTCTTCTGTTGCCACCGGACCTCAAGAACACCATTGCTCCTGGCTAGTCAGCTAGGGCGCTTTCGAAGTTGGCGTCGTGCATCAAAGTGCAATCGGTTCCAACAGTCGCCACAATTTGGCACTTCTTCAGACATCATGCACTTAGGATCAGATGCGGCTTCAAGGAGTGAGTACGGCCTCAGAGAGAGAGAGGGACTTCTTTGTACTCCTTAATTGTAACACTCAATCTTATTGTATAAGAGAGCGTTTTGTATCACTTTCATGTGTTTGGATATGAATAAAAGTGACACTTTTCTTTTTGCCTCTTTCTGTGTCTTGAATGTTTTGTTTTAGAAGCAAAAGAATGATTTTGGTGGACCCGCCACTTTATAAAAGAAAGTGACAGGGGGAATGCGTACTCCCAGAGAAGGTGAACTTTTGTCAAGTGTCTAGGATTGACTTGATTCAAGGTCAGCTGGGGAATTTGATAAAACATTGTCAGCGGTGTAATGTTAACCTAACAATGTCTTTAGGTGGACCTGTTATTCTGTTGAAGAGAATAACAAGTGAAACTAGACCCGCGAGGAATCTAGTAAAGCTTTTACCGTTAGAGGTGTGATATTAACTTAACGGGTTGGAGATAGTCTTGTCAGAAGTGTGGTGTTAACTCGACAAGGATGTGAGTCAGAGGTGTGATATTAACTTAACTCAGAATGTCACTGTCATAGGTGTATGTTTAACTTAACAGTGAGGTAATGCTAGAGGTGTGATGTTGAACTTAGCATTGGTCATCTCGACTTAGACGAGGAAGTCGAGGAACGGTCATGGCCATAGGTGTATTGTTGAACTTAGCGATGACTCGGATGCTAGAAGTGTAGTGTTAACTTGGCATCGTCCATTTCAGCTTCGATACGGAAGTCTGAAGAGAAGGTGACTATCAGAGGTGTGATATTAACTTGACAGGCACTCGATGTACTGCTTAGAGGTGTAATGTTAACTTAAACAGTAGTTTGTCAGAGGTGTAATGTTAACTTGACAAGAATTGGCTCGTGATAAGAGCAATTTGAGGACCTGTCATTCTATGATGAGAATTGACAAGTGGAATTTGAAATGCCAGAGGTATAGTGTTAACTTGGCAAATTTGAGAGTTTGTTACTCTATGCAGAGTTAACAAGCAAAGTTTATACCCGACAAAGAGTATTCATTACCAGAGGTATAGTGTTAACGTAGTAATGATTGCATTTGTGGTCCTACCATTCTATGGACGAGAATTGGTAAGGGATTTGGAGGAAAGAGTGGACTCGAGTCCACTTAAGATTTTTAGCAAACCTCAGCTATCAACGGATTTGACATGCCTTTACCAACTACCGTTTGAGCTGGGCTAGCCATGCTATTCCCCTCAGCATGATGAGTTGTCGAAGACTTATGTTGGGCTTAAAGGCCAACATTTTCCTCTATCCTTAGCCGTCGAGGGCGTCGGATCAAATGGGAACGTGTCCCTTAGGATTTTTAGCAAATCCTCAGCTGTCAACGGGTTTGACATGCCTTTACCAACTACCGTTTGAGTTGGGCTAGCCATGCTATTCCCCTCAGCATGGTGAGTTGTCGAGGACTTATGTTGGGCTTAAAGGCCAACATTTTCCTCTATCCTTAGCCGTCGAGGGCGTCGGATGTTTGATCAGAGGTGTACTTTTAACTTGATCGGAAGAAGAGTACTATTAAGGATAGTACTTCTTCAAGAATTTGCCATTGATCGGCATCATGAGTGTATCGCCATTTGAAGTTATGAGGCGATATGATCCATTTGAGTAGACTGACTCTACTACAAATGGTCCTTCCCATTTGGGCTGAAATTTTCCTTTTGTCTTGTGCGTCATGACCATGGGTCTTCGGACAGCTAAGACAAGGTCGCCTTTCTTGAAAGTTCGCGCTTTGACTTTCTTGTTGAAGGCTCTGGTGATACGAGCTTGGTAAAGCTCGATTTGTTGTTGGGCCTGCAAACGCTTGTCGTCTAAGGCTTCCAACTCCTGGAGTCGCTGCTGATGCTTCTCCTCAGTTGTCATTTCCGCTGTCAAGGCGACGCGTAGAGAGGGAATTTGTATTTCCAATGGAAGGACGGCTTCGCATCCGTATACCAAGGAAAATGGCGTGGCTTTAGTTGGGGTTCGCACCGTTGTGCGGTAGGCCCATAAGCATTCACCCAGCTTGTCGTCCCAGTCTCGTTGACTTTTCGAGACGAACTTTTTGAGAAGCTTGCCAATAGTCTTGTTGAAGGCTTCTGCAAGACCGTTAGCAGCAGGATAGTATGCCGTTGAGGACACACTCTGGATTCTGAACTTCGCGCAGAATCTCTGGAAAGCCTGGCTGATGAACTGGGGTCCATTGTCATGGATGATACGCCGAGGCACACCGAAGCGGTAAATAACGTGATGTTTCACGAACTTGATCACGTTAGAAGATTTCACCTCTTTCAAAGGGATAGCTTCGGCCCACTTAGAGAAGTAATCGGTTATCGCTAGAATGAACCGATGTCCTTTCGATGATGGTGGGCTGATAGGGCCAACCACGTCCATCCCCCACATTTCAAACGGCCAAGTAGAGGTCGTTGAGTGGAGGTACCCTGGTGCTTGATGGATGAAATCGCCGTGTATTTGGCAGGCGTAACATCTCTTAGCATAAGCGACAGCATCGGCAATCATCTTGGGCCAATAGTAACCCATCCTTTGGAGTCGATGTGCCAATTTCGGGCCAGGTTGATGAGCTCCACAAGTACCATCGTGGGCTTCTTTCAATACTCCTTGGGCTTCTTTTGATGAGAGGCATCGGAGCAGGATCCCGTCATGCGATCGACGATACAATGTTCGCGAAATCGCATTATAGTAGAATTTGGGGGCTTTCCTCCGAATGGCGGCCGCCTCCTTGGTGTCTTCGGGCAGAATGCCGTATAAGACAAAATCAATGTAGGGGAATCGCCAGTCTTTAAGCCCTGAAGCGGTCGACACTTCAAGTGTTTCTTTACCACGACGATCTCCCGCTGACCCTGGGTAGTCTCCGAGGGGAATTTTTGGACAGTATAGGTCGTGGCTATAGACGAATACTTTCTCCATTGCTCCAGCTGGAAGAGCTAGGGAAGCAGCGAGGGATGCGAGTGCATCCGCATGTGCATTTTGCCTGCGCGGTACATGGTCGATGTAGAAGTTTGAAAACCTTTCGGCCATGTGAATTGTCGCGTTGTAGTAGGGTACTAGATCTTCATGTCTGGCCTCGTACTCTCCGCGAACTTGGCTGACGATGAGTTTAGAGTCACCGTAAGCCTCGAGATTTTTAACGCCAATCTCATCGGCGAATTGCATCCCAATCAAAAGAGCGTTGTATTCCGCCACATTGTTGGAACAAGGCTCCGTTAGCGAGACAGCTCGGGGGATCACATAATTTTGTGGGGAGACAAGTACTACTCCTACCCCGCCACTACGTGTCCCTTTGGGCTTGTCCTTGATGCACCGTCGAAGAAAATTTGCCATACTTGACTTTCGAACAACGTCTGAGTCAGGCAGACTTCGGCGGCCTCGTCTGGGAGATCCTCATAGAGTTTGGCTGCCCTCGGATCTGGGTGTTCAGCTAAGAAGTCCGCCACCGCTTGCCCCTTAATACCTTTTGTGGCAGAAAATGCATCTCATATTGTGATAGCAATATGGCCCATTTTGCCAGCCGGCCATTTAGTGAAGAAGGCTTTGTCATAAGTAACCTCAGAGGGTTGACTTTTGATATGACATTTATAGTCTGGCCTACCAGATAGTGTCGCATTTTCTGAATGGCGAACACTAATGCCAAACATTCCTTCTCGATCGGGTTGTACCGATGTTCGGCTCCGATCATTGTTCTACTCAGATAGTAGATTGCCTGTTCTCGTCCTTGTTCATCATTCTGAGCTAGTAGAGCTCCCAGGGAATGATCCATTGCTCGGACGTACACCAGGAAAGGCTTTCCGGACACCGGAGCTGCAAGAACTGGTGGTTGGGTGAGGTAGTGTTTGATCTCCTCAAATGCTTTTTGACAAGCGTCGTCCCAAATGAATGAAACACCCTTTTCATCAGTTTGGCGAAGGGTTGGCATCTCCCGGAAAGGTTTGATATGAACCTGCGGATGTACGCCAATCGTCCTTGTAATCCCCTGAGCTCCTTGAGGCTTCTGGGGGGTTGCATCTCTTGGATAGCGCGGACTTTCTCTGGATCCAAATAGATTCCTGTGGAAGTCACAACAAATCCTAGGAATTTGCCACTGGCTACCCCCAGGAAGGATTTGGTGGGGTTCATCTTCAATTGATGAGCCCGCATGATGTCGAAGACCACCTTCAGGTCTGCTATGTGATCACCTTTAGTGCGACTCTTCACCGCGATGTCATCGACATAGCATTCCACCGTTTTCCGCATTTCTGATGGAAAATGGCGTTCATGGCCCTTTGGTATGTTGCCCCTGCATTTTTCAGTCCGAAGGGCATGACGGGTGTAACAATATACCCCTAGAGGAGTCCTGAAGGAGGTATGCTTTTCGTCATCGGGATACATCTTGATTTGATTGTATCCTGAGAACCCGTCCATAAAGGACATTCGCTCGAATCCACAAGTATTGTCAATCATGACATCTGTGATTGGCAATGGGAATTCGTCTTTGGGGCAGGCCTCGTTTAGATCACGGAAGTCGATGCAGATCCGGATCTTCCCATTCTTCTTGGCGACGGGGACGATGTTGGCTACCCAGTCGGGATGTTGTTCTTCCCGGATGAAGCCAGAATCGATGAGCTTTTGACTTCTGATTGAATTGCCTCCATTATCTCTGGACGGAACCGTCGCTGCTGTTGTTTAACAGGCTTCATGTCCGGATTGATGTTGAGGCGATGCATAGCCACTTGAGGATCAAGTCCAGGCATGTCCTCATAATTCCAGGCGAAGACATCTATATACTCTTGTACAAGAGATATTAGATCCTTCTTCTCTGGAGGCGACAGGCCGTCACTTATGAAGATGGGCTTGGGGTTGGTCTCATCTCCTAGGTTGATCTGAACAACCTTGTCATCTGTGGGTGGCTCACGCTGTTCAAAGCGGATATCCCAAAGAGCATTCAAATGTTTGATCCAAGGATCTGTATCAGGTTGGATCATTTCTTCAACTTCATCTTCCAGATGGCCTGTTGAAACCATGTTTACTGAAAGCCCTTTGAAGATGTTGCCGACACTGACATCTGACTCCCATGATGACGTGTCTGAAGAGCAATCGTTGCTCGACGATTCTTGAGAATCAGAGGCTGATGGGACCGGAGTTGATACATAGCCCAACCCCCTGCGCGTCCGATGATAATAATCGGGGGCCTTCCCTTTTGGCACAAAGGATCGAAGTAGCGTCCTCCTTCCTTTGCCGAAGTTCAACCCGGGCTTGTTGGTTATATCGTACCCCATTTGCTTCATCATTCTGAGTGCTTTCGATTCATAATGGTCGAGCTGAGGGGATTCCTCCTCGCTTTCCGATTCTTCGCGGGGCATTGGTTCAGACGAGATTCGCCCAAAAAGTATTGGTCTTTGGCCTTTTCGTCTTGCCGGAACCAAGAATATAGATTCCTGCGCATCGCCATTATCCTGGTATGTCCCGAAAGATGATTTTACTGGTACATGCAATGATGTCAAAGCATCCATTGCCGACCAGATGTCATCGTCTACGTCGGTAGTAGTATCCGACGGTATTGAATCGGATGCACACGCAGAAAAATATTCAAAGTCTAGATTCTCATTAATATACCAACCGCCTGCATCGTCGGTGGTATTATCAACATCGAGCTTATTAGTGCTCTTTACAAGTGGTTTTAACTCCCACAGGCACTTTTCTTGCTCGGGCTCAGTGTCAGCCTCATTACCAGAGTCTGGCGCCTCCAGTTGCGGGGTTTCATCCACCGGATCCTGATATAAAAGGGAATCCGTGAAATAATTCTCGACTCCCTTGAACGGATACCTTTCGGCAACCAACGTTTGCACCTTCCCACTCGCGTCAATGTATTTCATGACTTGGTGAAGAGTGGAGGGAACGATGGAGTTGCGGTGGATCCATGGTCGTCCTAGCAGCAGATTGTAGGAAGTGTCGGCGTCGATGACATAGCATGTCACCTCCGACTTGAGGCTCCCAATCTGGCACTTGAGCTTGATCTTCCCCATCGGACGGGTGCCGTTGGCATTGAACCCGTAGATGGTCGTCTGTGTAGGGCTCAGACGGTGGGTAGGGATGCCGAGGTGTTGCATGACTCGGCGGGGCATAATGCTCAATGCGGACCCTGGATCTACCTGAATGCGGTTCACCTCAGATGATCCGATGTAACCTGTGAAGTACAGGGGTCGATCATGTTTCCCTTTCACCTGCATATCATCTGTCGTGAAGGTGATGCAGGGGGCATTCTGGGAAGTGTGGAGGCAATCCTCTACATCTTCCTCCTTCGGCACCTGGGTCACGAAGGCCTCAGCATTCGCCAGAGCTTCTTGCAGAGCCTCTCTGGTTGACTTTGATAGCCTCAGGAGTTCATACAAGGTGATGCGTGCCGGGATGTTGGCTAGTTGAGCCAAGACATCGAAGTGGTAAGGTGTCGAGGATCCTTCCGCTGCACCTTTGGAAGGGCTCGAGAGAATCGAGTCTCCTTCTGCTTCGCCACAGGTGGCTTCGTGGAGGGCTTGGCTGGTTCTACGGCGGTTGCGGAGAAGCCGCTGCCGTCTCGCCGTACTGCTTCAAGTATGCCTGTCCTGAACGGGTCCCCGCCATCGGTTGGCTGGGCTCTGCGGCCAGGACTATTGTTTCCTCTTCTGAATCAGTCAGCGAGGGAACATCATCCTCTGCTTCTCGGGAGGAAGCACATACCACATGGCAGGACGAAGCTTTGCCTTGCCTTTGGACTTCCTGTTGGTTACAGTAGTCCATTGTTGTTCATCGACGAGGTCAGGGTGGACCCACATGGTTTCCCCCTGAGGTGTAGGGACGGCTACCAAGCCCTTCTCCTGCTGCTGGTGAGGGTCTGTGTTGACCACTCTTAATTCTCCCCTTGGAATAGGAGTTACCCCCGCAGGCGTTGGAGGTTGTCTCCCGAACTGGAGAACCGACGTTACATTGGCCGTGACCTTCTTCTGCTCTGGTCGGAGCTTGAGCACCTCCGCGTCAATCAAAGCCTGAAGGATGTCTTTGAAGACGTAGCAGCTTTTGGTAGGATGTCCCAACATCCTGTGGTACATGCAGTAGTTGGGATTGTCGGTCTTGCCGACTTCCTCCGGGCGTCTAATTTCAGGGAGCTTCAGTCGATTGCTCTTGTTGAGTAGCTTGAAGAGCGAATCGACGTGTTCCTCCTTGAAGGAATACTGCTTGTTGGGGCGTGGCTGGCTTGAAGAGCCACTTGCCCTGCCTGTTTGAGGTTTGGTGGGAGATTTGG
Source organism: Agave tequilana (assembly GCA_038442645.1). Classification (NCBI taxonomy): domain Eukaryota; kingdom Viridiplantae; phylum Streptophyta; class Magnoliopsida; order Asparagales; family Asparagaceae; genus Agave; species Agave tequilana. Next base: position 8,030 of record JAVJIF010031973.1, read on the forward strand.
TCTCCGTCGCCAAATTATCCTTCCGCTTCGTCTGGAGGGAGGTGTCTGGTGCCGGTGCACGCCTTGTCGACCTTTCCGGCCGCAGCTTGCCTTCCTCTGCCTTGACACGGGCAACAATCTCCTCAGCCTGTTCACCTTGTTGGACTAACTGCTTCCAGGTGCGGCTTTCAGCAACTCCTATTTGAGCAAGGAGTGAGGTTTGGAGATTGTGGCGGCATGTTTCCACCAGGGTGGCCTGGGTCATACCGCTTGGGCACCGGAGTGCCGTGTTCCGAAATCTTTCCACGAAAGATTTGACGGACTCCCCTCTCCGCTGTTTGGTAGCTAAAAGGGTGGGCATTGTGACTTCGGAGTCATCTTCGAAGAAGCGTGTCAAGAACAGCTTCTCTAGATCCCCCCAGTTCTTGATAGAACCCTCCGGGAGCTTCATAAACCACTCAAAAGCCAACCCTTTCAGGGTGCCGATGAACAGTCGCGCCAGGATGGCGTCATTATCTACCACATTCCCGGTCTGGGATTTGAAGTAGTAGATGTGCTGGTTGGGTGACCCCTTCCCGTCGAATGCTTGGAGGGTTGGAGCCTTGAACTTAGGAGGGTATGAACTAAGTCCCACTCAGCCGGATAGGGCCGGACCACTCCAGCTTCTTGGAGGTCCTTGCGATTGGCAAGGGCCTCGAGGCGTCGTTCCAATTGACTCATCCTCTTAGCATGAGTCTTCTCCTGGTCTTGGTCGCTTCTTGCCTGCGACGAGGGCTTGGACACATCCGAGGTAGATCGTCGTGTCTCGTCGGAAGGTTCGGAGGGTGGGCTTCCTCCCTTTCTCCCTTTCCCCTTCGGCCGTCTAGGAGGAGATCTCGCTCTTTCTTCAAGCAATTTCTCAAGCATATGCTTGAGGGAGTCAATGGATCTCTGTTGAGAGGCGATTATATCCATCTGGTGCTTCTGCGTCTGTTCTAAACGCCTGGCCGTCTCCTCAGGAGTGTCTGCCATGTAGGCGGAAGCCTCCTTCTCGACGGAAGAGTTTGAAGCCTGCGACTCCACTATAGCGGAGTGAGAATCACCCATTCTAATGCCGCGGGCTAAGGCATTATAGTCAATTGGGGGAATGGCCCCTGTCCGGGTGCGAGTGTGTTGATACACCCCCTCCGGCTCAGAGTCAGATTCCTCTGAGTTGACCATTGGTTGTTTTCCCTTGCTTCTGCTAGTCATGTTTGCAGTAAGCTCCGGGTATTCAACATCTGAGAAGGTTCTCCTCCTGTGGGAGCGTCTTCTTTGGCTGACGGGGGAATCAGGGTCAGCTGTCTGATTAAGGACTGCTGGTGCACGCCTGATCCATAATGGCATCCAGAGAGCATATGGATGAGTTGTTGACAGCAGCATGACGAAGTGGCTTGATTGGCACTTCTTTTCCTTGTCAAATAATCCCTCAAATCCGTGGGAGGGGGATTAAAGAGACTGGTCTCGCAACGTCGAAGACGGGAGACAGTCATGTGCTGTTCAGCCTGGACGCAGACTTCAGGGACGCGGCTCTCATGACGCGGCTGTATGACGCGGCGCGCGAGTCTCGCGTTGCTGCCTGATGCGTTTAGGCAGAGTTGCTTGAGAGAGGGTGGGCTGCTGGGCCCACGCCTATGAGTGCGTACTTCCTGCGTTTGAAAAGACGCGGAGGTTTCACCCTGGCGTTTGATGAGTTGGTCCTCAGAGGACTCAACTTGAGGGGTCTCGCGTTTGGGTCGCCAAACGCGGATCTCACGCACTGGACGAGGTGCGGGCAAGGCATCAGATTGTACGCCGCGTCCACCCCCAGTCAGACAACCAACGGTTCCGACTTGGAGTTGACGCGCGCGTCTCCTCTGTCGACGCTCAGCATTCCGGTTGCGTCGAGGAGGTGGAGAGAAACCAACAACATCCTGGTTTATAGAACCAAGAGTGTTCACCACGCGGGTCTCCTGAGAGACGTTGACGCGGGTATTCTGCGCGACGCAGTTGATCGCAGCAGCAGTGGTGCCTGGGACCACGCGGGCCTTCTGGGAGGCGTTGGCGCGTGTGTTCTGTGCGACGCGGTTGATCGCAACAGCAGTGCCTGAGGTCACGCGGGCCTTCTGGGAGGCGTTGGCGCGTGAACTTGTCTTGGCACAGTGGGCATCGGCACCCGGCAGAGCCTCAGATTGGGCTTCGGGTAGCTTTTCAGTTGAGACCCTGCGGCAGACGCGGGTCTTTGGGCTCTTGGAGCCAGAAGAGAGGAACTCTTCATACTTCGCCTGGTCGAACTCGACAACGAGTGTTTCGACCATCTTCCCCTTACGGAGAACATCATCCTGCGCCACGATCTGTTCGTCAGTGACGAAAGTAGTCCCCAGCGGAGTCGCCATCTCTTGTTTGACACGGAGAAGGGTGGCTGGTGTAACGTTTCCTGGAATCAGATGAAAAAATTACAGCCGGCTTAATCTTCCGGTTACAAGGGAGGGGGAATATTGAATCTTGAATTCCCCCTTTGTTTAGTGCTGGGTTCTTCGGGTGGCGGTGGAGAGTGAATCTTGTTCTCCGTTGACCGGATGACTGTTTTGGACCGTCGGGGGTCTTCTCTTCGGTCGGTAGAGGGAGTAACTCAGCTCCGTCTACCAAAACTCTAGAAGAGGAGGTAGGCGAAGAGCGACTAGTACTCAGTAAGCTCGCTGAAGGGTTCTCTCTCTCTCTGTCGATGATCTCTCTTTTTTTCTGGAATCTCTCTTTTGCCCGATAATCGTCGTCGTCCTCTCTTGTGCCCGTCCCCAATAGTGACGGGACTATTTATAGGGTTTTTAGGGGGTGATCGTGCCCCCTAAAAGTGCTCCACGATGAGGGCCAACTTCCCTGCTACATGGGCGGTGGATGGCGCCATAATCGGGGGTGGTTACAACCAAGGTGGGGGCACCTTGTTGCTGAGACGCGGGCTTCGGGCCAACGCGCCTTGATGCTGAGACGCGGGCGTTGAGCCAACGCGCCTTGATGCTGAGACGCGGGCTTCGGGCCGACGCGCCTTGATGCTGAGACGCGGGCTTCGGGCCGACGCGCCTTGATGCTGAGACGCGGCGTTGAGCCAACGCGCCTTGATGCTGAGACGCGGGCTTCAGGCCGACGCGCCTTGATGCTGAGACGCGGGCTATCTCTCGCGTCTTGATTGTCACATTTAACCTTGCGCCTGGATCTTGGATCTCTGTGTTTTGGTGGCTTGTCTTGGTGATTTTTAGACAGCCTACAACACTTAGCTTCTATTCCATTCCTTATTTCATCTGGGATCATGTGTAGTCATATATGTATTATTACAGTGATCGTTAATATTATGGTTTAGATTTATATCTTATTCAGGTTACTTTAAGCTTACATGTATACGTGGGATATTTTTCTTGCGTATATGCGTCGCCGACTCTCGTCGTGACTCCGTTTTCATATATTTTAGGAAGCGGGGTGCGACAGAGCCTTTTGGGTGGCTTATGTCATCATTGTGACCTCTCTGGCAACTGGAAGGCAGCTTGCCCAATGGGCCTATTGTGCTTCTTCTGCAGGCGTCCTGGTCACAAAGCTAGTGAGTATCCCTTACGACCTGAGCACAGAGGGAAGGCACAAGCTGAGCGCAGAAGGGAGGCAGACGATGAGCAGGGGATGTCAGAATCTGAGAGCTTCTCTAGGACTCCGGTGAAGGCTTTCGATGGAGGGTTGAGGAATGATGGGTTCTATCCAAGGTACAGATCGACGAACTCATCAGCGGTAAGGGGCTGAAACTCTGTTTGCAACTGGTTTCAGATGCGAAGGAGGAGGGCGACAGGTCGAAATTGACTTACGCGGAAGTGGTTTCAAGTTGTGTGTCGCCGGAGCAGTCAGAGTCGATGGGTTCTTTTGAATTCCCGATCGTGGAGGGGTGTATAACGACGATCATGGAGGGGATGGGGACGATTGGTTTCAGAGCCCACTTCTCCAAGTCGCCAGATTTGTCGACGGGACTGCAGTGGTCGCACGAGGAAGACGGCAAGAAGGGCATGTCGGTGGAGCTCGGCGGCAGGGAATCTGCCCCTTATGCTGCGACGACGGATTCATCTGCCCCTTTTGCTATAAGTCAGAAGCATGGCAGCTGTTGGTGCGATGATGGACACCATCAAGACCGACGGAGCAAAGAAGGTGTTCATGCGGCGGTAATAGGAGGCGCGTCGGAGTTTGGGGCTACCTCGACGTCGGAGTCTGCATGTTGTGGGCGCGGGGATCGAGGCGAGGGACGTTTTAAGGCGGTCGATTCAAATTTAAATTCACAATTTTGAATTCAAATTTGATCTCTGTTTCTCCTGCGCAGTTCGAGGTAGATGACAGGGAGGGAAGTATCATTGTCGGCTATTTGGTTGAAGACGCAGGGGGAAGGGATGATCACGTGAGGCAGATGATGCAGGGCCGAGCTCAGGGGAAAGTCTTGTGAGGCTAATGCTGCTGGACCTACTTCTCGTGAGGATGCTGGGCTAGGTGTTGGGTCTTTGCCATGTGGGACGGGCCCGGAGGAGAGAGATATTGGGCATAATTATGGGCAAAGCTCTACTGGGCTGGGCAGTGAAGAGGGAACGTCTATGCCAAGGGGGGGCCTATTGCCTTGTGGGCCAAGTGGGGCGTACATTAATGGTTAGGTTGGTAGTGAGCTTCTTAGGCAGGTTTTGTTGGATGTTCGGTTAAACCGTCCTCCTCTTCTGGACCCTGCGCGGCCGATGGGCGGAATTTGTCGACGGAGCAGCAGGGACAGGCATCCTTTATAAATGTGCCCTAAGAGAAAAATTTATAGTCCGATGTACATGATGGGATTTCTAAGCCCAAACAGAGGAGGAAAGGGGTTGGCTCCACTGATGCGATTCACCGGAGAATAGGCCAGTCTCACTTGGGGCCAACTGATGGACCCGCGTGCAATGGGTTTTTTTTTTTAATGAAACTGGACCCGAGTCCCTGGAGCCCATTGATAGGCTGGATTCTATCAAGGAGCTAAACTTTAGGGGTTTAGGCCTACTGCTTAAAGGGTTAGCTGTGGAGAGGAGTGGATCAGTTCAAGTTGGGTCCGATAGCGGGTTGCGGGATAGGCGGTCAAAACCTAAGAAGAAAGGTATAAGTGGGGACTTGGAAGGAAAGGGTACAGCCCAAATGCTTAAACGGGGAGTTATTAATAGTGGGGAGTCAGTATCGGCAGGTGGGAGTAGTCTGCAAGCCCAAGATCAATTTTTTTGAACATTGTGGGCTGGGAGATTCAGAAGCGATTCCCAGATGAGTTTGCAAACTTTTTGGGTCTGTTCCCCCTAGTGGGTCGCATGAACAGAAGAGCAGGAAGAAGAAAAAGGAATAATAAAGAAGACATCGATGGAGGAGTGAGTTTTTAGAAGATGGTGATAGGAGGATGGAGTGAGGTGAAGCATTTGCATCAAATGAGTATACGACAGATCGGCTGGGCTGAACTCAGCATTGTTATTTAGGTCGCGTATGTGCATGGATGTAACGCAGATACGTCGTCAAGGCGTCTGAAAGTAAGGTGAACCCCGTTGGAGTTTTTTATTTTTTTGCGGGTGGATAAATTTTGTATTTTTACATTTTGTTTCCTCCATTTTTTTAGGTTTGTTTCGTTAAAATCTTATTTAACGAAACGTCGAGGGCTTTCTTGTCCTCACGATATTTTTCTCAAAAAAATTAATTTTATGTTCGGTAGAATTTGAGTTAGATCATATAAAGAACAAGAAAGAAGAAAAGAGGTGAGAAGAAGAAGAAGAAGAAAAGAGAAATGCGTAAGTGGTGAAATACTTTTATTTTATTCAAAATTTAATTAGAAGGGTAAATTTTTAAGTTTTTAAGATTTAGAAGACTCGAAAAGAAATTGATAATATTAATGATTTGAAAGATATATTTATAAATAGAGAAGATTTGGAGGGGATATATCTAAAAACTCATATTTTAAATAAAAAAATGAGGGTCCAACCCTCCATAACTTTTTTTTTCGAAATATAAGCTGTAATTTAGTGTGATGTAAATTTCTGACTTCTTGCCTACTGCTAAGAAATTTTATCACTACCCTGCAATGGCACTTGCCACTTTAAGGCTTGAACGCCGGGGTGAACCGTACTGAAACAAGATTCATGTTTCTAGAAATAGAGAAAAGCGGAGATTTCCGCTGCTGGGTCCAAACACCACGCACGAAACATCAGGCATCGACTTTCACGCCGCGCTCTCTCTCTCTCCTGGTTTTTGTCTTCATCCTCTCGTCCTTTCTTTTTCTTTCTATAATCCTCAGCCTCTTACCTTTCTCGTGAAAACAATTTTTACATTATATTTATTTATTTATTACTACTTTTTCGCTTGCAAGGCAAGTGCTGATCCAGCACCCCAAAGCACCCCAGCTAAATACACTATTTACATATGACCCCCCTTAGGGTACTATATTCTTGTCGAAATGAGCGGAAAAATTCGCTCAAAGGGCGCAAACTGACGCACTCATTATGCAAATAGAAACTTCTAAGAGGCATAATCTGAATAAATCCCGTTATTTTAAAAATTCTATTTCCCCTCCGTTTAGTTCCATCACATCCGCACCACCATTACTCTCTCTGCTCCTTCTCCGACGAAAACCCTAGTGAAATATCTAGTGTTTGGGTTTAGGGATTTCCAAAAATGGAAGGAGACGAGAGGAGAGAGGAGGCTGTCGCCCTCCTCGTCATCATCGTCCTCGCCATTCTCGCCCTCACCTCCCTTCTCGTCGCCTTCAGCTACTACTGCTACATCCGCTCCAAAGTCTCAAAGCACCGCAAATCCCTCAAATCCGGGGACCATCCTGCAAATGGCCCCCAAGACCTCGAGGAAGGGAAAACCCCACTCCCCAGTGGCGGGAAAATGGAGGCGACGGCGGCGATTGTTAATGAGAGAGGAGTGCAGGTGTTCAGTTACAAACAGCTGCATTCGGCCACCGGCGGGTTCGGGAAGGGGAATGTGGTCGGCCATGGGAGCTTTGGGTCGGTATACAAGGGGGTTTTGGGGAATGGGAGGAAGATCGCAGTGAAGCTGATGGATCAAGCGGGGAAGCAGGGGGAAGAGGAGTTCAACATGGAGGTCTGGTTCTTTATTTCTTGATTCTTGACGTTTTGAGAAAGCGTGGGTTTGATCTTTTGCTTTTCTGATTGTGGGTTTTGGGTGATTTGAATTGCATTGTAGGTGGAGCTGTTGACGAGGCTCCGGTCGCCGTATCTGCTTGGGTTGGTCGGATATTGCTCGAATAATTGTCATATGATGCTGGTCTATGAGTACATGGTGAATGGCGGGCTGCAGGAGCACTTGTATCCTACTACTGGTATGCAAGATTTCACCTTTTGACGATTTGTTTTCCTTTTCCTTTTATTGATTCTTGTTGTTTGTGTATTGAACTAGTAAGTGTTGTTTGGAACGTTGAGGTGGATTTAGATGTTGCAAATGAGGCTAAAGCCGCTGGTTTTCCAACCACATTTTGGGTATTCTTTTTGTTATAACTATAATAACTGTAAACTAAGATTTTGTGTAAAGATTAGTTTTTAGTGAATGACATGAGTAACAAATGCTATAGAAATTAATGAGGTTATAAATGTGCTCTGTGTTGGATAAGTCCTTCACCAAGAGTTCGAAGCTGATTGGGTGTGGGTCAAAAATATACATTAAGCAATCTCAACGCAATTTAGCTGGATTTAAAGCAAATACTTTTATTTATAAGAATATCATCGAAGAGGTAGTATCAGTTGACAATGGGTCGCAAAAGTCCACTGGTACCAAAGGATATTTAAATACAAAGGATATAATACCCAGTCTGTCTAAATTTTTATTTTTGAGAGCCTTTAAAGCTTACCAGCTTCCCTTTTACCAACATCCCCTTCATAATTGATAACTATAATACTTTAGACACATTGCCGCAGAAAGGGGCAAAGATAACCACTATGTTGAAGAATTAGTTTCCCCTATTTTAGATTTCTTAATGGACAAAGGAGAAGCATGCCTTTTGCATTCATTACTATCTTCATTTGCATTGTGCACAAAAAATATAGAAAAATGAACTTGGCATAAAACAGCGCTCACACTCATTACGGCAAGCCAAAAAAACTTATTGTCCTTGAGATGTTCATGTAACTGTTTTTACCTAGACTAACATTGTTGTCATCCAATTCAACCACCATATCATAAGTACCTCTTGTGGAAATTAAAAGAAAATGCATAGTTACATCCATCACTTTAGTTTTCATCTATATCCTTTTTCCCATCCTCTTGTATCCCATTTCATCAGTACAAGATGAGTCGTCATTGGAAACTGTTTTGTACAACTAATATCAGCAAAATGCTCAAACTTTGAGTTGAGTTTACATCCAAGTGATAGTCTTGTCCAAACTTTTTTTTTTGCGAAGATGATAATTTAATCATCAATTAAATGCTCTCCATTATCAACTCGAGAACTGAATTCTGTAATTCCTATCTAACTTATATCTCAATGTCCAAATTGCTTCTCTCATAACCTAAAATTCTGTAATATATTAGCAATTTTTGTTCTTTAAACATTAAATTGTGTTTTTGGGGAAATACTGGATCTTTAATGGAGCATTTCTGAATTTAGGTCTTCTTCGGCCTGTTAGCTGGTCGGGTCCGTGTCCCTCAATGTCTTGACATGGACTTGGCATGGGTCTCAGATCACTGTTGTGCATGGTCCAAGCTTGTTTCTCATGGAGCCTTGTGAATGACTCAATAGTCGCTGGACCAAGTTGGTCTATATGTGTATGCATGCAACTATATATTACAGTTACCAAAACAACCCTTGATTTCTTTTCTATTACCGCACATTTACATCTGGAATCAAGTTGCTTAATGTCCGCATAGACCTGAACCTATCTGGATAACCTCGCTAGCATATTTTCTACCATTATGTTTGGTCCAGGTTTACTCAGATTATTCTAGGTTGGGAAGAATTGGGGTTGGTTCTTGAGTCTAAGTGTCACCTTGAGTTCTATGAGTAGAATAATCTGTATTAACCTTGACATCCATTTATCTAATCTCGTCTCAAATGGGAGTGAAAGGATGAGGGATCTCTCCTGTTGCATAATTTTAAATTATTTGACTAGTAAGGTTTGTTTTGCTATTGCCATGTGACCTTTTGGTTCCCTTTGTAGACCTTGGCACCCCTCTGCTACCTGAAGTTACTTGGCGATGATTTAGTGCTGTTTCATACAGGAATGATGCCTCTTTGGAGGTGTCTTCGCAATTCATATTCTCATTGAAATCTTTTCCATTTGAGTAGAGTTCCACAAACACCTACTATAAAGAAAAATGTTAGTTGATTGATTTTTCAAATTTCATACCTGTGCCGAGATATACTACTACATTGCCTTTGCTGTAACGAATTCATACATGTCCCATGATGCGAAAGAATGTTAGTTGATTGATTTTCCATATACAATGTGAGGCTTATTAATCATTCTTCACCAATTTATGGCATAAGGCCATCATGTGGTGTCCGTTTAAGCTAGCCCAGTTTACCTTTCATGATCTCCAATTTCATCTTAGATTTGCCCCTCTTGTTTTCTGACCCTACATCACAAGTTCAAGTGCCTTCCCTTATTGCATCCTTTTTAGCTTGTCCCTGTACCAGTACAATTTTAGTTAGCTCTGATCACCTAAATTTCATTTGTTTCAACACCTAAAGCTCCTCTATTACACCCCTAAATGGATCGTCTTAGCCCATGTGCTTTTTATCTTGGAAACTAAGGGTTTGGATAGACATGAGCCTAGGCCGACTCCGAGAAATTTTATAGTACCTGGATATCTTGAATAGAACTCTGAGCCGTGCATGGGACAAAAGATCCAGGCTCAAATTATTTCCATGTCGTGTATAGGCCCACGTCCGCTTGGCACGAGCTAAGGCACAGCCCAAATGTGGCATGAATGTAGGCCTAATTGTAGGCTCAAATGAAGGCACAATTATTAAAACTATTAAACCAACAAACTATGTATGGCGTTGATAATTACTAACTATAAAAAGTTTAAACATTGAAATTACTAATAATTTAATGATCTTAAGAATTATTAAAATAACCACATGAAGGAGGAAGCCCAAATTGGAAACAAAGAAGGAAGCCCAAATTGGGCACAAATTGGTCAGTTTGTATAACCATGAACGGAGGCATGAAAGTCCAACCAACTATTTTCACGTGGGTCAGCCTACTTACCGAGCAGACTAGTGCATAATCTGTAGTCTTAGGGCCCACACACTACTTGGATCATGCCTGGGCCAAGCAATTTTTCTGGGTTATGCCTAGGCATGGGTAAGCATGGCAAAAACCCAACCCAATTTTTAACTCTAGCTTTGGATGCAATTTCTAATTGCTTCTTTTTTCTCTCCAAAAGAAAAAAAGATGGCATGTTAGTAATGATGCTTGGTTCTGTGGGTTTATGTTAACACAAGTTGAAGACCATCAAGTGCTAGCCTGTGAATATGAACTTGTTGCTTGATTTAATATTGTCTTTGAATTTTGTAAGTATGTCAGTTGTGAAACTGACAGGGGAATAAAAAGGTTCAGATTTAGTAGATTTAAGATTTTATTTGAATTTAAATTTTAGTAGATTTGGTTGAGATATAGGGTCAATTTGAATTAAATTTGGTTAGATTTGAGTTTATCAATAATTGCACGTATGATGCACATGTTATAGGCTATATATAGCTATAAATTGAATTTTGAAGTTAATTATGAATTGATTAAAAAATTATTTCACTATGAAAATTTGTGTTTTTGATTTGATCTCATGGATTGAATTGGATATGGTGGTGAAGTTGAGATCCGGGTTGTGATCCGTGATCATATTTGACCCCCAAATTCCTGTTCTTCCCCATTTCCATCAAAATTTTCACCACAAACCCTAAATTCTCCTCCATCCTACATCAATTTGGTATCAGAGCTGAAATTTCTTATTTAAAAAAACATAGATCTAAACCTTCTCCTTCCTTTCTTCCAAGTTTAGGTTCTTAGTTTTTTTTTTAAAAAAAGAGTAAAAAAACAGAGACAAAAAAGAGAGAAAAGAAAAGAAATAAAAAATAAAAAATAAAGGGAGAAAAAGGAGAGAAAAAAATTTCAAAAATATGTTCTTCCCCTCAGCCGCCCTCTCTCCCACTTAGAGAACACCGCCACCATCTCCTCTGATCTCCTCCGACGACCACTCTGTTGCCTCTTCAAGTCCCGCCACACCGATTTCACAACGACAGTGCATAACCTTATCAAGACCTCTTGTCATCCTCATCAAGATGTCATCAAGACCTCGCCGCCGCAGCCTCGCCGTCGTCTCGCCGACAACGGAGCAATCTCTTCCCACCTTCCTCTCTTCTCTTCCTTCCCTTTCATTGGCTACAACCTCATCCAACCGTGCCGCCGCCACACGACAGTGATCCCCTTGCCGCCTCCTTTACCATTAATCAGCACCGCTGACGTCATCATCCACCGACGTCTTCTCGCCTTTCTCCTCCAGCGCCGCCACCAGCCAATCACTGCACCTCTCTATCGTCTCAGAGTTAGTCGTTGTTGCCTTGCGTCGTCTTCGACTTCTCCAGCCCTCACCACCATTTCGCCGACCCTTAGCCTCCGCCACCAACCTCTGCCAAGACCTCTACTGTGATCTGTCTCCACTTGATTGGCTTGCGAGCCCGAGCAGTGATCGGGAAAGAGAATATGTGAGCAGATTACGGGTTTAGATCTTCAAACCCGAATTCAATTTTGAGTTGGATCTAAGTTGTCAAACTCGTTAACAACCTGACCCGGTCCAAGGCGAACCCAACCAGCTAAGCCGCCAGAGCCGTTGAAAAGCACCGCTAATGTCATCGGCTAATTGCTAACTTTATCATATCAGACTCAGCTGACACGAGCTGCTGAGCCATTGCTGACGTTACTTAAGCCGTTTGCTGACGTCATCCAAGCTGTTGCTGACGTTATCCGATCGTTGTTGACATCATTGACTACTCTGAGCTTCACTGTTCGTTGCAGAGCACAGTCGCAGTTTGAAGCCCATTTCAAGCCTGTTCGGAGTCCGATTCGACAACCGTCGGAAGCGTTGGATGGGTGACTGAGTCAGAGATAGTGAAAAAAGCTCGCGGCAATTGGATAGTAGATCCGACCTCCACAAGCCCGTGTTTGTTGTTGGTACTGTTCATGCATCAGAAGGGACGTGTTTTAGGCCCTCATTTCCAGCCTGATTTGAGCCCAGTTCGAGCTGTTGAGATTCTTGGGTAATTTCTGATCTTTATGCACTGATTTTTTGAGTTACTTTTTTACGGACTTTTACTTTTTCAGATGACACACACTGATTCTGATGAAAAAAAGGTTGAACGAGATATATATGCAGCTATCCCTTGTATCAGAGTTCTCATGATCGTTATGAATATGAGAAGTGAAGTTATCTTAAAAAATTCTTCAGTTATTTCTCTCTGACATCTGAACAGAAGTGTTATGCCCAAATGAGACTGGTTGGAGAAGCTTATTGGTAGTGAAAGACAACCATAGTTTCTGTCGATGTTGGTTTGTCTTTTAAGACCTAATTCGTCCTCGGTATGATCCGCACCTTCTCTTCACTGAGTTTGAGGAGTCTATAGTTGGCATCATGAAGATTCTAGAAGGCATGGCAACGAAGTTTGACATAGATTCAGAGCCTCCAATTCTTGCAGAGCCAGAAGTTGTTGATGAGTCAGAGCCATAATTGTTGATGAGCTAGAACCTGAGCCAGAAGTGAAAGAGCTTCTAATCAAGACTTTTGTAGATCTTTCAGCGGGGCCTACCATGGAGATATTATCATTTTCGCTAGCTGTGATGTTTCTCTTATCCCTGAGGTCACCTGGCGCATACGATCCTTTGCAGATCTTTCTGTAAAAGATAAGCTTGTCGGAGAATGGTGCCTTGTATGCAAGTTAGTTTTCAGTAGAGCTGAGTTACCTTGTTATGATGCACGTATCTTGTTCGAGTTACCATCGACTGCAACTGATTTGCCACAAGAGCTAATTTCATTTCCACTTCTTGGTTCAGCTATGACGCATCAATGTTGATTCCTCGACCACTACCGTGGCCTGATTGAGGATTCGTAATGCGGTTCAGTTCGACCCGGTTGTGCTTTCGTTGTACCTACCACTACATTCATCAGAGAAGAATGTTTTCAAGACGGGGAGAATGATCGGGAAATCAAAGGGTTCAGATTTAATAGATTTAAGATTTTATTTGAATTTAGATTTTAGTAGATTTAACTGAAATTTAGGGTTAATTTGAATTAGATTTGAGTTTATCAATAATTGCACGTATGATGCGCATGTTGTAGGCTATATATAGCTATGAATTGAATTTTTGAAGTTAAATGATAAATTGCTAAAAAAAATTGTTTCCATATGAGAATTTGTGTTGTTTTGGTTTAATCTCATGGATTAAATCGAATCAGGCGGTGAAGTTAAGATCCAGGTTGCGATCCGTGATCATATATTTCCTTTCCTCTCTTGTTCTTTCCCAATTCCACCAAATCCCCGCCACAAACCCGAATTTCTCCACCGTCCCACAACACAAACAATGTTGAATGGTTGAATGTTAAAAGTTGGTTGTAATTTATTTTTCTATTGGATATCACATGATTAGTTGTTAGGTTAGTTGTTAGTTGTTACTTTTGTTACATAGATGTAGTTGATTAACTTTCGAATTATGAGTTCATGGTGGATTTGATAGTTGCTTCATGATTGAATTTATGATTCTCTGACTTTTTCATAGTATGTATACCTATATGCTTATTTAGTTACATATTTAAATATTAAATATTTATTTAACATCTCCACAAAGTATCTGTTTCGGTGGTTTTTTGCATACTTGCATATTTGTATTGTATTGTATGGTGTCTGGTACCCATATCCCTATCTGTGCAACCAGGTGTAATATGTGAAATGACTTTAAAATACCCATCCACTTTTTCTAAATGCCGATAATAACATGTTACCAAATGACTTCAAAATATGAAGTTATTAATTATATATAGTTGATGTGAAAAGGTAAACCCCATATGCCTACTACTTGTTCTCATACGAAGTATTATGTTTTAATCAACTTTTCTTGGAGGGGAAAAAAAAAAAAGAATGCATGAAACATTGATGTGATTGTGAAAAAGTATTGGTAATACCTCTGTATAAATATGCTGAACAAGTCCACTTCTTCAGGTTCCCAGGGTGGTGTTTCAAAGTTGAGCTGGGAGATGAGGATGAAAATAGCTCTTGAAGCTGCAAAAGGTTTGGAGTACTTGCACGAGCAAGTTAACCCCCCTGTTATTCACAGGGATTTCAAGAGCAGCAACATCCTTTTGGATAGAAACTTCCATGCCAAAGTTTCAGATTTTGGCTTAGCCAAGCTTGGGTCTGACAAAGCTGGAGGTCATGTTTCAACTCGAGTTCTAGGCACTCAGGGATATGTTGCACCAGAGTAAATACTAAATCTCTTGTTTTAAGCAATTGATAGGCACTCAGGGATATGTTGCACCAGAGTAAATACTAAATCTCTTGTTTTTGGCATAGATCCTCTTTGGCACTGGAAGTTTTCTGTCTTGTGATTCTTTATGCTTAACGGCCAATTAAAAAAAGTTAATGACAATGATGGCGTCTTTTTGGAATGTTTATAATTGTTCTAACTTTAATATGTACAGATATGCAATGACTGGACATTTGACAACCAAATCAGATGTGTATAGCTATGGAGTTGTGCTCTTAGAGCTGCTTACAGGAAGAGTTCCAGTTGACATGAAGAGACCTCCTGGAGAAGGTGTCCTTGTATCTTGGGTGGGTATTGGTTTTCTCACTGATAATTAGTTATCTGCTCTGTAGATAGCAGTGTTGTTGCCTTCACTGCATTCTTTGGTTGATCCAGAATCAAAAGTATCTCTCTCAGGGTTATGCAGAACTGCTATTAGATAACAAGATGACTGTCATGACTCAATACTCTAGGTCTGGACCTATATCGCACAAACACATGCTGGAGGGTAATTACTAAGGAAAATATAATATATTTTCCTAACTAGGATTTTTTGCATATCTTTCGATTGATATCTATTTTTTTTTGTGGTTATGGTGTTTAGTTTTCATTATATATATTATTTGGGGATTTAGGGTTTATTTGATTTGTTATTATGAATGTTAAATTATCATGTCATATCCTAATTCTCTATATTATATTATGTAATGTGCGTAAACACTGTATTTGTAGTTCTTGGTTCATGTTCATAGTATGTGACAATGTTTTACGTTGGTTGTCACAGGCCTACCACAATCCTCCTCCTTTATCCTAGTTTGGGACAGGCAGTGAACGGAACACTGACAGAGTTAAAGCTTTCATAGGCGGTGACCTCAATGGGCATGTAGGAACTAGTCGTTATGGGTTTGATAGTGTACATGGAGGATTTGATTTTAGGGAAAGAAATGAACCAGGTAACTCGATTCTAGATTTTGCTTTGTCATATGATTTGATCTTAGCGAATACTTGGTTTAGGAAGAGAGAGTCTCACTTGATCACTTTTAGAAGTGGATCAAGTGCGAGCCAAATAGATTTTTTTTAACTAGAAAAGTAGATAGAGGTTGTATGTATTGTAAGGTAGTACCGGGTGAGAGTGTAGTAACCTAACATAGACTCTTAATTTTAGATGTCCGGATTAGAAGGAGATTTAGAAAGATTAAACGTAAGTTTGACTCAAAGATTAAGTGGTGCCGGCTAAAAGAAGGTAACTAAAGAGTTTTTGTAAATCGAGTAGTACATGAAGCAGATTAGAAAGCCCAAAATGATCCCAATACAACATGGAATAAAATTGCTAGCTGCATTAAAAAAGTAGCTAAAGATATACTTGGTGAGTCCACGGGGTGGTGCTCCACCATGTAAGGACACATCATGGTGGAATGAAGAGGTAAAAGCTGCCATTAAGATCAAACGAGACTCTTATAGAGATTTGAAGAAAAATTATGATGGAGTGAGTTTTGAGAGGTATAAGCTAGCCAAGAAGGAGGTTAAGAAAGTTCAGAATGCAAGAGTTAAAGTGTACAAAGAAGTGTATGAGAAGTTGGACACTAAAGAGGTTGAAAAGGATATATGTAGAATTGCTCGAATAAGGGACAAAAGACTAGAGACTTATGTACTGTGAGGTGTGTCAAAGATGAGGATCAGAAGGTTTTAGTTCGAGATGAAGAAATCAAAGAAAGATGGAGAGAGTATTTTGATAAATTATTTAATGGTAATTCTACTCAAGACTTGGATGACCTTACCATTCAGTGTCAAACTGCCAGGATATGAACCATAATTATATGCGCAGAATAAGCGAATATGAAGTTAAAGAGGCCTTGAAGAGGATGAAGTCAAGGAAAACTGTTGTCTCAGATGGAATTCCTATTGAGGTATGGAGATGCTTAGGAGAGGTGGGGGTGAGATGGCTGACAAACCTCTTTAACGAGATCTGACTAACTAAAAAGATGCCAAATGAGTAGAGGAAGAGTACCTTAGTACCTCTCTGTAAGAACAAAGGTGATATCTAGAGTTGTTCAAACTATTGTGGAATAAAACTCATGTGTCACACCATGAAGTTTTGGGAAAGGGTAATTGAACACAGGTTAAGGCATAATGTTACAATATCAGAGAACCAGTTTGGGTTCACGCCGGGGCGATCGACGATAGAGGCTATTCATTTGCTTCGTCAACTTATAGAGCGATTTCGAGAGAGGAAGAGAAATTTACATATGGTCTTTATTGATTTAAAAAAAGCTTATGATAAGGTATCAAAAGAGGTATTATGGTAGACATTAATAAAAAAGGGAGCCCCCATTAAATATATTGACATAATTAAGGATATATACGATGGAGTAGTGGCAAATGTCAGAACTTGTGGAGTCATAACAAGTGATTTTTCTATCACAATTGGATTGCATCAAGGATCTGCATTGAGTCTATTCTTATTTGTCATAGTGATGGATGAGCTTACTAGAGCTATTCAGGATGAGATACCGTGATGCATACTATTTGCTGGTGATATTGTCCTAATCGATGAGACGAGAGCTGGGGTAAATGCCAAATTGGAGTTATGAAGACAAACTCTAGAATCTTGAGGTTTTAAATTAAGTAGGGCCAACACAGTATATATGGAGTGTAAATTCAGTAAGCAGGGAATCCGAGATTATAGTATTATGAGACTAGATGGACAAGAAATACCGATGAGCAGTCAATTTAAGTATTTGGGTTCTATTATCCAAAAGGATGGGGAGATTGATAGTAATGTCAACCATAGGATCCAAGCCGGCTGATTGAAATGGAGGAGTGCAGCAGGAGTTTTATGTGAGCGCAACATTCCGTTATGACTGAAGAGAAAGTTTTATCGGACTGCTATTAACCCAGCTTTATTATATGGCACAGAATGTTGGACTATAAAGAGACATCATGCTCAGAAGATGAGTGTAGCAGAGATGCGTATGCTTCGTTAGATGTGCGGTAACACGCGGAGAGATAAGGTGAGAAATGAGGATATTCGTACTAAGATAGGTGTAGCCTCTATAGAAAAGAAGATGAGAGAGAACCGCCTACAATGATTTGGTCATGTGCGACGTAGACTTACAGATGCGCCAGTCCGGTGAGTAGAGCATATCAATTTAGGACAAGTTATATCAATTTAGAGCAAGTTAAAAGAGCGCAGGGAAGACCGAAGAAAACATGGGTGGCGATAATAAGGCAAGATATGGAAGCTGAAGGTCTTAGTGAAGGCATATTGCTCGATAGGAATGAGTGGAGAAAGCTGATTCATGTGCCCGATCCGGCATAATTCTCTTTTGGTTCATGTAGCCTACCCCAAATACCTGGGACAAATGGCTTAGTAGTTGTTGCGTAAACACTGCATTTGGGAGGAAATAGAATATAAGGTGGTAGTTCAGGAATTTTCTAGCATTATAGCTCGAAACACGTGTAATCGCAAATGTGTGTCATTCATGGGGATGATCCACATCTTTCATTGTGATCTACATGCACATGGGGGGTTGTGGAGGAGAAAATCAAAGGGCCCGAAATTCATTTACGCATCCATCAAGTTGTTATAAATTGAATGGTTTCTATAAATAGCTCTTAAAGAAAAGAACAAGTTTGGACCACTTGATGGATGGTCAAATTAACTCCAAAATCTATGATTTTCGTACGTCTCTCGCATGTAAATCATGATAAACGGTACGTATAGATGGTCCACTTGTTTCTATGAGCTACAAAGTAGGGTTATTTCCTGGGTTGTCACCTCATATCCTGATTTATATGTGTGTAGGTAATTGCTTTACTAACAGTTTATTTCAACTTGCCAGTTTCACATGTTAGATTACCCATATGGATGACCCGATGTTCATCTTAATTTACATGTCATGAAATATAAAAGGTCAAAAAAAAAACGTGTTTTGGAAACTTCTGAACCCATTTATCAAAAGGGCCCTTTTGTTCTATATTAAACAAATGTTCCTTTGCAATCATTGGATGTGTGGGCTAGAAGTTCTTAAACATAATTTTGGTCCATATTGTTTCATGGTGTGTTAAATTAAGATGAATAGTGTGCAAGGGTAGCCTAGAGTGTGGTTTGGTATGTGGGACAAACATTTAGTTTGTTCATTAGGAAACTACAGAGTGCCATCCTTTTGTGTGCGTGTGCGCAGGCGCGCGGGCGGGCGCTCGTGTTTTTTTTTTTTTTTTTTTTTTTTTTTTTGGTTTGTGGGGGCATCATTTGTGGTGCTTAAAAATCAAACGATCTAATCTTTTTTTGGGGCTATACATCAAAAACTCCCAAACCAACAACCAACAGTAGCAAGTTACTAAGATCATAACCATTAAAACACCAACTTTTGTTGTAAGTTAATATTCTAGACCATGGTTTCAAATATCGTCCGTTTCTGATATATATAGGCAATATCATGTCGGGTTTAGAGGTAATCGATACGATATTAACCTTGTACATTCAGTAATATGTGGACCGATGTTGTCGATATGGCCAATATTGCAGATATTGACGGCCGCTATTAACGATATTGATATTAAAACCATTGGCTGATACCAATAATGATACTAAAATTTTAAACCATATAAAGTGTAAAACTAAACTAAACAACTTCCTATGTTAAACCATATAAACGGTAATACAGAGAGTGAGAGGGTAACAACAGGTCTGATCTGCCGCCAGCTGCTTCTCTCCCTCCCTCCAAGTTTGGATCCATTTCATTGACGGCCCCCCGAATTATCTTTAACCAAATACAGAGAAGACGAGGTCAAATGGTGATTACATGCCCAATTAGGGAAAAAACAAAACAAAAAGAAAAACAGAACCATTCCTGTTTTCTTCTATGCACTTAATCCTGTTATATTTGTATTGCTCATCTTTGTTTGTTAAATTGTTCTGTATTATGAATAAAGAGCTCTTCTGAGCTTCATATATTTCTAATTAATGTTATTTCTCCTTTTTGGTGATTGTCAAAGGCTCTTCCTCACCTCACCGATAGAGAGAAGGTTGTACAGATTATGGATCCAGCTCTGGAAGACCAGTACTCGGTGAAGGATGCTGTTCAGGTGGCTGCCATTGCGGCCATGTGTGTTCAACCGGAGGCTGATTACAGGCCCCTGATGGCAGACGTCGTGCAGTCACTTGTCCCTCTTGTGAAGCACAAGTCGACAGCGAAGGTAGGCAGCTGCTCCAGCTTTCACACTCCTCCCAAGTCTCTGATGACCCCAGAATGCGGCAAAGCCATTTCCTGAATGTCTCGACTCGCCAACGGCTTGTGCATTAACTTGGCCATTCCCTGTGACTGACTTCCACTCCCACTGCCCTGAAGTCTGAGGTGACTGATTTGGCTCAGTTGTGAACTCTGTTCTGTAATATATTAATTGTGCTAATGTAATGGATGAGGGATGTTCATTATGTTTTTAACTTTCCCTTTTGTTGGGGAGGCACTGCAAAGGGTATGATTGTTTGCTACTATGTTGTATCCGTGTAGTGAAGGTGAGGAGAAATGTATTTGAATGGCATAATGTAGACTTCGAACTTCCACTTGTGTGCACTTAGAGGATGTAATTATATCGCCTCTAAATTATGGGAAATGAAGTATAGTGATTTATACCTGACAATATCCTGCAGGATATAATTTGGTATGGTATTTATGTATAATGTTATGCATGATATTAATTGAAGTGCCCGGGGTGTGGGTATAGCCCACTAATGGACTGGGCTCGGGCCCAATAGGCCTTTTGTCTCACTTAGAATGCGCCTTTCAGGACGTCGTTCTTTCTACTTGCCAGGTCTTGTCTAACAAAGTCGATGGTCAACCTGTTAAGCTGATACGCAAACAATCTCATATTTTTTGCAGAAACATTAACAGCGTATGTGAAAATAAACATGAATATCTTGTTCAACCAATCGCCAAGGATACTGAACAAGCAAGCAAACTGAAGCACCCCAATAGTTGTTGGAGTTGGCTCAATTTCCAACTCATTTATTGTTGCGCAATTCTGCGTGTGATTTTTCGGATATGGTGCGGTCTTTTCGAGCATGGTGCAGTCATGTTTTGGGCTTGATATTCTACACGGAAGTTGTAGAGATACATGCATATCTTTGAATGGTCAAGGAGACGAAGCGTCATCAAAGGCCTATAATAGGCAAGCTCATTGTTGTAGAGCTGATCACTTGATCAAGCATCTTCTTCATTTGTTCTCTTGAAAGCATAGAGAGTGTGAGGGAAAGTCTTTTGTGTTGAAGAAAATTTTATAGTTGTGAGAGTTGTGTGGAAGTCGGCGTAGTCGGGTGTGCCAAGTGCCTTGTATCCTTTTGTTGATTCTACCATAATGAAGCCTCCTCCGAGCCTCAAGCTCAACCGTGGTTTTTCCCTTTTGGGTTTTCCATGTAAATCTCGGTATTCATCTGTGTTGTCTCTCTCTCTCTCTCTCTCTCTCTCTATTTTGTTGTTTTTTTTCTATTGCTATCTAGAACAAGATTCTGTTGTGACTTTCATCTTCACGCCAACAATAGTGACTCCAGAGTACCTAAGTACCTGAGGGGGAGTGTGTGTGTGTGAAAAGGTCTAAAATTAGTAGTACTCATAAACAAAATTAAATAATAATAACAATAAATAATTAAATAAATAAAAAAAGTGGTCTTGCAAGAGAGAGAGAGAGCAAAAAGAGCTTTGTGCCCTTTTTTTTTTTTTTTTTTTTGAAACTTTGGTAGTAGCTTGAAGCAAACAGGATTTGAATCTCAATTTTGTTGCTCACTTCAAAAGGATTTGACTAAATTGCGATAAAATATCTTAAAATTTCATTAATGCTATACTTAAGTATCTTATTATTTTTTTTCAAGCACTTAAATATCTTATTGTTTATTTTTTTAGCTTAGCACTCATCCAATGTTGACAACAACAGAGTGAAGATAAAAATGCGAGAAAAAAATCATTGACCCCACAAATTATTTCTCAGATCTGTTAACTTCATCTTGTGTACTTTTGGCTAAAGAAAAAAGAAAGAGAGAATTTAAAACCCTAAATCAGTGATCAAAGCTCTAAATAGATTAAATCTCAAAATAATGATGGAAGAATAGGGAATTAAAGTGCGGAGAGAACATGCATTTACAGAGGTGTTTGGTTAACGTTTAAGGATTAGACTCCGTGTAAGTCTGGGCTATGTAATGGTAGCAGATCTGGGTTAGGTGATAAACACATTATTTTAATTTCCAACTCTATCTTCTAACTAACCCTAGGATGGGCCCCACAAGCAGTGGCGTTGCTAGGATTTTGAACTCGGACGAGCACTTTTCTACACCAATCTAAATGTTTCGTGATCCTTCTCGAAAAAACTATCAAATCACTGGTAGACACAAGATCTTTTTCTAGTGTATACATAATAAATTAGACTTATAATTTTAATAATATTAAATGAAATTTGTCGAGATGCAACACGTGGGTCCCAACTCTGGGACCGTGAATACAACAACAATTGGAGAAAGTAGTGGGTTGATGAAATGTGCGGTGACTTATAGTGTGATAGGCGATCTCACTGTGACGCTCATGTCCGCGATTTCTTGAATCACCATGTCGAATAAGTTTAATGTTCAAAGTGTGGTCTAGCTGGAACATGTTCCTTGGTAAGCAGACTGCAAACGTGACAGGATAAACGCTAGGTGCTTAAACTTTTTGAAGCTTTTTTTTTTTGGCTTCTAAATCTGTGTACGGCTTGTATTAGCGTTTGAAAGTAGTTTGAAACTCGTTACATTTTGTTGAACACGACGATAAAGAAGCAATGAAAAAGTAGTAGGGAAACTGGGAATAGTAGGGTTCAAACTTAAATTCAAGACCAATAAAGTACTACAAATAATCACCAGCTGACCAATACTTCTCTTTGCTATTCCAAGTTAGGGCCTGTTTGGTTGTCGTAACTGGCCATAATTCGTAAGTCGTAATTGGTAAAATCTTTTATAGTTGTAAATGAGTTACATGCGTATAAGCTTTATGGTGTTTGATTGGTAATATAAAGTTGTAAGTGGAAAAATGTATTGTATTTTACGGTGTTTGGTTATCGTAATGTGTAAGTCGTAAGTGAAAAAGTTGACCACAAAATTAACTATTTGGTGATTTAAAAAGTTTTAATATTGCAAATAAATATTAAAAATACTAAATATTAAAAAAAATTAATATTAACATAAAAAATAATACAAATTTGTATGACCACAAAATTAACTGTAACTGGACAGTAAGTGAGTGATAATTAGGTTGCAAGTGAGTGGTAATTGGGTTGTATAAGTCTTTTACGAATTACGGTCCAAACAAACGTCGTAGTTGTAACTGAGTTGTAAGTCATTTACGAATTACGGAGTTTTACGCGAAACAAACGGCCCCATCGTGTATGAGAGATAGAAAACATGATGCTTATAAAAAAAATGAAATTTTTTTTCGTTAGAATTATTCAGAATTAGAACAAAAATCTATGAAAAAATATTTTAAAAATCTAAATAACTTTTATTTTATATCAATTATATGATTGTTGCATGTGCTATCTCGCTGCTCAAAATCTTAGTTTGGTCTTGATCCGATCCGAGCAGCACTACTTCAATCAATGGGTTTTACGGGCCGTTTAGATCGATGTCCGGCCTGTTTGGTTAAGGTGGAAGTGAGGAAATGGTAATAGTTCCTTTTAGAACTTGGGAATTGGTTAGTAAATTTTCTGGTGTTTGGATGTTATTGGAAAGTGTGATTTGAAAAATGCTATGTCTTTTCCGGTGTTTGGATGGTAACATGGATGTGGAAGTGGAAAAGTTGACCACAAAGTTGACCACACAATAATATTAAAATAAAGGGAGCTGATCCCCTAAGAACGGTTCTTACGGATTCCTGTGAGAACTTTCACGGGGGCTGTCGGATCTAAAAATCAAATCAAATAAAACCAGATTTCTATCAGATTCGACGGCTCACGTGAAAGTTCTCACAGGAATCCGTGAGAACCGTTCTTAAGGGATCAACTCACTTAAAATAAAAATTAATTAAGAAAAATAAAAATTAGACTGTAATTAGAGTGCAAGTTAAATTTAGATAAGAAAAAAATTAACTATTTTGTGTTACAGCTTTTTACAAATGAGATTTACATGGCCACAAAATTAACTGTAACACTCTAAAAGTAAGAAAATGGTTGTGTAAAAGAGAAAAGAGAAAAGGAAAAGAACTTTTTCCATTTTCCTTTTTCGGTGTTTGGATAAACAGCGGAAATGGGAAAAGACACTTCCTACTTTCTCACTTTTGCTTGAATCCAAACAGCCCTGTCGAGAAATTTGCGGTCGCGTCAAATTGAAGAGGTTTCACGTGTAAACGAACACGTAAGCCTCGCAAGTATTAAATATTTGACTCATTTTCAACCAGCGCGCGAGAAAATTTACAAATCTATTAAGGATCTGTTTGGTTAAGGGTAGAAGTGAGGAAGTGAAGAAGTGAGGAAGTGGTAATAGTTCCCTTTGAAACTTAAAAATTGATTAGTAAGTTTTTTGGTGTTTGGATGTTATTGGGAAGTGTGATTTGAAAAATGTTATGTTTTTTGGGTATTTGGATGATAATGTGAAAGTGGAAGTGAAAAAGTTGGCCACAAACTTGATCATAAAATGATATTAAAATAAAAAATAATTAAGAAAAATAAAAAAATGAGCTGTAATTAGAATGCAAGTGAGATATACATGATCAAATGAGATTTAAATGATCACAAAATTAACTGTAACACTCTAAAAGTAAGAAAATAGTTATATAAGAGAGAAAAGAGAAAAGTTAAAAAAAAATTCTTATTTTTCTTTGCGGGTGTTTGGATAAATAGGGTGAAAATTTTATCATTTCCTCACTTTCGCCTACTTCCTTGAAGGGGCTGTTTGGATTCAAGGAATTGGGTGGAAGTGAGGAAGTGGGAAGTGTCTTTTCCCATTTTCGCTGTTCATCCAAACACCAGAAAAGGAAAATGGAAAACGGTCTTTTTCTTTTCTCTTTTCTCTTTTACACAACCTTTTCCTCACTTCCAGTGTGCTACAGTTAATTTTGTGATCATGTAAATCTCATTTATAATAAGTGGTAGCACAAAACAGTTAATTTTTTTCTCATATAAATCTCACTTGTATTCTAATTACAGTCCAATATTTATTTTTTTTAATTAATTTTTATTTTAATATTTTTTGCGGTCAACTTTGTGGTCAACTTTTCCACTTCCACTTCCACATTACCATCCAAACACCGGAAAAGACATAACATTTTTCAAACCACACTTCCCAACAATATTCAAACACCAAAAAACTTACTAACCAATTCCCAAGTTTCAAAGGGAACTATTACCACTTTCTCACTTCTTCACTTCCTCACTTCCACCCTTAACAAACAGGCCCGAGACCAAACAGATCGCCCAATCAAACAGGCCCGCGGTTAAAGGAGTTTTTTTTGCCACGTGGCAGTGGGTTAATTTGAAAGAGAGGGGGGTTGGGGGGTGCTCCACGTGGCCTCGCTGTCGCTTCTGTACTCTCCTCTTCAACAAGTTGCTTTTCCTTCTCCGCTTCTTCCTCTTCGTCTTCTGTTGACCACCTAAACTTATTTATCTCTCCTCCCATCGCCGCCGGTCAACCATGGCGGACGACAAGGTAAAATAGTTCTCTGCCCTTCGGCTCTTTGCCCTTGACCCCTCTCTGTTTGTATCTCCCACGATTTGTTCTCTAGGGTTGCCTTCGATTTGATTCGATTCGATTCGATCCCCTCGAAACCCCTCGGCTAGAGTTTCTGGAGCTGGATCTCTTCGTTTCTTCCACCGCCTCTTCGTCTTCTGAGATTTTTATGAGAAAAGACCTGTAGATCTGCAGATCTGTGGTGTTTACTTGGTCTCAGATTATCAGAGACTGCACTTTTTTTTTTTTTTGCTATTTTTAGGGTTTCTTTGTTTTACATGGGGTTTGTCACGCGATTGGTTCTTAATTTTTTGGGGGAATTTCAATTAGCCATACTAAAAATGCACTATTTTTATGAAATTTTGGGAAAAAAAGATTCGACCTTGTTATGATTGGTATCTTCAGCTAGAGCTTCCTTGTTTGCTACTTTTTTTAGCTTGCTTGATGAGAATAGTGACCTTTTATTCTCGCTTTACTGATTTCTGATCCCTTTTCTTGTTCGATCTGCAGCCACTGAGCTCAAAGCTTTTTTGATGCTTTCTTTCCAAGTCTCTCTCTTTTGTTGCCCTCAACCGTTATTATTTCTCGGCTTGTTTAGCTCATTGTAGTAGCTTGTTTGAGTGTGATGGTTGGTGCAATCTGTTTAGTTTTCTTGCACTACTTGTTTTCTTCATGATTACTCGCCTTCCTCTTGTGTGATTCTGATGGTTCTCCACTGGTTGTTGCAGGAACAATCGGTCGTGGAGCCGAATGGTCCGGTCACAGGACACATTATCTCCACCACAATTGGAGGCAAGAATGGTGAACCAAAACGGGTGAGTGGTAGTTTTTGAGATTAAAATGTTATACATGGAAACCAATCTGGTTATATGCTAAGTTGCGACATTTCTATCTATGATGCAGACGATTAGCTATATGGCCGAGCGCATTGTGGGAACGGGGTCATTTGGAATTGTGTTCCAGGTATAGAGATGCACCATTTGTTGATTCACTACTGAACAATGAAAGCAATTTGGTCAATTGGTTTTAATATTTTGGAATCTCTTGCAGGCAAAATGCTTGGAAGTGGGGGAGACTGTTGCCATAAAGAAGGTGTTGCAGGATAAGAGATACAAGAACAGGGAGCTACAATTGATGCGCTCGATGGATCATTGCAACGTGGTTTCTTTGAAACACTGTTTCTTTTCAACCTCGAGCAGAGATGAGCTTTTCCTCAACCTGGTAATGGAATTTGTGCCTGAAACTTTGTACCGGGTCCTGAAGCATTATAGCAGTATGAACCAGAGGATGCCACTTATATTTGTGAAGCTCTACACTTATCAGGTATCATTTTGCTTTCTTCTATGGTCTTGTTTGTAATAAGATGTTGGGGAATGCATAATCTGTTGGATAATTTTGCAGATCTTCAGAGCGCTGGCTTATATTCATACTGTTCCAGGAGTTTGTCATAGAGACGTGAAGCCACAAAATGTTCTGGTATGCTTTCCAAACTTCACATTTTGTTATAATGTATCGAGCAATGTATTCCTTTTGTTTTAACCTTGTACTTTTAATTGGCATTTCCTAGGTTGATCCTCTTACCCACCAAGTCAAGCTTTGTGATTTTGGAAGCGCTAAAATTCTGGTACGTTGTGAGCTCACAAAGCACTTGCATTGTTACACTACATGCTCAACTAAGTTCTTTGATTTTGCTTTGATACTCCTGGATGAGCAAGACAGTTGTGTTTCTACAATTTGCCTGATAATAGCTGAATGATGGTTGGTAACTGAAAGCATTATACATGATTGGTTGAGTGACACCTGGAAGGTTGATCATTTTGCTATGTTTCTGCTTTGCTTATTGATGTGATTAAATTGGATTTATCTAGCAGTGTGTTGTTGGGATTTCATGTTCTATCATTTATCGAAGCAGTCATGTCATAAGTATGCGTTTGGTGAGACCAAGGAAGGGAAAAGATTCTACAATCTAGATTGGACTGGAGAGCTGTTGGCTCACTCTTGTGAAGAAAGGAATGAAATGAGATGCATAGCTAGTCAAATGGTTATACTTGAATCTTGATTCCATCAACAGCTGAAATATATTCCTGCCTGTAAGAATCTATTTTGAGTTGATTTTTTAATACAGTGTGAAATGATTCAAACATCATGATTATAGTTTTACAAGTACTTGGCAAACTCCTATCACTCTATGGTTTGCTCAAATACTGAGAGGTTATCAGCATACTTGGAGTTGAAGTTGGAAATGGATGAGAGTCACATAATTGTTTTTCATTTTTTGGGAGCAATAGTGATATCGCATGGCCATCAGATGGAAAGGAGATTTTATGTTACTTCTTGCTGTGCAGTAAGATTTTACTCCTCTAACTTTCGGGTAGGCAATCTTTGCCAAAACAATTTGAGAAACTTTTATAGGACTTTTTATTTGTTAACAGTAACTGTTTCAGGGAAACAAGACGGGCTACAGAACTCACATGTCAAGAAAATTTATCAAAACAGTTCTTCCCTGTGACCCGAAGAAATGTGATGAAAGAATCATTTGTACTGTACAGAACTTCTCATTACTGGAAGAATATAAGAAAACCTGAAAAATCCACAATCAAGTGCATGAGATTGTTAAATCATGAAATGGGCTGAGTTTATGGATAAAACTTTGTAACTGAATGCTTAGGGTGGAGCAAAAGCTGAAACCTGGTTACCATGTTTTGTTTCAGAAACACTAAATGACAGATAAGTCACAATGTAATACATTTTTTATTTTCTCTCGCCATGCTTTGATGTTCATTGGCAACACAAAGTTCTACCAACTTTTACCATGAGAAGGTTTTAACTTATCCTGTTTTACTATTGAATATATTAGTGGCGATGTTGGATACATGACTGTCTTGTGCAAAACATTTGAGAAATTTGTGTAAATAGGTTCTCAGTGTTACAAGTAATTGAAGGTTTTTTTTTAAAATGTGAAATTGATTAAAACTACCTTTAACATCCACCTAAATTTTAGATAACCACTTCGTACTGAATTAACTTTGCACATAAGTCATAGCTATCACCTAATTTTTGTTTCAGAAAGAAATTTATGAGAAATCATCAACAAATTTTCATAGTTGTTAGATCCTTCTCAATAGGTTTACAAGATAGCTGTGTTTATTTTGACAGGATAAGCTTAATATGGAGGAGGTTGCGGATGAATATGTAAGAGGAACTGGCATTTACTTTGGTGAGGACCAGTTGAGGAGTTTGCATAAAAACCATTGGTTAATTATATGCATTATCCTGTTTTTGGCATGTATTGAATAGAGCAAATTAAGTTTTCGAGATGGGTGGAGATGTAGGTATAAGAAGCCTGTCACAAGGGGAAGCGTGACTTCTGGATTCTGCCACGAGGGGTGGAGATGTAGGTATAAGAAGCCTGTCACAAGGGGAAGCATGACTTCTGGATTCTGCCACGAGGGGTGGAGATGTAGGTATAAGAAGCCTGTCACAAGGGGAAGCGTGACTTCTGGATTCTGCCACGAGGGGCTAACCAACTGGTTTAGACCTGGTTCTGGCTCAACCATTTATTACTCTAGCCAGGGGATCTAAGTCTCACCACTGAGGCCTAGCCTAGCGGTAAAATGGGGTTGGATTATGATAGATCCCAATCAAAATCACCCTATGGTCTTTGTTCAAAAGGAAAAAAAGAAAAAGGAAGGAGATTTGAGTCTCGCAATGTTTATGTTTCTGAAAGGATATAAATCACTAGTATGTTATATACCATGATGAAACTCAAAGAAAGAAATACAGGAGAAAAGGTCAGAATAAAAGCAGAGAACTAGAGATTTCAATTTTGACATGTAATACATTGCATTAAGCACATGAATATCATTAGGATTTAGGAAATTAACTTGTGTTTGTGGAAAGTATTGCTGTTCTTTGTTGCTATCAAAGTATTGCTGTTATTTGTTGTTATCTTCATAGCCTATTTTGTTATGGAGTGGTTTATTTCTTGGATTTTTTTTTTAAAAATAGTTTTTAAGTTGCATATGGGTTGTCCTTTGAACGTGCACCCTTTAGTTCCTCTGTTTTGATTTCATTTTCAAAGAATTGAATTGTATCATCAGGTTAAGGGTGAAGCAAACATATCATACATATGCTCTCGCTATTATCGCGCTCCAGAACTCATATTTGGTGCGACAGAATACACTACTTCAATTGATATTTGGTCAGCGGGCTGTGTCCTTGCTGAGTTACTCCTTGGCCAGGTCAGTCATTACTCTTTACACAATGCGTGGACATTTGATTTTTACAATACATGTAATATGACCTATTTATTTGGTTTTTAAGCTGTTTAAATGCATAGCCTCTCACATCTCAACTGTCCCTTCTTTTTTTTCGCCAGCCACTATTTCCTGGAGAAAGTGCTGTTGACCAGCTTGTTGAGATAATCAAGGTAGAGTCTTAAGGTCTTAGCCTGCTGTCCAGAGGATCTTTTGATTTGACTAAATATGATAATAAATGTGGTCATTTCTTGCAGGTTCTTGGTACTCCAACTAGGGAGGAAATTCGATGCATGAATCCTAACTATACAGATTTTAGGTTTCCGCAGATAAAAGCTCATCCCTGGCATAAGGTTGGCGTTTCGTACAGCCTTATCATATTATTTTTGGCGTAAATTACCTTTTGAGCTTTACGTGTTAATTGAAAATCATCATTTCAAACGCCTAATTGCTCCCATTAAAAAGAGCATTGATCATTATGACATCACCTGTGGGCTTACTACTACCAATGACTTTTCATATTCATGAAAGCTGAAGAGATTGAAGCAATATCCTTTGACAATATGCAAACTGGCTGATATTTTTTTCCTCAAGTCCCTTGTCTATCTTGTCTGTTTGGTTCCTGCTAGGTTGGCTTGGAATTATCAGCAAACAAGTCTTTGAATCTTTCTGGAATTTATTGCTATTCATATGTGATTTTGATGATGACTTGACATGAGGCGTCATCTGTGAAGTCTCATCAATTGCCAACCCCGATTATTCATGATCCATCAGAATGGGATTATTTCAGTTATAGAAAAAAAATCTCACAGAAAACTATATCAATTCATTTCTCTCCTGTGAGCTTTCTGGTACAAAAATGGGCTTCTTTATGTTCAGAGCATGAATCAATTCGTTTAATCATAGTGGTAAGATGAACTTAAGAAATCTGGATTAATCTCAACCTGCCACAGTGACAGCAGCACTCCAATAGTGGCACATTTTGCTGTTGAATGTGCTTCACAATGTTTAGGGATGCAAAAACAAGTTTACAAAAGGAAGTTCTTGGTTCAAATCTCAATTCGTGGGGACTACAGCTGAGAAGGGAAGATGGCATCATAGGCCATACCACTTGCAGATAGCTAACAACTATTTTTATGGACTTACAAATCCGTGAACTGTTAATATATATATATATATATATATATATATATATATATATATATATATATATATATATATATATAGTTGAGCTAGACTACTTTCGGAAGTATCAAGAATGTCGATACTCCCACTTTGATTTGGTCGATACACCACCCATATGCAACTCCCAAATCGTTAGATGTGATCTACTAAGTATAAACTAGTTAGAAATAAAATTTCACAGATTTTCGTTATCTTTTACCCGTTCATCAAAGTGACTAAAAAGTCGACATTTTTGAGACTTAAAACTGCTTAACAGACCACTTTGATGAACGGATAAATGATAACAAAAACTATGAAATTTTATTCTTAACTAGTTTATACTTAGTAGATCACATCCAACGGTTTGGATCTTGCATATGGGTGGTGTATCAACCAAATCAAAGTGAGAGTATCGACATTCTTGATACTTCCGAAAGTAGCCCAGCTCAACTATATATATATATATATATATATATATATATATATATATATATATATATATATATTCCAATAGGCTCTCTACCCAGTCATGCAACTTCTATAAATTATAATATTAATGTTTTCATTGGTTATTGTTGTTGCTAGCATTTATTAAGATTCTATAATAGTTTCTTTTGGGCAGATATTCCACAAGAGAATGCCTCCAGAAGCAATAGATCTTACTTCAAGACTTCTACAGTACTCGCCAAGTTTTCGTTGCACTGCGGTAAGTTTTTTGCATATAGTTTGTAATACTAAAATCGTTGATGGCATTATCTTTGTACTTTGGATTTAGACATTGAAACAAATAGCTAGTCCTGGTTGGCTAGTTGTATTATTTTACATCCCTGTTGTTTCTAAACCAAATGATAATTGCTTTTCACGTCTACATCATTTTGTAGATGTTGCAGGGCATGCTTTCAGTTTGTAAGATCCCACAATATTTTAGGCTTGTGGAAATAAGTAATGCTGTGTCTGTTTTGGTTGCCTTCTCTTTCCTGTTCCTTATTATGGTTTGCCTTTCCCAGCAGTTACTTGTTATCACCTGGTTGTAATGCTTTATATGAATACTATCTATGTGGTAGCAGTTTTGCATATTATCTTCAAAACATGGATGTTATCCATTTTGGTCAAAAATAATGAAATAGTTCGACTGACTAAAAAGATTATTGAATGCATATATGTTCAAGTACTGTGATGAACATGTTATAAGTAATTTCTTAGTCAAGTCCATAAACAATGTAGCTTTCTGATCAAACTCTCCTCCCCCAACACTGGGTTCAGCATATTTCTCAACCAAAAATTGATCAACTAGTTAAAGAGGTTGATTGGTTTAATGATTGAAATTTGTGGTTTTCTTCCTCTCCATGGTGTCTTTTGATTTGTTAATCATTGTTGATAGACACGTTACTTGGATGGTAAAATGGCTGTTGGAGCTTGATAACAATTGATCTTTTCTCTATCTTGAAAACAATATGGCCTTCTTTCCACAAGTCATAACCATAAGAAAACTGACCCGCCTTTTTAGGGTGAGTTCATTTGAATTGCATATACTTGAACTTTCCACGCTTTGTTTCTCTTATATTTGAACATCAACCTTTTTGCATTGCAGTTAGAAGCATGTGCCCATCCATTTTTGATGAGCTGCGCGAACCCAATGCACGATTGCCTACTGGTCGGACATTGCCTCCACTTTTTAACTTCAAGCAAGAGGTAAGCCTCGGATTTTTGGAGCTTTGTGAATCCATGTGTTTTATTGTCATCACTTGGTATTTTGTATTATGAGTATAACTATTACATTTGTTTATGAAACTTAATTTCTATTAAACATAAGCTTGCATTTCCATTAAAAAAAAATGGGGGTTGGGGGTTGTCAGTCTTTCAAGTAAACTGTGTTCCATGGAACAGGAAGAGACCTGTTTTTTTACATCCACTTTATCAGTTTGGGGTTTTTGATGAAATCCAAATCCTATAATGATGGTCCCAAGAGCAAAAAGGGAAATATTTTATGGAAAACTTTTCATAAACTTGCCTAACAATATGGATCCCAAGTATAGCATAGAAAATGCTTATGTAAATGCTTCAAGTTGAAATATCTTGAACAAAAGATAGCATATAACAATAACTTATTTTATTTACATGGCAAGACCTCCAGTTTTGGATGGAATGAACATGACAGCGATGCATTAGTTAATTCAACTAAAAAGATTTTTATACTTGATATACATGACTAACATAGTATGTGCTGCCTGAAGAATGGTATATAGCAAAAGCAACA
This sequence comes from Agave tequilana, assembly GCA_038442645.1. Lineage (NCBI taxonomy): Eukaryota > Viridiplantae > Streptophyta > Magnoliopsida > Asparagales > Asparagaceae > Agave > Agave tequilana. The sequence goes on from JAVJIF010031973.1 coordinate 40,910, forward strand.
ACAAGCTATACTTTTCTTTAGCCTCCTTTTTCAACATAACCCATCATGTTTATGAGTGCATGGAAATTTGAGTGATTACTAATAAATGGAGTTCAAAGTGATACCGCCACCATTTTCCCATTCTTTTTCCAGTTAGCTGGCGTGTCCCCTGAGCTCATTAACAAGCTGATTCCAGAACACGTGAGGTGGCAAGCAGGTCTCAGTCTCTTCCATCCCGCTGGGACATAAACATCTGAGCCATCTTTGATGAATTGGAGCTAAAAGCAAAGGAAGCTTTCATTGTTTTCACGTGGTCTACCAATTGAGGTTGTTACTGAGCGGAGTTGCCAAAGTTAATGGAAGCTGCTAGTTTGAGGGATGGAAGTTATGATTCCATTCTGCCAACCAATAGTTCGAGCATTGTATATTGTATAATAGCTTTAGGATTCATGTGATGGACAGCTGTGAGTAGAAAGTAATGTGGGGTGTTCAGTTGAGGCGAGGAAGTGAAGTCTGGATGGAGAAAGGGGCACAGGCTTATTCGGAGTTGTGTTGTGGTTGTGTTCAGCTGGAAACTTAGAGATGTCTGCTATCAGGTACTGTTTCATCTTTTATATTTTTTCGCACTGTTCGGTTTGTGTAAATTTACATTCCTAATCCCAGAGTTTTGAAAAGCTGTGAAGCCTGGAAATGCAAATTTAGCTATGTCAAATTTGCTGTGTTTTCAGTAAAAACTAAGGTTTTCATGATGCGACCATGTTTTGGAGCATGAAGCTGTTAATTTGGAGAAGCAAGGATAGCAATCCCATTATGTATTCTTAATATATGTGATCTCATTCATGTCTTCTAAATTTCAGCCTTTGATCACCAGATTACTGTATCTGCCACCACAAGTTTTTGATTATGGTTAATTGCTCTCTTATGTTATTAAATAAAATGAATGACTTGTTCCTGAAGAGAGTGTGGTTCTCTGAATCTCTTGTCTGTTCTGATTTATTCCTGTAATGCTTCAGATGATTTGTTCCATCCTGGAGTCTATTTTATGCCTTGAATTTGCTAAATGTTCTGTGCTAATTACAGTGTAATTGGGCGTATAAATGCGGTAACCTTCAGCTTTGCTACATGCAGTTATCTCAGTTGTAACACAAGTTGGTTTTATAAAGAAGAGTGTGCGTGTGTGTGTGTGTGTGTGTGTGAGAGAGAGAGAGAGAGAGAGAGAGAGGGGTTTTAATACACATGGTGAGAGAGAGGGGTTTTAATAAACATGGTGTGACATAAGAGTTTACACGCTTACGGAAATACACTGTAGTTCATTCATATTCATGATTCAAGCTATTAATTATGATTTATATGTTTTAAAACTCGTGCAAATCAAATTTTATGCGAATAGAAATTTTTTAGCCCGCAAATTAAACAAATAAAAAAATTGGCTTTTAAGACTTACATATCATCTATTTTTAGAAGATGAGATGAAGATGTTAAAAAATTTTAATTCACATAAAATTTGATTCATATGAGTTTAGAACATATGGCTTTTTATTGTTTTGTTAGGAAGAAAGCTTAAATTTTGTTTCCACTTGGTAAAATTTCCTTTTAATGTACCAGTCCAATGAACAAAGATGTGTCTTTTTGCAGGTACCTCTGCACAAATAGAAGCTAGATAAATGGCCAAATAATTACTCTAACAAGCTTATCCACAGCACAAACCCCACAATTGATCAGTCTGTTACGCTGCAGCCTCCCTGGCACGTGCCAAAATCTGAATGAACATAACTGATGCCATGTTTGGTCCAAAAGTGACAAGCTCCTGATATCAAGATATGCAGAAATATCATGGTGCTTTTTGTTTGTTCATTCACATTGATGTTGATCTCTGAAAATTTGCCTGCCTCAGGCTCACTCACCACCATTTATCTCCTCACAGTATTGCTCCCTATAAAATAAAAGCACAAAAGGAGAATGCCCTTCCAATTTCAAAGGAAAATGGGGGCAGGATTTGATCCAGAGAAAGAGAGAGCTGTAGAAATTAAGATGTTGGAAGGGACAGGGTTTATAAAGGACTCTGACGTGCCCATTGACATGTAGCTGCAGGCTATGTCCTCTGCCTCTCAAACTCTCGACCTCTGTGATCTTGTATCTCTGAACCTGTCATATATTTTCAGTCTTTTTCTCACCAAGATAGGGTCAACTATGAAACACAGTTCTGAGTGCTCTTATTGCTCTGATTGTTGTTGTAGGGATTTTTCAGAGTTTCATCAATTTCTACTTGGAATCTCTCAGCTTCATCATCTTTAGAGGAGCCTCTGCAAGAAAAATTCATGATTCTGGTTTCTTCAAACTTGTGATATATTATCTTGTATAAATTTAGGGCCAAAGAAGGTACCCTTTCAAGTTATGATTTGGAAAAAACACGCGTATGAACGAATTAAATGGAATTGCATCATTAAGGCCTTGGGGTTTGGAAATATTTAGATTCGATGAATTTAGATCCTGATTTCAGTCAAATGAAAGAGCTTTGAAATGCAATCAATTTTATGAAAGTGGGTGATCATGCTAAATGAAGAGATTTGCAATGCAATCAAATGCTGACCAGGTCAAAGGTTGGGGGGCCTATGTTTTTCTCTATTTTATATACATGGGCAACTTGCAATATCTTATTTGTAGTTGGATTATTATTTGATTTAGACATGGTTTAGTTATCCAAGTAACATTGCAAGAGGGTTTAATTTGTCTTGCAACCAATAAAATATCATCGGTTGCAAATCACTGTTCGAATTAACATTACTCTTGGTTTGTAAAACTCTATTTAGTTAGCAGATAATCATTTGCTGATATGCTAAATGAAGAGAGATACTACTTATAAAACAAGAGATTTTACTTGTAAGTTAATCCGAACTCCAAATTTTTTAGTAAATGCAATACTAGAAATATATCAAATACTTGTAGATAGTATTAATAGTTGTAACTCCATTTTATGACCAACCAAATGGACTTACAAGGATCTCACGAAAGTTCTGCTTGTTTGGAATTTTTAATTTTAAAACACCCAACCAACCAGAAAAGATTTTTAAAAAAAAAAAAAAATCAAAGCAGGGATGCCACATTCAAGGGTACAACCTTCTTCCAAGAAGAATCTAAGGCATTTACAATATTAATTAATCTTAAGCACCAATAAGAAGACAGATTCTCTGATTTGATTAATAGTTTGCCTTTCCCCTAAAAGCACGTGCATAATCTGTTGGTCAAAATTGACAACACCATCAGTCCCTTTTTCTATGTTCCATCAATTGTCTCCAATGTTCTTGGTGTTTTACATATAAATAGAGAGAGAAGGGTTTGCCTCTGTGAACAGTTAAGAGAGAGAGAGCAGAGAAACAGAGAGATGTTGAAAGGGAAAGCATTGGTGAAGGACACAGACATGGAAGTGGAGATGCAGTTGCAGGCCATGTCATGTGCCTCTGAAGCTCTGGACCTCTTTGATGTCTTGGACTGCACAAGAATTGCCTCCCACATCAAAAAGGTATATACACAAACACATGTATGTAATCAATCAGAATGCAATTCTCACTTCTTTCAACACATTCACCTCTCTTTCTGTCATACATATTACTTGATTTGTTTCAGGAATTTGACATGATATATGGAGGAGGTTGGCAGTGTGTGGTGGGATCAAGCTTTGGGAGCTACTTCACACACTCTAAAGGGACCTTCATCTACTACTCCTTGGGCTCTCTCAAATTCCTCATCTTTAGAACAGCTTCAGCATAATTGTGCACACAGGAGTGGGGAGAACCAAAACACTGTAATAACATTGGAGTTTATTTCTTTTAATTGTTTCCTTATTTTTATTCAAGTTTTGGATGACAGATTAGGACTCTCCTTTGCAAATAAGTTGGGGAGAGCTTCCATGTAATACTTCTTGTGTACTTCTTGTGCACAATGTTTATTTACATGTATCAATTTTGAATGATTTGATCCTTAATCAATTTTGTATTCAACTTCAACTGAAATTGTCATTTTTTTGTAGCACACCCTTTGGCTACCAACATAATGTGGAGATATTTCTTTACATCATAGCACATTAATGATCTTGCATCATTTATTCATCACAAGTCAGCAGGCAGAACAAGTGAGGAGAAATTTTAAGTGCATCTTTTTGAAGGGAAATAATTAGTATATCAATCATGTTGTGATCTCTTGTATTCTTCCCTTTTGATTAGTGGATTCCTCTTGTTGTCTTCTCCCGTGGACGTAGGTCACATTGACCGAACCACGTTAAATACTGGTGTGCTGTTCTCCTTATTTCTATCATCTTATATTGCTATATTTCTCTCTTTATACTTGTTATCTCTTGCATTAGAAGCTCACTGTCAAAACAAATCACATGTTTAACTTATGCACGGATTGGTTCAAAACATATTGTTAAGACTAAAAAGTAGCATCAAGCTTCCTACATGATTGTAGATTTTTGACCTGATGTATAAGCCACTCTTCTATTTTGACAAAGACTGATCAACAACCTGAAACTAGAAGAGTTGAACAATAGTGAAGTAAGAGAGATGTTTAAAAGAATGTAGTTTCTATTGATAGCCATGACCTACCACCAAATAAATTGTTTTTCCATACTCTACAAAAATTCCATAAACACACAAATCTCTGGAAATAATGATCATATCACATCCCATGCAAATATGGATCACAGAACAGGAGTCAGCAATGGCTTATTGAGAACATGTGCCCCCAAATTTCCAAGAAACCAAGTTGGCCATGGCCTTTTCGAGTTTCCTTGGTGCCCAATCGCCAGCCCGATCGCCAAATCGGCCGTGTCATCGTCGTCGGTGACCTCACTGGGGGTGTTGGTGAACCGAACGCCGCTCTCCCCGCACATGCCCATATCAATCTCATTAACTCCGGCACTGTAGGATGACACTATCTCCAGCCTCGGCAATGCCCTGACCATTTCGGTGTCGGCATTGCCGATCACGGTTCGAATAGACGGGGAGTTCCGGCGAAGGAACTCTCTGCTGTCAGTGGAGCGCCGGGGACGGAAGAGGGTGAATCGCTTGTCGAGCTCGGATTCTGAGTATGGGCTCACTGGGAGAGTTAGCAGAACACCTAGTGACTCTCATTTTGCTTCTCTATTTTCTCTCTCTGCTCTCAAGTGTTTACTTTGTGGGCTGCTCTGCTTGTACTGGTTTATTGTTGTTCCAGCTTCAGAATGCTTCAGTTCAGTTGTTCGTTGTTCAGTTTTTGTCCTTTTTTTTTGTTATTGTTGGTGGTGGTGTGGTGTTTACTTTTTTGGGGTATTATACGACTTTTGTGTATTATTTTTTGCAAATAATGGTGTATAAGTTCATGATGTACCTGTATATTAGTATATCACACGAGTATGTAGATGCATACAAGTGTTTGATTAAATGAGAACATGGATTGAGTGTTGGAACTCTTTCTCAGGTATGTATCATATCATTATGATCTAAATATACTTAAAGAATAGTGGATAAAAAATCATGAGTCTCAAGATTGTTACCTCATTAGTCAAGTGGTCCAAACTTTTCTATTAAAAAAAGAAAAAAAACTGCTCAACTTGCACCCGAGGAAAGCTCTCAATAGATTCTCTGATTTAAGTCAGTTCTGAAGAGTTCAATTTGATCAAGACTTGCTGGGATTTTGGTAAAAATATTAGTATTTATTTTAAAATTATTCTTATTTATGTTTCATTCAGAAAATGACAAAATACATAATTTCCTCCAAACTCTTGAAAGTTTAAATATTATGCTTCAACCTTGCCACCAGATTTCCTTACATAAACACCGATATCAGCGTCTTTTATCTCCATGATATTAATGAGAGTTATGAAACTTGAAAACATTATGAGAAAATCATGTAGCCCATTACAAATTAAATCAGAGAAACTATTTTCAGAGATTTACAACTTAAACACCCTCACCCATAGATTGGGAAGAAGCAATCACTAGCAAACAAATTCCACAACCAGCTCCTCAACAAGCCCACACAAGATGAGCTCTTCAACTTGACTAACAGCATGATCAGTTGTAGATAGGGAGGGCAAAAACAGAGGAGGATAGAGTTTTTTAACTCTATGTCAGAGGTTCGATCGACTCGACCGACATACACAATTGAAATCGAAGACCACATTTGGTCGGCCGATCGGCCGGTCGACCAATATTTCCAATAAGTCCTGCAGTTGGGCGGTCGACCGCATACTTGGATCGGTCGATCGGTCGGTCGATCGGCCGATCGGCCGGCAGTCAGGTCAAAACTGTTTCTAGACCCGACCTGGAGCTAATTTGAGGGTTTCTTCTTCTCTCTATAAATAGAGGATGCGAACTCATTTTAAGATTGGTTGATTTCTGAGTGAGTTCTTGAGAAAACCAATTGTAATACTCATATAATCTTGTGTAAATCATCAATAAATCTCTCTCTTCTGTCCCGAAGATGTAGGCATCTTGTCGAGCCTCGTAAATCTCTATCTCTCTCACTTTATATGGGGTTTGTAACTAAGGTTGTGTGCTTTGGCTAGTTCTAAGGACCTCAACAAGTGGTATTAGAGCTCTAGGCAACGCTTGGATTTCGTTTCGTGAAGTGGATCTGGATTTGAGCTTGGATTTGTGGGTCTGAGACTTTGTAGGATAAAAAAAATCAGATTTTTATAATATTGGATCTCATCTTCAATCTTTTGGTGGAGAGATCAATTGAACGCTCTTCTTAGGGTTTCAATTGGAGGTAAAAATCTGAACTTTATCATTTGTAGTTTCACTCCATAGTTGTTCTGTATGTTTGGTTGAGAATAATTGGGAAATAATCGGAGAAACATCCAGTGGAGTGATTCTTTCGTTATAAAGAACATTCAGAATGTTCCTCACATGAAAATTGATGTGGTGAAGTTTGATGACACAAACAATTTTAGATTGCGAAAATGCAACGTAATAGATGCACTAAATGTAAAATTTGAAAGATATTTTTGAGCTTCAAGAGAGACTTGCAGGAGTAAATGAGAAGATTTGGAAGAAGGTGAATAGGACGACGTGTGATGTCTTTAGGTCTTACTTAATATAGGATCCAAAGTATGATGTGATGAATAAGACTTCTGCGAAGAAGATTTGAGAGACTCTCGCTAGTAAGTACTTGACGAAGAGTGTTAAAAACCGCTTGCATTTGAAGATGAGATCTTATCGTTTTCAGTTGAAGAGAGAACCCCATTAATGAATACATCAACATCTATACAAAACTTCCCATGGATTTGACAAACTTGGATGCAATGATTTATGATAAAGAAAAGGCGTTGATATTGTTGATTTTTCCCCTGATGAGGGAGACGAGACCTTTGTGCTTACATTGATCAATGGGAGAACATATCTTACCTATAAGGAAGTGACTTCTGCTCTAGTGAATATCAAACTAAAGAGGAAAGATAATGAGTGTTTTACTAGTGACACATCAGTAAAGGTATTTATCGTGAGAAAAAGTAGTCCAAATCAAAGAAGAGAAAATCAGCAAAAATTCAATTGGAAGCCATGGTTGGTAACCGCAAATTAAAAAACACATCAGTGTGCCTTCTGTAAAGAGAAAAGATACTGAAAAGTGATTATCCAAAGCTTAATAAGTTGAAAAAGAAGTCATGATCAGAAGCCAATGTCATGAGGCATATGGTAACGATTCTAACTCTTCTTACTTTTACTTTCTATTATACTATCAGGTTGTCATTCAGATGCGTCTGAGTAGGTGTTAGATAATGAGGAAAGATAATGAGTGTTTTACTAGTGACACATCAGTAAAGGTATTTACCGTGAGAAAAAGTAGTCCAAATCAAAGAAGAGAAAATCAGCAGAAATTCAATTGGAAGCTCATGGTTGGTAACCGCAAATTAAAAAAAGATCAATGTGCCTTCTGTAAAGAGAAAAGATACTGAAAAGTAATTGTCCAAAGCTTAATAAGTTGAAAAAGAAGTCATGATCAGAAGCCAATGCCGTGAGGCATATGGTAACGATTCTAACTCTTCTTACTTTCACTTTCTACTATACTATCAGGTTGTCATTCAGATGCGTCTGAGTAGGTGTTAGATACGTGCAGTGGCAGACGCAAGTGGGGGCGGTTGCCCACACTGAAATTTGCGTACATGAACAAGAATATGGGGTTGTCGGGTTTGTACAAAAATTTAGGTCAAGTTTTAACCGCCCGCCTGCCTTAAGGAATAACCCTAGTGATCCCCTCTCTCTCCCTCCTAGTGCCCCCACCCCCGATCCTCTCTTTCTCTCTCCCAGCACCCCCCACCACTCGATCCTCTCTCCCCCTCCCAGCGCGGCAGCGCCCCTACCGGTCACCCCACCCCCCAATCCCCTCTCTCCCCCTCCTAACACTGCAGCGCCCTCACCGGGCCGATCCTCTCAAACTATTTATTTTTAGAGCTATAGATTTTTAACAGGTAATTCAAATTCTTTTGCAGGCTATAAGAAGTTTTTTTTAGCAGGTAATTCAAGCTATAAAATATTTTTTTGTATGCTTACAACTATTAATTTTTAGAGATCACCGGCTGAGAAAATTTGAGAGTGGATCTCTACATTTTTGAAAATTTGAGGTAATTCAAGTTTTCAGATCATGTCTTTATCACCGTTCACATATAAAGTAAAATTGATGAGAAATCACTTGTGATTAGTTTTTTTGAAGGAAAATGTAATTGAAATTTATGAATTATGACGTAGATTTTGGGTATTAAGATATGTTAATGGATAAATTTGGCTGTCACATTCATTTAGATTTATGAGAGGATTAAGGAGAGTATTGTAATTTAAAATGATCTCTCCTCTATCTTTTTGGTAATATCGAAACTTAGAATGTGTTATTTAGTTTTATAAATTTTTCAGTTTTGGTTCATGATGTCTCCGCCCCCACTAAGTGAAAATCATGCGTATTCCACTAAATACGAGCTCTACCTACCACATGTCCCAAAAGGAAGCTGTTTGCTAGTTTTGAAGAGCTGGATGGCGGTTCGATGTCTATGAAAGATGATCACAGATACTGGTTCGTTGTTAAGGGTACAGTTTGTATCAGGATGTATGATGGGACATTGAGAGAGTTGAAGGAAGTGAGATATATTCCTCGTATGATGAACTTGATCTACGTTGGAGCTTTGGAAGCGGAGGGTCTCAGAGGGACTCTTGGAGAAGGCGTTCTCAAGATATCTAGCGGCTTGTTTGTTCTGAAGGGCATTAGACGCAATAACGTGTACTACTTGATGGGTAATGCGGTTACTGGATTGACGTCTTTAGGACAGTTAGATGGAGATTCTATCAGATCATGACATAGTGGGCACAAACAAGCAAGCTTGAAGTAAGATCAAGCATTGGGAGGTGCATCGACCTGCCATTGAAAGCACGTGAAGTAGTGTTCTGGACAAGAAGAAGGTGAAATTCGGTGCTGATACTCACCATTTGTATGGTTTTCTTGATTGTATTCACGAGGATGTTTGGGGTTCTACCAAGAATGCATCACTTGGTGACCATCAGTACTTTATCTCAGTTGTAGATGATTGCTCTAGGCGTTGTTGTGTATACCCTATGAGATAGAGAGTTGAAACCCTAGAGTTGTTGGTAAAGTGAAAGAATCATATGAAAAATCAGAAAGATAGGAAGATCAAGGTGCTCCGGTATAATCATGTTGAGGAGTACAATGATTCTTTCCTGCAATTTGGCCAGAATAATAATATTGAGACCCACTTCACAGACGAAAAAAATTGCATAGCCAGAGAGGTGAATCATACCTTACTGGAGAAGGTTCGGTATTTGTTGTCTAATGCATCGTTGGACAAATCATTTTGGGTTGCGGCGATTGAGTTGCTAGTCATCTCTTGAATAAGCTACCGACGACTACGATAGGAGATAAAGCTCCTTTAGAAATTTGATCAGATGAAGCTGCTCGTGATCATGATTCACGTAGAGCATTTGGTTGTCCGACCTATATTGATGTCAAGAAAGACATGTTAGACTCTAAGGTGAACAAATTGGTATTTTGGAATACAAGAAAGACTTAAAAGGTTACAAATTATGGGATCCGAAAAATAAAGAGTTTGTCTCGAGTAGCCATGTCACATTGGAGGAGGCTTCAATGGTGAAGCCTATCGTCTCCCAGCAGGTGGAGGCAATGAAGATCAAGTCAGAAGTATCACAGCGGGTGGAGGTTAATACTACTCTACATTGTCCAGTTGGTTCAGTATCGTTTGGAATTCTATCGGTTGTGACACATGGTAGAGATTGAATAACCGATATAGATACTAAGCATGTTGAAAAAGATGATTCATATGCAGTTAGAGGAACCAAAAAAAATCCACAAAGGTGGGTTATAAAGAAGCATGGATCTCATATTGATGAGATTCATATGATTCGACCAGTTGAGTTCGTTGCTGCAAAGAAAAGAATTGGTGAGCTCAGTGCAACTCATTTGAATGAACTACGAGAGGCTTGATCCCTTGGTAGAGGGTACGTAGGCAGCCGTGATGGCACAGCCATTTGGTGGTGCAGTCAGTATAAAGCTATTTGAGTTATTGGGTTCTCGAGAATTAGCAGCGGAAGCTGAAATTTAAACTTCACGTAAAGGTGAAGAGCTGTGATCTCGATGAATATTTGATCTTCCGATGAGAAGATAGTTGAGCTTACATAGGGGGCATGCATCCAGTTTGTTAAACTAAAGTTGGTTATGTGGTATGCTCTACTCAGATTTAGTTGGACCATCTTGAAACATTTAGATTGGAGTGCCAGTCAGTTGTTGAGTCAGTGTTGGCTTATGTTAGGGCTCTTCTTGAGGTCATTTGGAATGATATTTCATTCAATTGTTGAGTTGTAGACACGTGCGTTGTTCAGCTCATATAGTCCGAGGAGACGACAAACTCAATTTAAATGTCAACACTCAACAGCTCAGCCATCCAAACAGGATCCAATATGATTATTTGAAATCTATTGTAAGTATGTTGGTGATTTATTTGGAAACGTTTGGTCTGTTTGGCCAAGTCGAGATCGTGTGTCAATTTCGCCAGGAGTTCATTAGAGTTGGCTTAAATTTGAAAAATCTTCACCGAAATGGAGAATGTAGAGAAGGGAAAAGAAAAAAAGAAAAATAGAGTTTTTAAACTCTATGCCAGAGGTTTGGCTGACTGTGCGGTCGACCGACATGCACAAGAATTAGGTCGACCGAGCGGTCGACCGATATTGCACGAGGAAGAAGACCACATTTGGTCGGTCGACCGGCCGGTCGACTGACATTTCCTGTAAGTCCTACGGTTTGCGCGGTCGACCCGGTGGTCGATCACATACTTGGATCGGTCGATCGATCGGCAGTCGGGTCAGAGCTGTTTCTGAATCCAACCTGGAGCTGATTTGAGAGTTTCTTCTTCTCTCTATAAAAAGAGGATGTGAACTAATTTTAGGGTTGGTTGATTTCTGAGTGAGTTTTTGAGAGAATCAATTGCAATCCTCTTGTAATCTTGTGTAAATCATTAATAGATCTCTCTCTTCTACCCGTGGACGTAGGCATCTTGTCGAACCTTTGTCTCGCTCTCTTTGTATGGTGTTTGTAATTTAGGGTTGTGTTCTTTGGTTGGTTCTCAGGGCCTCAACAACAGCCTCTTTCACACACACCCAATTCACCCACACCACACCCCACATTGCATTCAGCATCACATCTCTGCATCTGAGATCTCTCTTCAGTTTCGCATAAATACCGTCTTTTATACTAACACCAGTAACATATTTACTGTAACCATTCAGTATCTCGATCCTGTTACTGATTTCATTCACCAACTGATCCAGAGACACAGCAGCTACCAAACTCCACAAGCTTGTTTGCAGCACATGGTGATTTTAAACCGCTGCTTGGTGCCGTTTTCGGATCATTAATTCCTTTGCACAATCTAAGACGAGCTCAACATTTCTTGTTCCAGGCTTGAGAATGCCCTGACAATTTTTATGGTGTATGGTTTGATAGCAATCAAGTCTGAAAAGCACTTGTGCATGGCTGATGAAGGACTGGTTTCTCAGAAGCAATAGTTGGATATCGTGTTCGATTGCTTTAATTGATGTTTGGATGTTGGCTTTGTTACTTGGAAACGGAGAAGAATCTTGTGGTCTTGAGCTTCTGTTACATTTGCTACTCTTCACCACAACTTCACAAAAGAGCTTCCACTCTTTACTATGGAATTTCCTGCAATCAGTGGCGAGCCTTTAGTTACTTGATCAGTCAAGTATTTCATACAATAGAGAGTTTCTCTTTTGTCTTTTTTTCTTTTTTAAACAGAACAGGAAAAAGAAAAGAAAAGAATAAAATAGGCCAGCTTGTGAAATTTTCCACATAGAAACAGATGTTTACCTCTGTTGTAAGGTGTGGAATTCTTCTCCAGTTGTTTTCGGGGCGCATCAACGCGCAAATTATAGATTTAGTTGGTTTCTTTGACATTACCAGTCTATACGAGAAAAATATTGATGAAATGCACAATACAGTTCAGAATCAAGGAAATATGCAGCTGACTTGAGCATGAGAAAACAATTCTAATAATGGATTTATCTCTGAGAAATCACAAAGTTCCTTCATTTGTTGCAAGATGTCTAGTTTGTTATGTGCCTAAGAAACAAACAGTTCAGAAGCACAAGTAAATAGAAGGGAAAAGGACTTGCCACTACTTTGATGTCCATGGATTTTCTGACTGGATTCACTTCAGAGATCTTCTTTATCTTCACAAGATTAGTAAAATTTTAAGGAACGTGTTTCAAAGAGGCCGGATTCTGCTTTCTTTACGCAATCGCTCCTCTAGAAATAATGAGCTGATCATTTGATGAGAAACCAGTCTTTTGTGCTCCTTCCTCAATCAGATTTAGCTGGTGCTCTCGATACAACTTTGGCCTGAGATCTTGAAACAGCAGTAGCCTTAACTCCTTCGTGTCTCCAGTTATCCTTTTATTCAAAGAGATTTTGACCTCTCATCGTGTACCACTTTCCTCTGCTGTTGTTGGCCAACAGAAGCAAGATGTAGTCTTTTGACACGATACCACTTTATCCGATCTCTTCGTGTTCTCCACTTCTTTTCTCTCAGATTTTCTCTATAACAACTGCACATTCCCACAAATTGTCTCTTCTGGAATCAGGCTCATAGCTCGGCTTTTCTTCAAAACAAGAACTTTATCAGATTGAGGACCAGAACAAGACAATTGTGTAGTTCTCATGGTTTCACATTCATTGATTTCATCACTCTCTTGTACTTTTTTTTATTTCACAATCTCAACAATATCCTTTACTGTCTTTGTCCTATGCTCTGGATTCTTCTCAATCCATGAAAATTTTCCTGTCTTGTGTTCTTTTCTTGTAGGATTCTCAGTCTCTGAAGGAACCTTTCTTCCAGTCCCATGAGTTTTGCAATCAAATTCAGTCCATTCGCCTTCTTGAGCTGGGCATGGAGATCACCGCTCATCGCCCAGCTCATTAAAACCCCCAGTGATTGGCTTCTTTTCTTCATTGTTGGAACCAACTCCAGTGTGTTGACTACAACTGCTCTCTCTGACCACTTTCTTCAATTCACCAATGTAATTAGACAAAAAACCACCCATGGCAAGCCTCTCAAATCTCTCAGAAGTACCCATTAGTCCAAAACCAACCTCTACCACTTCCAATTCTCTTTCTTTAGCCATCTCATGAGACATCATTTTTTATGCTTCTTTAGCCTTTTAAGTGCCATCATGGACTATTGGAGATCAAAAGCACCTCTTAATAAATCTTTCATGATGTCCTTCGATCTGCCATCAAAATTTGGGGCCTTTGGCCATGAATTGTTCATCTGGGTCAGCTTGTGAGCTTCCCTAGAGATATCCAACAGCTTTGTTTCACTATTTTTATCATCACCCATGGTTAGTTGTATGGCCTTTTTAGGCCATAGTGGCCTGTTCAGGTACCAAATGCAACTTAAAAGAGTAGATCTCAGAACTGATATATTGATGCATGTTACATATCAAGAAGAAACTGAGAAGAACAAAGAACTGATAGCAGAAATTTATTAAAACACATGGTTAACTAACAACACTTATGCATTATGTGATACGTAAAGACAGGACACAAGGACTCATACATATAGAAGACATAATAAGACCCAAGAAATCATTTACAGGGCTCATTAACTTGAAATTTAAAGAAGAAACGAGAAGAGAAGTGTGTGCACCTTGAAATGTGAAGGATGTGAGAAGCAGGAAGTAGATTAATGATTCATGGGGAGAGGGTGAGAAATTGAACACAATAAGGGTTTTAGAGGAGAGGAACAAGCAAGTGGCAAAGTGTGTGCAGATCAGTGAGGAAAATTCTGCACAACTGTCACTTGGGGTACATTGACTACTCTCCATCTCATGGGCATTGAATGTGGCTGGCTGCTTGTGACTTTGTGGTCTGGTCTGTCTGCACACTGGGGCTCATTAACTTGTGATTTAAGTTGGTGGGGTCAAGTCAGGTGATGTTGTTTTACCTATGATATTAACAGTAGACAAGTGCATCATGATATTGTGGTGTTAGACTTAGAACTTGATTTGATTAAGGAATCAAGACTTTCTTCTCCATTTTCTGGTTATGGTGTTTTGCTGTTAGTATTTACTCTGATTTAAGAGACAAAATACAACTCAGATTTAACGAAACAAATTACCATTCTTCCAAAAAAAAACTAATAAAAGAGTTGGTAAGACGTGTGAATGTGCGAAAAGAAATAACTGGTTCAAACCATGTGTCAACCAAAGGTATTCTGATGAAACTCAAGCTACAAAAACCTCTCTTTTTGGGAGATTGGGGCTAAATTTTTGAAGTGCAAACATCTCTTAATGCAAATTTTATAAATCCTCTCACTAAGAGACCGGAGGTATGTCTTGAACTTGTGAGTCCACGTATTCAAGACTTAAACATCACTGATAAGCAGTAAGCATGCAAGCATCATTTTTAACATCTGAGTTACTGTCATTTCCACAACCACATGCAATGTTTCCATCTGGTCATAATATTGTGTCACTGAACTACGAACTTATAACTCAAATATAAGTAATGAACTTAAAAATCGAAGAATTTTCACTGTGCAAGAGAATTATACTCAAGTTTCAGATTTGCTGATCACAGAGGTTCTATCAAGGTTGAAGGTTGCACTTACAAAGTCGATAACAAAGCACACATGAACAGCATAAAATGGGGGAGATACATGGAGAACCAATTTGTCGAACTAATTATATCTTGCCACGTGGACCAAGCTTGGGTGGCTGCTGAGGGCCTTTCTTGATGGGCAGTATGTCACCTGAGGCTGTCGAGCTGAGGTAGGCGAGCGTGGAGCCTCCCCCGAGTATCAAAAACTTGAGCAACAAACCCCTCTTGGTGAAAGGAGCCGCGAACGTCTCAAAGAACTTGCTCTGCATTCAGATTCCAGATGAAAGTTACAGAAATTAGGCACTTAAAAGAAATTATGTTCACAGGGAAAACAAAAACTTGGCTTGATATAGTAAATACTAAAGTATATTTAAGAAAGTCTGAGTATTTAAATATGTCATGCTAAATGATACATATGAACATTATACATAAACTTATTTGTTTTTATTCACTAATAACCTACTTTATGACACCTAGTTACTTAGCCCACACTCTCTGACAACTAAATCCCCCACATGTTACATGACCATCTAGAAACTTAATTAAGTTATGTTGATGATGATATTTAGAATTATTATCAGCACTCCATCCATATCACGCGTAATAAAAAGAACAATGTATGAAGTTTTGCGCAAATGACTAATATTTGTTGTATTTTATTTCTTGTATTCCCACCAATGGCACAGGGTGGCACAGTGGCGGAGGCGCCCTCAGCCCTCCTCTCTCGATCTCTGATCTTCTCGACGCCCTTAGCATCAATCTTATTTTATTTCTTGTATTCCCACCAAAAATTTTGTTAAAAGATTCGATTTTTAATGATTTTGGATGGAAAAATTCATTATTTGTTGCACTTAATATGTGAGACCTTTAGTGTAATATCAAGAGAGATTTGGGATCTGGAGACACAATTTCCTTCCTTTTTCAGCAAATTCTCTCATTGAATTGGGTGAAGTTTGACATTTTGTTTTAATTCCTGATCTATTAGTTTTCTTTTTTGTAATTTAGATCCTTGCAATATACTTTCATGGAATTGATTCTGACAAATGGGTTTTTTGCAGGGGAGCGCAAGGATCCTCACTGGTTCTTGTCTCCTCTATTTTCTGCCAAAGCACAACCCTCCTCTCTCTATCTCCATCGGCCTCGGGGCTCAATAAGTACTCAATTTGTTCTGTTGTTATAACTTGAACCCTGAGTATAATTGTTGTATTGGTAATTGGGAATTCATGCTTCTAATGGGAATTGGGAATTGAGATTTTGTAATTGAGAATTCATGTGTTTATGTTGTTGAATTGGGAATTCATGTGGTTGTGAATTTATCTGATTGGAAATTTATCTGCACAATTTGATATGACGATTAGATAAGCTATAAGTGTGTGTAATTTGAGGACTGATGTTGCATTGCATGCTTTATTTGCAGAGGGATCTGCTTTTAAGAGGCGAAAAAGAGTCTACCATTTATAGACACAATTTAGACTAAGTACCATGCTTCTAATTGAAGTGTTTGTTTATTTTGTGAAGTCGTTTTTATGCAATAGAATATCGATTGGGAGATTTCAATTTTGAGACCCCTTTCTTTCTCCTAGTCTTTTAGAAAGAAAATCATTACTATTTAGTATTAAACGTCTTTACAAGTTTGTGCAACCCCCCCCCCCCCCCCCCCCCAACCCACCCAAAAAAAAAAAAAAAACCACACACACACTCTGAAACCCTGGCTATGCCATTGCGTGCCCATGTCAATCTTGTTGTCTCTGGCATTATAGGATGACACTATCACCAGCCTCGGCAATGCCCTGATCATTTCGGTGCCGGCATTGCCGACCACGGCTCGAATTGACAGTGAGTTCCGGCGGAGGAACTCTCTGTGATCAGTGGAGCGCCAGAGACGGAAAAGGGTGAACCGCTTGTCGAGCTCGGATTCTTAGTAGTATGGGTTCATTGGGAGAGTTTGCTGAACATCTAGTAACACCATTTTGCTTCTCTATTTTCTCTCTCTGCTCTAAAGTGTTTTGTGTGTGGGTTGTTCTACTTGTATTGTTTTATTGTTGTTTCAGCTTCAGACCACTTCTGTTCAGTTGTTAATTTATGACAGTCTCACACCAAAAGAATATCGAAGACACAAAATAAACACAATCTGACAAATGCTAGTGTATCCATAATGTAGTTTTTAGTGATAAATTACCTGCAGAAGTATGCTCTTTTACAAGTCCATATTGAACCTTTGTATTTGTTCATGTGAATGCAGAGTATAGAAGCAACATGAAAAATCTCTGAACTGTCTAATAACACAATTAACAAGGTCTGAACTATGAACCTCCTCTATGCAAAGATAAACACTAAATTTATGGGTATTTGACTCAGTGTGTACATTAAGCTAGCATACTACAAGCCAGTATTAAGAATCAGAGACCACATCACAGGATTCAAACTTTCAAACTAAGAAATATCACATATAAGCACACTCTTATAATCTACTTGCCATTGGTCAATAATTGTGCTACATGTATTCAAGGAAAATTATAGAATCAAGGAATAGCATCATGGGCATCTGTCATTGCATGAATGCAAGAAAGAAACAAGAAAAGGGGGCCAGTATGATCCAATGCATAAAAATGTTTCTTTCTTTTTGGTAAAAACAGCGAAAATAGTCCCCGCGCATACCATTAAGAATACTTTTAAGGAAATGACTCAAGCACATGAAAACAACAGATCACCATAAAACTATTTGATAGTTAATGCAGTATCCCTTACAGAAGGGAGAAAGATTGCTAATAGTTATCGCAAATTGAGCAAATGTTGAATTCGTTGAAGATTAAGAGAGCATGAGAGCTGAGAATTATGGTCCAGGATAGTTTCTACTAAAATTTGCTCCCATTTTTCACTGAACCTTTCTTTACATTAACTTACTCTTGTCCTGTATCTGATTTCATTTGCTTTCAACCTATAGATAAAGACCCAGAGATGTGTTTCAATTAAATTGGGATAAAACCAAAAGTGAATGTTACCCTGGATCAATTTTATATTAACTGAAACAAGACGGAGTATGGAAAATAACTCAAGGATTTCCCTATATAGTCCCAAAATTCTTCCTTAATTTGATATCTTGATGGGAATCGGATGGCTCAGATTTAATGGTATTTATTTAAATTTGAAATTTAGAGTTGAATTTAGATTTGAATGATTTGATTTGACATGATTTAGATTTTTATTTAATGTTAAGATTTAGGAATTAATTTAGAGTAAATTTGAGAAGATTTGATCCTATTAATAATTGCACGTGTAGTGCACGTTTTGTAGGCTATATATAACTATGTAATGGACTTTGAAAATTAACAATGATTTAAATTAAAATTTATTTCCCAATGAAAATTTGTGTTGTTTGAATTATTCTCATGAATTAATCAAACCAGACGATGATACCGAGGTCCGGATTGCGATCCATGATTATATCCATCCCCTAAAATCCTTGTTTTTCCTCAATTCCACCAAACTCCCACCACAAAATCCTAAATTCCCCTTCGTCCTTCATCAATTTTGGTATCAGAGCCGAAATTTCTTGAAAAAAAACTGTTCATCATCTCTCCCCCGGCTTTCACCTGCAAGCTTTAGATCCATGACATCGCCACCGCCACAATGACTCCATTGCCTCCACCTCATCATTGTCGTCGCATTACTGTCGATGCCTCCATCCCATATTGCTCAGTTTCCACCAAGTCCTCATCGTCATCGTTGAGATTTCTACGCCGCCATGTCGATGAAGATTGCCTCATCCTCACTCTTTCGATCTTCTCCGCCCTTCCCCTCATCTTCATGTCCTCAAAGAAATTTTTTATCGTCTTCATCTTACCTTATTACTTACCATTATATTAATCAGAGATGAATATTTTCAAGTCGGGGAGAGTGATGGAAATCGAATGACTCAGATTTACTAGTATTTATTTAGATTTAAAATTTAGATTTGAATTTAGATTCGAAGAAGATTTGATTTGATTTGGCATGATTTAGATTTTTATTTAATTTAGATTTGAATAAATTTTGTTAAAATTTAGGAGTTACTTTAGATTAAATTTGAGAAGATTTGATCATATCAATTATTACACGTGTGGTGTACATTTTATAGGCTATATATAGCCATGTAGTGAACTTTGAGAATTAATGATGATTTGAATTATAAATTATTTCCCAATGAAAATCTATGCTGTTGAAATTAATCTAATGATTAATCGAATCAGACGGTAAAGCTGAGGCCCGGGTTGCAATCCGTGATCATATCCAACCTCCAAAATCCCCGTCCTTCCCCAATTTCACTAAATTCTCACCACAAAACCCTAAATTAATTCCCTTCGTCCTTCATCATATCCACTCTCCACATTTTTTTATGTTTTTATCTAAGTAATCCATGTAAATTCTTGAAAAGATTAATTAATTTGCTACAATTGTCGATAAACTGCGATCCAGTCGGAGCATCATTAGTTAAGTATAGTATACCGTAAGGAATGCTCCAAACAATTTAACGTAACATAACCAGCTACATAACAAAAGTATTCTACAAAGTCCCAACAAAATTGTGCAACTAGAAAAGGAGTGGCCTAGTGGTTAGTTCATGATACTAGATTGGATGATTAGGGAATATAGGAGTTTTCATATTCTTCTCGACAGTTAAAGCTATTGATCAAATAAATTAAGTTTATGATTTATTGGGTAAAACTGGATATGAGTCTTGCAGAATATATTGTAATGAATTCGAGAAGCTGTATGTTTTCCAAGTAACCATGTTTTCTGAAACAGAAATCAAAAGATAAAACCATCTCACAAGATGTAATCCATGCAGAAGCTGATTAATCAATTGTCAAAATCTTCTATCTTCATTTTCTTGGAAGGGGAGAGAAGCCATCCAACTAGGGTTGTAAACACATGCTCTTTTCTAAGAATCAAGGTTAAGTGGTTAACCTAATAGGGTGTAGGCCAACAATGTATCGGGTGTATCGAGCAATTTTAATACTCCCTCACATTTGGATCTTTGAGCCAGTGAAAAGATGTAAATCAGAGTAAACGAGGTTAAAACAAATATATCTGAATTGTCAATGATGAATCTGAACCAAAGACCTCTTGAACCTTGATACAATATCACTTGCTACTTCGCCCATAAAAGGATCAAGATTCTTTACCAACTCAATTCTAATTTGTAGGCATGCCTATCCAAGAGACAATCATATGGGGCCTTTTATGCATTACATTATTGAAAAGGTCTGAGCTCCGCTCTGTGTACATAATTTGTAACTGAGTAGGTAAGGTACTTCTCCAAATCATATCAAGCAATCCTATACACTCACTCAATGCATGAATTAGATTTCACTACTAGTATTTTGTATAGAAGAACATGGTCAAGATAAAAATTAGAACCAAAACAAAATCTGTCGATAAGTTGTGCAGATAACTGGCTAATAAAATGGTTAAAATTAGAGTAATCTATGATCTCTACAGATCTCCTGCTGGATATGTTTAATGGAAAATAAATATATACTGATCAAAATAAATTAAATGAGCCAACAAAATTGAGATACCTGAAGTGGGTTGTAAGGAGAAGGTGCATCAGAACCGTACAAGTCCCACTGACCAGTTGTGTTGCCAAGGTCTTCCAGATCAAAGTAGACGCTCTTGTCGCCGTACTTAGCCACCACAGCACCAGTGGACCTTAACAAAAGAATTCAACAATATTGAGCTCATGGATTCACAATCATGAATCATCAACTTTTATCTACATGATGTGAGTTGCTAAGATCAGACCAGAGCACAGTACCTGATGTTAGAGCGTGCCGCAGCTCGGCGAGAAGACCGGACTGAGAGCTTGGTGCCGTGCAGGGAGCATACGCCAAGACCCTTCACGGTCACAGGTTGTGCAACAGCCATGGTGGTTAGAGATGCCATTGGTAATTCGGCGTCACTGCTTTCTCGCTGCCTTCTCTGTTTCTGATTGCTAATGCTCTCCTCTTCTGGTTAGCTACCTGGCCACCTCTAAGATTTGAAATGTTTGGGTGTGATTTGTTGGCGAATCTAGCCCAGACACGTGGCAACTTGGCGTGGAAGAATATCCATTGAGAGGTCGACAGTTGGAACCCTATGATAACCTTATCCTTGTTTGATTCTTTTGAATAATATGTAAAATATAAATCAATGGATCAATCAATAAAATGGCATAACTTGTTGAAAGTTGAAACATCCCACCTACAGTAAAAAATATTCTGAAACAAAATAACCTCCTACACTAAATCATGAAAAATCTATCATATAAACTTGTACAAGTGTAACAAAATACTACCTGAGTACTCAGATTACAACTGCAAGTACGCTGTTCTAGCTCATTTGTAGTTTCAATATCTAGGCTAATACCTTAAACAAAATGTACTCGACAACCACCTTGAAATGAAACATCCCTATCTGAGAAATCGGCGAGTAAAATAATCCACCAAATTTTGCATAGGTTGAGCTGCAATTAACTTCGTTTTGTTTTATATGCAGTAACTGAGAATTCTCATTTTTCAAACACTTAAAAGTAGGCATGAAAGCCTATCAGTTCGATATCACAGAGCCCATTCGAGCAAAGTAGCCGTCTCACAAGCTATGAAGCAGACTAATGATAAAAGATGGTTACCTGCACTCTTAAATCTCCCCAGTATATGATCAGCTTAATATTTTTTCTGTTATGTAATGTGAGAGGGAATCACATCACTCATAGAGACCACCACTTCAGCTCCTCACTGGCGAAGGGGGAATGTTACATACACACTCACAGAAACCTAACTTCTAATAAGAAAGAAGATGTATTGTTCTCATTAACTCTCACTGTATTATAAAGATCCAAAATGTTTTGCTCCAATTACATTTTGCTCCAGGTCTCAGTCAAGTTGGATTTATTACAGAGTGAGAAATTAACACAGCAAAATCGAGAAATTACAACTTTTGCAGAGTTGTTGGAAGCATATCCATGTTCAACGCATCAGCTCATGCGAGTGACAGCCGCATGTATGGCATCTGCAAGATGGGGAACAGTCCTTGAGCTTAAACCTGCCATGCTGATCCTCCTGTATACAATCAAACAAGATGTTCAATTAAACTTGAAATAGATTTAATAAACAACAGTAAGCAACAAGACCGCTGTATTGCCAACATTAATATATGGTCTAGAGTTCCAATCTGACAGATTAATTAGCAGTTGCCAATGTTGATGATCATATCATCCATGATATAAAAGAGTAGATGGAAAGCGTTACTCGCTAATATTCAGGATTTAAGATATACCACCAGGATGATACTCAAGGACTGTAAGAGGCAACCACACCTCATCATTTTTTTCACACACGACTGTGACAACAGTGTTAAGTTACTATGTAGAACAAGATAAAAATAGCTTCAACCAAGATACTTGAGGGTCATCCTTACCCGTCAGAAGTCATGTAGATGTGATATTCCTTTGTCATGAAGGCAACTTGCTCAGTATTAAGCCCTGTGAAAGTGAACATTCCAATCTGCTTAATGATGTGACTCCAGTCACCAGGTGTTCCTGCATAGCCATAATGGAAGTCCATCAGCTAAATGAAGTATGAGAAGAGAGACATTTTTACATCTGCATCTAAACGCTAGACCAAACAACTGAAAATTGGACATCTTTCTAGTGCCCTACTCAATGATTGTATACATGGGTAAAAGAAAATGGTCAGCAGAATAGAACTCAAGGGTTAGCACTAACAATATAAACTGATGAATAGGCATGCCATACCATGATTACTCAAGGTGACATCCAGGAGATGTAAAAATGAAACTTCTTCGAGTCCGTCCCCCCCCCCACCCCACCCCCCCCGGCCCCCCTTTCCTTATTCTCAGTATACCAATTCTACACACCTTTTAGGTTGCTAAATTCCTTCTTCTTTTTTTTTTTTTTTGGGTGGTGGTGCTGGTGGTGGGTTTTCTTTATTTCTTTCTTTCTTTCTTTTCTTTTTTTCTCTCTTTTTTTTTTTTTTTTTTTTTTTTTTTGGGGGGGGGGGGGGGGGGGGGTTTGGAATTGTTAAATCAATAAAGCACAAAATAGTGAATCTTTAATGCACTTGTGCATAAAGGCTGATGGCGACGAAAACATTGTGATCATGCAGGACTCTGCATACTGTCACTGTTTATTTTTACTTTATCCACAGTAATCATAATGAATATTTGGCAACGAAAACATTGTGATCATGCAGGACTCTGCATACTGTCACTGTTTTTTTTTACTTTATCCACAGTAATCATAAGGAATATTTGGACTAAAGGTGGAGTGTTTTGACCTGTATATTTCTAAATAACGAGAGAAAGCAACAATGACACTATTGAACAAGGAACAAGTTTATTTAATGAAAACAGTAAGGGGGGGGGCACGGCTACCTCGTGTTTGTAAAGCATCAAAAAGCTGTTGACGCATGCTGATTATCCGATCAGCCATGGCTTTCAACTCAATGGTCCATTCATTGTACATTGCACTAAATCAAGGATGCAGCAAACATCAGTTACTTAGCACATAAAATTATGCCAAGAAATGTGCAGTTACATTAATAGAAGAATAATAAGAAACGGTTTTATTTTTTTCCAAAAGGTTTTGGAATTTGTTAGAAAAATAGAATAGATAAAATGAGAGGCAAGTCCTGTAAGTCAAACAAACAAAAGCAGTTTGGACATGGCAAGTTGCCAACATACCTGATTCATATCTGCAAACATCAGTATGAAAAAACAAAGTAGCAGAAGTATGTACCTAAAATTTAATATAGACAAAAGCTATCTTATGGTCAAAATTAGAAGCCAGCCCATTCAAATTAGATCCTTTAAAGACGGTCCGAGATTTCCTCCACATCAACACCAAAGCAGAGGCATTTACTTAAAAATTAAAAGTTGATTGACTCTGTTCCTTGATAAATTAGAAGCCCCACTTTCCATGTTACTTCCTTCAATGATGGACAAGTTAAGAAGCCACACCCATTCATGTTAATCACACCAAAGACGGACAGGAATTCCACCACCGCCACCATCTAAGCCTCTGGCCCATCAAAACATGGCAGGAGTGAACTCCTATTACTGGTCCCATGGAGCTAAAGTACATGATCGGGTAAAAGGTTGACAGACCGAGAAAATAATAATCAGGTCTGAAATTGACAGTTAACATATGATCAAAGTCTAGATTGACAGAATATCATTGCTACACAACTATGTCTAGTTGGCGGGTAAGGAATGTACCTTTTCTGATCACACTGTCTACCAAGCAATGAAAAAAAGTCTTTAGAAGCGGCTACATGAATCATTTTCCTCCATTCCTCTGTTTGTGACCATCTCCTTTGTTAAATTAACAATTATCATATCTTTTTTTATGACTTCTATCGATGTTAGTTTGACCGTATACGTTGATTCGTTAGCTACGGTTCTATCATCTATGATTGGCGTGTTTGTTGGCCTCCATTGCACATGCCCAAACAATCTCAATTGATACTTCCCCATTTTATGGGTCACATCTTCACTATCTGATGAATGGTTAATCAAAATAGTGAAGTGGTCAATCTGAGGTATTTCTCGACCATCAATATGTGCTATATTGCTCATCTCTTCTCACAATTCTACTAAACTTACACCCTATAAATTCTGTTTTAGTTGTACTATTCTAGATCTTTTAGACATCAAAACTTTTCTCCACCTTTTTACTCTGGAAATTATCTCCCCCCAACTCATCAACTAATACTATCATCAACAAAACATTATGCATGGGACTATGCCTAGTTAGTACATCCATAATTATGCAAATTTATAAGCAATAAATGTTGGTCCTTGCTATATGTATGACTAGCTATGTCTCCATCCAAATGTTCTCACCTGATTTATCCCACTGCATCATACATATATCTAGATCACATCAATGTACCTAGTAAATATACCCATTAGATACTTATGTCTTTCCCAAATTAACCACATCTCTAGGGACATAACTATAATCTTTTCCTAAATCAATCAAACCATGTGCAAATCTCTTTTCTCCTCCCCCTATCTCTTGAACAATCATCTTAGTAAAATAAATAGCTTAAAGAGTTCAGATGGGTGACCAACCTTTCTGGTCATATGGTATGCACTTGGGGGTCAACAATCCAAAATTTCTGGAATATACTCAGCGAAGAGAGAAGAAAAGACTTGATATAGAAGGGAACTTATAAACAAAAAAGGCAAATGAATTACAAGCAAACTTAGTTTGCTACCATTTAAATAAACCGAGTTTAATAAACTGTTTTACTGAAT
The DNA here is from genome assembly GCA_038442645.1 of Agave tequilana. Classification (NCBI taxonomy): domain Eukaryota; kingdom Viridiplantae; phylum Streptophyta; class Magnoliopsida; order Asparagales; family Asparagaceae; genus Agave; species Agave tequilana. The sequence continues at coordinate 66,356 of JAVJIF010031973.1, forward strand.
TTTAATACTATTCAAAGAGCAAAATAGTGATCTGTGTAGACCTAATACCTGTCCTTAAGAATGGTTGCCACGATGGATGCTCCATGAATTGGAGGATTAGAATACATAGGCCTAATAACAAGCTTCAGCTGACTCTCAACTCTACCTGCCACATCAGCACTACCGCAAACCTGTAGGGATCGATGTCAATTAGATAAGACAAATAAATAACACAAATTAAAGGCAAAAACAGACTAGAAATAGAGGCTCATCAAACAAAAAATAGAATGCTTTTAAAAGGGCTCAACCAAGCAGGAGAGAACTAGTTTAAACAGAATTCTTTCAAATAATTTGAAAGCAAATAAACTAGTATCCTTTAGGATTTACGTCAAACAGTTCCATGGGCTTGGTTTAATTTTGCCAGAAATGGTGGCAAAATTTAGAGGGTTAACATAAGCTTGACATCTAGTTGTGAAATTTTGTGAAACCTTTCGTAGAGCCCTGTGCTGCAGATACGCATACGCATCCCCTCATCTGAAGTAGATGGTCCAATGCAACAACATAAACATCCATTAACTTCGTGGATAGTTATGATTATTTCCAAATGTAATGTGCGGGACTGGCGGGGCGCGTGTGTGGGTTAGGATAGAAACATTGGGTCGCCCACTAAAAAAAGTGGATGAGAGGGATCCAAATCACTGAATAGCTCACCTCACTTTGTGAATATTTAGATAATGGCAAATTGGTAATGAAGATGATGAATTCTAAGATAATTTTGAATTGGATCACACTTTGTCTAGTTTCTAAACAGAACTGGAGAAGACTGAGCCAACAAACCATGAGCACAATAGGAAATTTACTACCTCTTAGAAAAAAATTCTCGTGTATATTTTGCTCACTAAAATGAAGAGATATTCACTTACTACCACAAACTATTCTGTGATTGTTAAGCTGTACAATGATATGCGGGCAAAAGCACATTAGATAAGCTTATCAAATAATACATCAAAAGTATTTTAGAATTCTCTTCAAGCATAAAGCATTAAGAAATGGGAAAATCTTCAATACTTTTACTCTATGTTGACCAACATGCCCTTAAAATGCAAATAAGTGTGTCTGAATCTCTGAACACTAGGTTTTAATCACCACTGATTACATCCAGTACTCAGAGTTCAGCTCCCCTTGAGCTTTTTTGGCTACTGTTTGAGGAAGTAGTGAAAAGTGATTGATCTTTCACTAGTTTCTATGTTCCCACAAGAAGGTAACAAAGAACATCACTTTGTCTGACCCTGCCACATAGTGTGTGCTACTACGCCCATCTTTCTCATATTGCACGGAGGAGGGAAGAAAGTAATGGGCTTTCCTCTCTAAAGAATTTGGACCATTTTGCACCCTGTTTTTATTTTTTTAACGAATCAAACTTAATTGAGGCAATGAGTTTGGTGACTGGAGAATACTTTTCTGGTTTCTCCATAACGTAGAGGGCGGTAGCTTTAGTGCTGTCCATGCATTATACATTTTGCCAAACAATAAAGATTGCAACATGAAGAAGCTTCGCTTGCTACAGATACAACAGATCCATAGGTTAAATAACATAAAGAGCAATTACTTCGCCTGTAGAAATTACATACTATAAAGAAAATTACTCTGTATTCCTATATTTATTCAATGGCATTCAACAAACACATGTATAAACAAAGTCAACAACAAAAGACAAAAAGGGCCTACTACGCTACTCAACCTTACATAGCTCTAAAAAAGTGGTGAACATGAAAAACATCCGATAACGAGAGATCTGCAACAGAAGTGGGATGATCTGACAAGAACCAGTGCTCAAGTGGAGCAGGTATGAGATTAGAGTGACTAAAACGGTCAAAAGGCCTAGGTAAACTATCCTGAAAAACGCCTTGGCATTCTTTATGTAGCATTATGTAACATTGTCATGGTTAAATTAAGGTAACATAAACAAGATGCACTTATAAAAAGATGGCCCTTCGAATCAGAAGCTGTTATATGGATGCATGTATTTTCATAAGAAAAAGGCAAGTCAGACAATATATAACCACCAGCAAAGAGCCGCACTGGAAACTAATGACTACCTAAAAATATTAGAAAAGTTAAGGGGTTAAGGTGGTCAGAGATTCATACAATGCTGAGTGCACCAACACGTTCTCCATATAAACCCATATTCTTTGCATAGCTTTGAGCTACAAGGCATTCTCCACCATCTGCAACAAACATGCGAACAGACTCTGCATCTGTGTCCAAACTTCCACTAGCAAAACCCTACAAAAGATGTACACGTGTAATTAGAAGTAAAATAGAGAGAGAACACAAAGAAAGAGTTCCACTCTTTGAGCAACTTATCAACCAGGTTAGCCACCATATGATGACTACCATGGGCAACATTTTTAAGATATGCATTAAAACTTATAATTCTTGTTTCTACTTTCTACACTTCAAGTTAAGCACGCTTTCAAGACTATGCTTATAAAGGAATCAACCCTACATGGAAATCACAGTAAAAGGACACCATCTCTATGCAACATTATACACCTTAACTGCTTGAGTTATGACAGCTGTCTATCTGAGTTAAAACCAGCCTGATTTTTTTTTCTTTTAACTTCCGATTACCTGATAAGCACTATCAAAGAAAGGCATCAACCCCTTTGATCTCATCAACTGCTTATCTGCTCCCACTGATCAACAGTTGGATCTACTCCAGTAGGGTTGTGTGCGCATGCATGAAGAAGGACTATCGCCCCAGGAGCTGCAGCTGAAAGATCCTCTAACAAACCTGTTACAGCAGATATTTTTGTCATATGATAAACAGAGAAAGGTTACTGAGTTATTGGCATGTGACATTAATCAATGAGGGAAAGAAATACTAAGTACTGAAACACGGTTGACATGGGGCATTACATTGAGTAAAAAAATTAGCATGTTGCTGGAACTTAGTTTTTATAAGAAATAATCTACAATATGAACCAAAGAGCAAATATGCCAGCAGACCCCCAGCCCATGTACATTTAACCCCTAGGATTTCTTTAAGTACATAATTTCTCTTCATCGCCATCCCATTTTCCCACCAAGATGGGGTCAGCTATTGAAGCACCAGTTTCAAAGAAGCTTTAGACAATTATACAAACACCAGACCGCCAGCAGTAACCTACTTTCAATCGTCTGAATTGGCATTGATCCCTGTAAAAGGAGACTACCGAGAAAAGGAGGCTTGCCATAAATTATTGAAGGTCAGTTGGAGGGCAGGAAAAACTATTTATTCCTTTAACCTCTTGAAAAGGTGCAATCCTCCAAAATTATCCTAGACTAACAAAAAGTCTAGAAGGGCAAAGATGACAATATGAATATATTTGTTACACAGAATTACATTCAACTCCGAGGCACAAATAAAGCCAAAGAATCCATAAGCACGAAAGTTCTAAAATTGGTTTCTAAAATTAAAAATGACTTATTTTCTTAATATCCCCTTAAACTTTCCTGGTTTTCTCATAAAACCGCCCAACTTTCAAAATCCCAAAATAGTACCACAACTATCTTCAAAATTCCCAAAAAAAAAAAAAAACTTCCATTAACTCGCCATTAACTCTTTGTTTGGCTCTCCGTTTGGCGGGTGGTCACGTGACTTTCATGTGTCAATTTTATGACAATATTACCCTTAGTTCATCACATGTCTCACATGTGTTTCTTTGCGAGGAGCAAGAAAGTCATTTTAAGCTCGTCGTTAACGCCGTTATGGGCTAAATTGAGAAACAGTTAGTTGCATGGGGTGTTTAGAGAATTTGGAAGTTAAAGGAGGTTTCTAGGAAAACAAGAAAAGTTTAAAAAATGTATTAAGAAAATAAGCCTTAAAAAAATAAATTTTCTAAAAAGTAAAAATTATTTTCTAAAAGTAAAAGGTCCAAATTATAGTGTAATCATGTTGTTGAATACATTCAACTTCTAAAATGCACTGATATTTATTTTCTAAATTTGATTAGATAGAAGAGGATCAAGATCTAACTCATATAAATAAGAATCTTACACTTCAGTTAGATACAATGGATTTTCTAAAATTAGTCGATAAAGGAACTTTCAAAGATCTAAAGAGAAAAAACTATTGCATGTGGCAATGTTCAAAGCAAGTACCTTGAAAGTTTAGCCCACGCGTCGCCGGATCATAATATCGATAACTCTTGACAGAAAGCCCTGCTAATGTAAAAACTTTTGATGGTTTCCCCATGTTGGTTGTGGAATGTAAATAGTGCGCTGAACAAGATTATTTTAAGTTAGAATCTTAATCACCCAAATGCTCATATCTCCAAAATAAACTTCAAGAGTTATGACTTTACTTCATGATAATGCCTGGCCAAAAACTCGCCTCCAACCCTCAATGCACCAGTACCTGATAAACATTGCACTGTAGCCACCCGACTTGATGGATTGCAGGACTATACAAAAAGGAGGGGAAATAGCTTTTGTTACTCCAAGTTTAAAGAAAACTAATATGACAGAATAGGATGGAGCAGTCAACAAAAGCATAAGCAAAAGCAATTGAATATCTAATAGTAGAATTATTTAAACCCGTATTGCAACAAATCAGGTGATAAGACAGCTTATGTCATACTATAATAAATTTCAAAGGGGAGCACACAGGAAGAATTAGAAAGAGGTATGTTAAATACAGCAAAAGAGGAATGATGAATACACTAAAATATTCAATAATGTAGATAACCAACAACCATGTGAAAATGCAGTGATTACAAATTTCCAGTGCAAAATATCCATAGTCATGGCCAGAAAAATCAACATTACTTTGTATACTTCAAATGTCTTTAAAATGAAAATGGCTTCAGTGGACTAAGACCAGGAATTATTAAGCATTGTGGATCTTACTCTCAATCATTTTAATAGGAAGTAAAAAAAGAATATGAAATTTCTACCATGATGCTTTTTTCTGCTGGGAAATAAATTTACAATCAACATATAGGAGATTGTATATGCAACTACAGGATAAATTTTCACAATTTGGGCTATGCCATGCATCTTGAGTGTATATAATAAGTTAGGTTAGTTATCTTCAAATTCTTAACACAAGTTCTATAGATCATTTATCCCATTTTACTGTAAAAGAACCAAAATCCACAAGATGAATCAAAAGGACTTAATCCTCAGGCAGGCAAACCTCTCAATAGGAAGTTTAAATCAAACATGATGGCAATAACCAACAGCTCCGGTGAGAAAAGAGGAAAAGGACACCAAGGAAAGAGACAGAATGAAGAAGAAAAGGATACAATAAGCACATATCATTACTATAGTAGAGTACTTTTTTCAGGTTATCGGGGAGGTCATAGGTTGGTGCAAAGCCACAAAGCAGAGAGAATTTAGGGGAACTTCCCTCTATAGTCGTAGAGCTCCCAATTCAGTTGAGTGTGGCCTGGGTTACTGAGCTTATCATTCATCTGAAGTAAGGAGGAGGTAGAGATGTGTTCGTTTTTATTTGCTTTTGAGTTTTTCCTTCCTAGTTTTATTCCTCAAATACAATAAAATCTTTGACCTCTAAAAGGGACAAATTGTTCCTCCAGTTTTGAAATCTTTAAATTGTCTTCCATTAGTCTCCCTCAAAATCCTTATATCCCTATTTGGCACTTAGGCTCTAAGTGTTAGGTAGAGCAGCGATATACAGTTCAGAAGAGAGCATATACAAATGTTAGAGCTGGAGCAGTTTGGAGGACGAGCAGTTTGTGTCTACTTCCTTCCTGCTAAATTCTGCTTGTTATCAGCACATCAAGTACTTTCAAACTTTCAGGTCTGTCCAATTGCTCACCTAGTTTAGCAAGTTTCTAGAAGATGAATCCAATCAGATACGCTAACTATATATAAAATGTAAAGTCGTCCAACTAAAAGAGTATAATCCAGATAATCTTGTCCAAAGTTTGGTCTTATTAAAATGAAATAGATATCACCACAAGTTAGCAGTATGCCTTGATAATTAATCTGTAAGAAAGTAAGAGACTAACAATTTGGAAATGCATATACATCATCACACCATATGCAAATATGTGTAGTCACCATTCATGTGGAAGTCTCATGAACTGGCAGATATTGAATTTGACACCCCTAGCAGTGAGCATATGGATAAATAGGACACTCAAACTACCGGGTACCTAAGTAGCAATCTTTCCCATTCAAAGCAAGCTGATGAATAAACTGAATGTTTAAATATAAGTAACAAGGACCAAGGCCTATATTAGCAACTCCTGGAGCAACTGGAGCCTACTTCAGTTATGGTAAGAAGAATGGCCTTTATGTGTTTGCTTGCATTACCTTAATCCCAGACATCACACTTTACCACCCCAAAAGGCATAAAGAGACACACATAACTATAATATATAAATAATCAATTCTTAGCCTAACAATACGCATAAACAAACCAATTTACTCAAGTTCTCTTAAATTGCTTCACGTATACACACCAGAGGATGAATAGCACGCAAACAGAATGCGCAAATATCATCACATGTTAGAGAGAATAACCACCTGTCAGCTCCAAATATTAGCTTAGCACTTAATTTATTGAAATCCGCCAATCCCGTGATTGGGAGGTACTCTTTCACACGCGACCTGAACAGATTGCAAAACAAAAGAGATCATCAGATACCCATTAATCCAAAATAAAAACACAATTACAGCATCAATATAAGGAAATGCTAGGAGGTTCCACAGCAAGAAAATCATCATATATTGTGCCCATTAATCCAAAATAAAAACACAATCACAGCATCAATATAAGGAAATACTAGGAGGTTCCACAGCTATAAAATCATCATATATTGTTTTCTTTCAACTGAGACGAAATTTTGGTGATAATTGCCTTTGGGAGAAGTTCGTAAAAACGATGTTTACACAATCCGCACAAAGAGACAAACATTGGCACTTTGCACAGGAAAGTGAAAGAACAGCAACAGATATAAGATTATCAGCATTCCCCAAACCCAACCATGTTAGATGTATGCAGGAAGGATAAATCCAAATAAAATTATATCACATCAACTTTTTTGATTGAAAAAAGAGAGGTATTAAACCCCCTATCAGTAACTTTGATAATTAAACAGGTGTTTTGAGTGACAAATACTGGAGTAACAGCGACAGTGAAAATCATTTTGAGAGAGAGACAAAAAACAGTAAAATAAAAGTAATCAAATAATTCATACCGATCATTAATTAGCAGTTGTTCCGCTCGTCTCACTACATTCAAAACAAGCGGCTTCCCTTCCTATTAAAGATAATGAATCGATCAAACATCAAGAAACCACCAGATCAGTCACGTAACCTCATCTCAAGATCAAAACAAATTCTCACCTCAGTCCGATAAGCTCCGACCCCCAAATTCACCTTGACAGGGCTCTGATCCTTGTTATACGCGACCGTCACCTATCAAAACCCACACTGATGAGCAAAAAGAACTCAAAGGAAAACAAGGGAGAGAGAGAATACAAATCGAGAGAAATCGAGAGAGAGATTGATCGATTACCCCCAAGATCGGATCCTCGGGCGCCTGAGCGATGTTCGCGAAGACAGAATTGCCGGCGAATCCGGCGGTGGGAGAGACCAAGATCGACTGGCTAGGGTTTTGAGACGCCATTCGAGAGCGAGGAGACGAACCGACCAAATGGCGAGTGAGGGTACTTAACCTCCGGTCCGGAGCAGGGAGCTGGCAGCGCACGTTATCACCCTCCATTTTTTTGTACGGTTACGATACGCCACTCGCGCGACTTTCGGAAGGAGGAAAGTACTTGTCGCCCACGGTTTTTATAAAGGCTGTGGGGTCGATGACGTGGCAAGGATGCGTGCCGTTGAGGATCTCAGTGTGGGCCCAGAAGAACTGATCTGGTGACACGTGGCTCTAAGTTTCCAGAGGCGCGGTTGTCGAAAACGGCACGGGAGGCGAGAGCAGATAAGAAGAGCGAAACGGCGGGCGCGTCATGCATGGAAAGGGCGAAACCGCGGGCGCGTCAGGACTGTGAACTTTGTGACGCGACATTCTATGTGGGTTGTTACTGGGTGAATAAGTGGGTTTGTTTCGTTAGCGTAGTTGCTTGTAGAGCGCATGTGTCGTAGCGTTGAGTTCGTGGAAAATGCGGCAAACGGCTTTGGGCACTTTAACGTGCGCCGCCCCTTGTAATAACAATAATGATATTTGGCTCCCCTCTCTACTCCCAGTCGAGCTCCCGGTCGTGCCACGTCGGCGAGCACTGTTAAAAATTAGTACTCTCCCATTTGATCCCCAATTTCTCCCTCATTTGATCCCCCTCTTCGCCGTCGTCCCCCTCAGCCCCTCGCCAGCCCCTCAGCCCTGCACCGCAGCACTCATTCTCTTTCTCACACTTGCAGTAAAGAAGAAACATCAGATCTCTCTCTCTCTTTCTCAACTTTGAAGCCAAGCCCTAGATCACTCTCTCCCCCAAAATCACAGTTCCGCTGTCGATCGCGATCCCAAAATCTCATTCACTCTCCCCGCAGTGCAGCCCCAATTCTCCCCTTCTCATTCTTTCTCCCACAAATCTAGCTATTGCGCCACACTCGAGCTTGTTCGACCACCCTCTCTTCCGTTGATCGTGATCTGTCAGAGATTTGTCTCCCCCAAAAATCTCTGTTGCCCACCAGTCACTTGGCCGCCCCCAACTACTCGTCGCCCCCTATTCGCCGCAGTACCCACTTGAGATCAAAGACAGGTTGCTCCATTTCCCTTCAATGTCTATCTCTCTCTGTTTTTTTTATTCTTCTTAACATGTTTTGTAAATTGACAGATTAACTCAAGCAGGCAGAATGAGATTTAGATGTTTGAGATCTATAAAATTTTTGAGATTTAGATTTTGTTAATTTGGAGAAAATTGCTAATTTTTTAGATTTAGATGTTGTTAGTTTTTGATATTTTTTTGATTCTTGTTAATCGGTTACCTTTATTAATAGTTATTGTTTATTGACTGTAAGAAATTTAGTGAGAGTGAAACGGAATTTGGTTTGTTTTCAAATGTTTAAAATTGTATAATTGTTACAATTTTCAGTGTGTATAAAATGTAGAATATAAATGCCCATCAGCCACTTGGCCCCTCTCTGTAAGAAATTTATTAAAAGTCAAACGGAATTTTTGTTTGTTTTCAAATGTTTAAATTTGTAAAATTGTTAAAATTTTCAGTGTATATAACATGGAGAATATGTGTATGTTTTCAACTTTTTAGTTTGTTGATTCTTCTACAGGTCTAAAATGAGCTTGGCATCAGTGAGCTTCAATTATCCCAGTTGTCGCTGTGATTTGGATACTGAACAGTTTACTTGTTTTAAGGGGAGTAATAGAGGAAAGAAATTCTATGGCTGTGCAAACTTCATTTCAAAAGAGAAACCTGGCTATGATTTCTTTCAGTGGTGTTCATAAGATGAAAGCATGAAGATAGTAAAAGAGATAGAAGACAATCTCTCCCTTACAGTAGAAAGGATAGAGAGAGAATTTGCTAATAATTCAAAAAAACTAAAGAAAATTGAAAGTTGTGTGGAAGAACTAATTAGAAATCTAAAATTTGCTATATGGGTGATTGTCGTAATTGTAATTGTCAAAGTTATCTTATAGTGTGATATTTCTGTAAAAGAAATTTATAATTTTCAAAGTTGTTCGATTAATTGATCCATTCTTCCTGCTTTTTTCTACTCCAATAATTTTTATGATGCCTAGTAGTATAATATACTAAAGCATCTTTGTTGATAGTTTTGTCATGTAACAAAGTTTCTTTTTCTTCTTTGTAAGGGATTAGTTTGTTTTTGGTTGATTATTTGCTATTGTAAGTTGTAATTATGATATATATACTCAGTAGCAAGAATTGTTACTTCATGAAAATGGAACTACTGTCATAGCCAAATTACTCGAGTTGCGGCTCATGAATTGTTTTCCATTATAAAACAATCAAATATCTACATAAGTTAATAAAGAGAAGTTATGATGTCGTTCATAATGTTCAGATAGAATTCAGAGCAACTGACCAAGTTTACATCATGCTTATTTCGTTCAAATGGAGGCTGCGACCGACCATAAGTCAAATTTCAAGTGTAATCTTTTGTGTACGGTGCTAGCTATAACTATGAGTCAAATTTCAAGTGTAATCTTTTGTGTACAAGCCCGATTTTAACCCTGTTCATCATGCAACATGGTCGCAGTCCTAAAAAATCATGTATTTCAGTGTAATCAAGACTGAGACCATGATGGCAATCCTCAGAAAAACACTGCGACCATGGTCACAGTCCTCAGAAAATTCTGCGACTATGATAGCAGTCCTCAAAAAAATACTGCGACCTGATCACAGTCCTCACTAACCTCTGTTGGGCCATTTGAATTATGAAAAAAGTTGGTCCATTTGACATTTTTTTTCAACTATCTCATGTCACATACTGTACATAACTATTCTTCATGCACACAAACATGCGCAGATTCAAGTATGATCAAGCGCAAACACGCCCGTTCAACTATCCCGTGTCACATACTGTACAGAACTATCCTTCACATATACAAACATGTCCAGGTTCAAGTATGATCAGACACAAACATGCCCAGGTTCAACTATGATCAAACACAAACTTAAATTTCACATATCTCACAAAAATCCATGCCCATGTCACATGAATTTCACTATCCTTCAAAATTCACCAGAATACATGAACACGCCCAGATTCAAGTACCATTATCAAAATACACAAATTTCGCAACTAAATGTCAGGTCATAAAAACTGAACAAAAACAGCCACAACCAATACATTGTCTAGAAATAAACAACAGCTGCCCAATCCACAAATTTTTTTCTCAGGTTCAAGTACCATTCTGAGAATACATAGACTTTATAACTAAATGCCTAAATCGCAAAAATTGAACAAAAATAACCTAAACACACTGTCCAAAAATAAACCAGCTGTCCAACTCACAAAATCCAGCCAACACAGTTTTCAACAAACAAAATTTTGGACACAGCTGCCATGTTTTGGACCCCAATGCCATACACAAAAACTGCAAAATCAAAAAAAATAATGTATAGTCTCGTAAACAAACCATTTTTGAGATTGTGTAAAGAAAAGCAAAACAAAGCAAACATTTAAAGTATATATGAATATTTCTTACCAAAGAATGTTTATTTTGTAAATTATGATGGCGACCGAAACATTACCAATGGTGGTACCATATGTGATTGTAGCATGTAAAGATTTGAAATCACGCTTTCTTGTGTGGAAGTTCCAACACCTACTTGAGATTGTAGCGCTGGTGGATACACTCTCCATGGTTGTAACATGTACGGATTTGAAATCATACTCTCTTGTGTGAACTGTTGTGCCTGATTTTGAGATTCATTGTTCATCAACACATTGCCATCATTATCAGATTTCTTCTACCTTCGCCTACTTGCATGCTTAATTCTGATTTTTCTAGGCCGCCCTTTACGAGTCTTAGACAGTGGATCCAATATGTTTTCCCAACCATCATCTTTGTCTTTCTTCTCTTCTTCCACAGTTTCATGAGTGTTTGGATTTTCATTTGTTTTCATCTACCTTTCACTTAGTTATAGTCTTTTTTAACTTGTTGTCTATCCAATTTTTAACATCTTCATATTCATGATTGATAGGGGCTGCCAAATCTGCAACCTCACTAAAGGAAAGACACAACTCGCGATAGCGCAATTGTTCGGTTGTGTTTACCCAACTATTAACTTTCATCTTCGAGTGGGCTCGCCTTACATCCTTTCTCCACCTTCTTAGAATGTAAAGTTAAAAAATAGTTTTGAGTTCAAGCAAGAAAGAAGGGCTATACCTCAGCAACGAGCTCAAGAGTGTGACGATCGACGGCCGTGGATGGTTGATCGAGATCAACGGAAGAATTCTGTGGCTGGCAGATCGCGATCAACGGAAGAGAGAGTGACTGAACAAGCTCGAGCGAGATGAGAGAATTGGGGCCGCGCTGCGGGAAGAGAGACTGAGATCTTGGGATCGCGATCGACGACAGAGCTGTGATTTGGGGGGGGGGGGAGATCTAGGGCTTTGACTTCAAAGTTGTGAGAGAGATATCCGTGGATTCTTCTTTGCTCTCTCTCTCTCTGTGTGTGTGTGTGCGCGCGCGCGCGCGTGTGCGAGAGAGAGAGAGAGAGAGAGAGAGAGAGAGAGACGGGGGGAGGGGTGGAATGGGTGCTGCGGTGCAGGGCGAAGGGGCGGGCGAGGGGCTGATGGGGACGGCGGCGAGGAGGGGGATCAAATGAGGGAGGAATTAGGGATCAAATAGGGGAGTGCTGATTTTTAACCGGGATCGCTGACGTGGCATGATGACATGGCATGCCACGTCAGACCCGGAGCTCGACCGAGAGTAGAGAGGAGAGTCAAATAGCATTATTGTTGCAATAATTGAGCAATGTCAAATTGACACCGGGATCGGTTTGGGCGCACTGTGAGCCTGGACCCAGACTTAAAATACTTGGGGTCTTTAATCTAGTCACAATTCTCAGCCTAAACTCTAATTCGAGCGACTCTCGCCTGCCCCTTGGCTCCTGGGGTCATGGCGCCGACCCTCGGGCCTCTACCGTACTAAATCTAATTAAAAATTAAAGAAAAAACATTAATAGTTTATTTTGCTTATTTCTCTCAAATTCTATATTTTTTAAATTCAAGAGGTTTTACTTTGACTTTTAAAATTTAGAAAATTATAAGATAATACTAAATTGTACGGTGTATGTTGATATTTGATATTAGATTTAGACCATAGTCAATGTCTCATCGCATATTAGTTTTGGATATTTGTAGTGAAACTTATGGGCCAATCTAAAAGGGAACTGGGTTGAATTGCTTCAAGCTTTCTGGGGGACCCATAAAAGCACATGATCAACCCATGAGGCCAACCATGTCCTTTACCTCAAAAGCCCATGAACAATAGACCTAAAACAACTCTCTCATTCATCTGGACTGAGCTCGCTAACTTAAACGTCGGAGGGTTTTCAGTCAGGACCAAAACCAACGCCCTTGAGCTCAAGACCAGGCCATGGATGCTAAACGAACAGGAACTGGGTTGGCCTCATGGACTTTTTACTTGGGTCAGCCCATAAGTATCTCAAAAAAAAAAAAAAAATTTTATCATTTAGGGGAACCCTTTTGTGGTGTAAATTAGGGCATGAGAGATTATATATATGCTTTAACGATTCAGTGATTGAAAATGTGGACTCGCTGAGGGAGAATACTTCTATTTGTTATAATTTCTAGCGAGTAGGTAACTTTATAACTAGAATTTAATGCATTAATTTATGGCCTAAATATGGAAATGCTTGCACTTGACTTTAAAAATCATCACGAGCTAGTTTTATTATTTGCAACCCTCTGAATTTTCTAGAGAATGGAGATTGCTCTTATCGATCATAATCAACTAGATAGTTTTGCCATAATTTTCTTCCCTAAAAAGTGCAAGAGCTAGGGTTAATTCTTTAGTTTATTTAATTTGTCATGTGTCAAATACCTTTCTAACACATATCTCACTTGAGACTATACGCTTTGTATTCAGTGCTATAGCAAAGGTTATTTATGGACTAAGAGAGGCTTCAATATTGATTCATGATGTTATTTGTTTGCGAGGATTGTTTTTGAACTAATAGATTTTTAATATATTCAGGGAAGAAAATTATGGAGCTGATAAGACGATTACTGTGAGGCATAGAAAAGAAATTTTTATTTATCTTTCTTTTGGTATTGTTACATTTGAGCTAGTTTACCAGATTACATTTGATTAGCTCATCTGACTTGAGGTGTAAAAGGCAATATGTGAGCTTCTTGATTGTTGTTTTTCTCTGTTTGCCTTTTTTTGTTCGAGTAGCAAAATAGAGAAAAGGTTTTTTTTTTTTTTTTATGCGATAATAAATTTCTTAGAATTCTTTTTGCCTACCATGGTCCTTTTATTGAAAAAAGAAAAGACAGTTGTGCCTTTTACTTATAGCTCTAGTAAAAGAAAAATGGAAACTTACACTTGACATCACCGATATAGCATATGTTTCCCCAAAGTTGCCTTGACACGCCTAAAATCTGTCAGGAAAATGTAAACTATAAGTAATTTCAGAAAACTCTTCTGAATAACTATTAAAGTCGAAAACCTCCCTCAATTTATAATTAATCACTAAAATGTTATAATGTTTAAAGTTTTTATAACATTCATATTTTCCATCTTTTTTTTTTTTTACATATGACATCCCATGATGATGAATACATTTTGTTTGGCATCAATTACTTTTTCTTCAATCTTTTACAGTAATGAGTAATTGATTATGGTTCTTCATATTGTTTTTATATTACAGTTGAGAAAAGAATCACGAGACAAATATAATGAATCATTTCTTAGAATTTATTTTTTTTTACCTTTCAATTTTGTTGTCACGATCTTACATTTATATAACGATAGCAATTAAATACTTCTAAAACATTAATAAATTATTGAAACTTTTCTCTCTTCTAGATTTACTATTTTGATTATTCAAGATTCTCATTCAAGTAATCATAAAGCATCAGTCCTTTCTTTCAATGGGATAAAAAATAAAAAATAAAAAATAAATATAAAATTTAACTTTCATGATACAAAACATAATATTTTTTATCATATTATCCCATTAGAAACTTTTGAGGATATATAATCACCAATTGGGAAGTACTATATATGGATTTCACAACAACATATATGGATTTCACAACAACATAAGGATCTCTAAGTAGGATTTATAGATTTTATAGATAGAATAAAAAATTTCAAAAAAAGGATGTCGGAGGAAGGAGAAAAAAATATTTACGTTGCAATTAAAAAGATAAATAAGTCCTGTTGGTTTAAAATTAACACAATTAGCTATCCATGTTGACATATAGACCTACTAGTAAAATGTTAGAAAGAGGTTTTCTAATTTTAGTGATTAGCTCGGAGGAGTTTCCTGAAATTAAGTTCAAACTATAAACTATTGTTCATTTGTCATTTATTTATAGGTGTAGGTCCCTAACGAATCTCTTATTTGGATATTGGTCCCTCACAATATCGTAAGATTTTCGTGTATAGGTCACAAGCAAATATCTTATTTGAATATTAGCCGTTTATAATATCATATTTGAATATAAGTCCTTCACAATTTATGGCGTAATTGTTACTAGTCCCTCTAACTAATAATTTATTTCAAAATAAAAAATATTATATTACTTTGTAACCACTTTTACTTTTCTATCTTGTTCCTCTACTGCTATCAATCTAAGTTAACCGACAACTTTCCTGCTTTCTTCTTGTTTTTTTTGATTTACTGCTTTTTTTTTCATATTTTTCTTCCCACAAAGAATTTTTCTTCTAAAATTTTTGTTCAGTAGATATTGTTGCTGTTTTTCTTTCAAACAATTCCAAAGATCGAGACAAATTTATAATTTAACATCATAATTGAGTTTGTATTATGATTACTTGCAAGATTTTGATGGAATAAACAGTAAAAGACCAATATCAAGTGAACTTTATATCATGACTAACATCCAAATTTGTTATTGTTGAAGATTAATATCTAATATTTAAATAAGAAATTTGTTAGAAATTTTCTCTATCTGTTTGGAAACAGTAGTGCATTTTTTTAATCAAATTTTTGTTTCAAATTAGGAGCTCATTTTGAATTCACTTTTATCATTCTCAATATTATTTTTATCTTTTTCAATACTATTTTTATCATTCAAATTTTATTCACAACAAACTCTTAATTCCTTGTCCGCCTAAAATACGACAAGTAAATTCGAACGGCGGGAGTATATCTTAAAAATTCATAATAAAATACCATTGTTGATTTCTTTAGCGAGTTTAGTACCCCTTCGCTCTTGGATCCATTTCCCCGTTTGATCGTATCGCATCAAGGACATGTCGGAAGCTCGTCTCACAAGTGCCTTTCGCTTCACTCTACTTTTAATTCTAATTCGTCATTAAAAGATCAAATCAAACGATGAGGCTAAACCCCGCGACTGTGAGCCTGACCCGGACAGCCTCACTTCTTTTCTCCTCCCAATTCCAATTAAACCCTAAAAGTTCTTCGTCTTCTCTCCGATTCCGTCCTTCTCTCCCTGCTCAATCAATCGCAGGTACTCATCTCTCTTCCTTCTCTTTCAAATCCAATCTTTACTTCATTTCAATCAATTTTTTGTTGTGCAGGACGCTGCAGATTGTTTCTGGGTTTTAGAGGCCATTGTTCTCCTCCCGTGATCAGTCAATTTCGGGAGTTCATGGATTCGTCTCAGGAATCTCAAGGGCTGAACCGGAATCTTTACCCGCCCATAGAGCCGTACAGCTCGGGGTTTTTGAAGGTCTCGGATCTCCACACACTGTACTGGGAGCAGTCTGGGAATCCAAGTGGTCATGTAAGCAACTATTTTTCTTTCTTTAAAGATGAGATTTTGCATTTTCCTTCTCTCAGATGATTTCAAAGTTGCCCCCCACCCCCCGGATTGTTTGGTTGCAGGGAATATAGGGTTTAATTAGAAGGGGAGTAATGTTGTTATTGAAAGAGAATGACTTTGAAATTTATAGATTCTCTTGAAATCATTTGAAGGTAGATTAAATTTGCGCGAATTGTTTGGGGATTATACTTATTCATAATTTGTTATCCTATATGAGGATATCCTGGTAGTGTAAGTTGTCGGGGAGGAAGGACTACAATGCAACGTATTGGAATTATATTTGAAATCTTCAATTTTAAACAGACCAAAGAGTGTTGGGGGGGGGGGTAGAGGTCCAAAAGATCGGGAAGTTTGTGCCTGGAGAAGCTTTTGGGCCAGGTACTAGACAGTAGACTAGCTGAAAATATGCTGGTGGGATGTTGATCTCCTTCCTGTTTTGCTGGGACTCCAATTGTGAAGCATACAAAAAAATGCAAGTCGAACTCGTAGACATTCATTTGCCAACACAGCTATTATGAAGAGGTCAAGGTATGTAGAACTAGGGAAGTTCTTAGGAAGTGGGACTAGATGCTTGTGTTTCTACTTATTCTACCTATGGCTGGACCTAAAAGAAAGCAGTAAAAAGGGTGAGAACAAGTTCATTATGCTCATGCAAAAACCAACATCAACGGTCTTTTATACTGAGGTTTTGGAGTTGGCATGTGAATCCTTTTCTTCACCAGCTGTGTTTAGGGACTAGTAAGGGCCATCCTTCTAGCAAGGGTTAGCCGCAATCAGTTATCACTATACAGTTGTGGTGGATGCAACATATCACTAGTTGGTTTTGTTCCAATGTGCACAATTCATGGATATATTTCCTAGAGATCCAACAATGTTTCACGCTTATTGTTGGCTACCTAATGCAAGAATGTAACCCTCCTTTATCTAAAGTGGGACTGGTTTGTTATATATGGGACATTAATCATGGCACAGGAAGAATTTTAATACATTCTTGCAGAAAACCCTACTTTTTCACGAGGGGAAGTGAATTATACCAAATAGAATTGGAGACCACAAGGTCATGTTTTCCCCCCACCTTTCTAGCCATTGCTTGTTGTAAACTGGACAGTATTTTGTCGTATATGTGGCCCATGGCAAAGTAAAAGTGGCCATATGTGGTCAATGCAGCCAAGGGTAATATGCAGCATAAACCATATATGCGGCTGCATATGCAATTATATGACGCAAACATTGATGGGTCTTCTTATAGTTGCACAGTCTAGTACTTATTATTCCTCTTGGTTGTTAATTTTTTATTAACTAAGGAAGATGCTACCTCTTCACTTGTAACTGAGTTGGTGTTTAGTGTACTTTTCATTTACTTGAATCATAAATCACATTTACCCATTAAATGGTGCTGTTAGTATGCATTAGATGGACATTTTAGACTTTACATTTTACATAGTTTTTTTTCTGATTCTTTTGGGTTTTTCTTTATTTTTTTGTAACTCATGATATTTCCTTGTAAATGGTGTCACTGCATATGCAGCCACATATGCAGTGCATGTATAGTGTATATGGTATCAGCTAGTCCACTGCATTTTTGTTTATATCTTTTTTTTCCTTCCAACATCGACATGCATAATGGAAACCAATGAACGAAATAATAGCGTCTTGTGTTTCAAAATCACATTATTTATCATTCACGTAACAGCAATCTGCCAAAGACAAAATAATACACCCACACCCACAGGTGCACCACCAACCCACACACAGAAAGCTACACATACAGGTGTGCCCATCCACCCACTGCCTTAGATGAAAAGTAAACGAACTCTAGGGGAGTAATAAATTATTTTGGAAAGGTCTTGAGAACACAGCGTTGCCTTTAATGTCTTATTATTTCACCCGCAAGCTAGGATTAAAGAGGAGGGTTGCATTATGTAGCTAACAGAGTATAGAACTCAAGTGTTTCCTTAAATGTCTTGAGAACACAGTGTTGCCTTTAATGTCCTCAAATGAAGTGCTTATTCACAAGTTACTTGAGCAGTTAAAGCCTGACCAGAAGCTGATTTTACTGGATAATCTTCTACAGGTTTTTGTAAATGCTGTGCACACACTATCTGATTTATGTATCCAGTTCAAGTCAATGGCAGATTTTTCTTCAATTTCAGCAGTTTATGTTAATTTCTAAGCTATCTTATGTTTGTTCATTTTACTTGACATATTATTGCATCATGCAGCCTGTTGTGTTTCTTCACGGGGGGCCCGGAGCTGGAACTTCAGCTAGTAATAGACGATTCTTTGACCCTGAATTTTACAGGATCATTTTATTTGACCAGGTTTCCTTTCTCACCGGAAGTTCTTCATGTCTCTGTTTCCTCTGACACTTTCTAGAAGTTAATCATCACTTGAAATTATGACCAGAGAGGTGCTGGAAAAAGTACTCCGCATGCCTGCTTAGAGGAAAACACAACCTGGGACCTAGTTAGTGACATTGAAAAACTACGCGAACATTTGGAGATTCCGGAATGGCAGGTTAGGATTTTCATAAGTGCTTTGCAGTTATTATTGCATGACTATTAACTTTTCTAGAGTACCATAGGTGTTTGGTGGATCATGGGAAGCACTCTGGCCCTTGCATATAGCCAGACACACCCTGACAAGGTCGGTACTGCTTTTCTAATTTATTTTTTTGGGAACTTTGACTATACAGCATGAATCATTTTTAAGATCTATGCTAATCAATGGTTCTTAAAGTTTTCTGTATTTTGTTTTCCCAAGGTCACTGGCATTATTCTTAGAGGCATCTTTTTGTTAAGGAAGAAGGAACTAGATTGGTTTTATGAGGGTGGTGCAGCAGCTATCTTCCCAGATGGTATGCTAATCATCCTTTTTACTGTCAGTTTCTGGCTAAAACTTTATTTGTTTTGCTGTCTATTTCTATAGGTAAAACATGGCGTAGTTGAGTCATATGGTCTCATAATTTCAAGTACCATTTGTTATCATTCAAATGCCTATTAATGCAGTTTTTGATGGAAGTATTGATAATTTGTGGCTGATCCATGATTGATAAGGTGTTCTATGTCTTCCTAAATACTATACCAACATTATGCATATCATCTCTCTCTCTCTCTCTCTCTCTCTCTCTCTACCACGTGAACTCCAAAGGTGTGGTTTCATATAGTGGTGTTAGTCAGCTCTTGTGCAAGCCATATGAACTGCAGCTGTTTGCAAGAGGTTGAAGTATACTAACTAATTTGCCAACTTGAATCCTACCCTATTAGAATATGGGTCCAGTTGCAAAACCAAAACCTGGCATGTTCAGAAATGGCTAACCTGAATCAGACCTGTGCAGCCTATTGAATAACTAGGTAGGGTTGGCCTAATAAGATTAACTTGCATTCTGTTTCTGACTCTTTTGGCGACAGTTAAATTGAAACATTTGGAAAAAATATGGTGGGAATAGGATATGAAACTTTGTCTACACAACTGGCACTGGCTATACCAACTACAATTCAAATCTTTGCATGATGTTTTGTTTCATTTTACAAGAAACTTGGGTGGGTAGGTTATGGGTTGATTGATCCGACCTGATAGTGAATAGATAAAGTCAGGTCAAGTGGGTTGAAAAGTAAAACTTGAACAAAAATTGTTGGACAGTTTAAGTATCTGCCACTTCATCTCTGGTTTGGGTTAGCATTTGCAAGCTGGGACTACCACCATTAGCTAGTATGAAAGCTCTGCTTGAGATATAGGGAAGCCTTCAACATTGTTTTGGGTAAATTGCAAAAAGGGTACCCGGGTTTGAAGAAATCTCAAAATGGTACCAAATTCTGTTTTCCCCGCAAAATGGATACTCATGACCCCACTTCTGTTAGTTTTTTAAATTTTTCCCTAGTTTGTTGGTTGGCTAGCCACATGCAAAGGACCTGACTCAAATTCTGAACCAAAATTCCCTTCTTCTTCCCCTCTTAACAACTCTCACTCTCACTTCAAAATGAACCCCATCAACTCTCTCTCTCTCCCCCTCTCTCTCAACTGCAATAGCAGTTAGCGACCTATGGGAAAAGGACCAATTCAAGCATCTTATCTTGTTATCTTGCATCCTTTTAAATATTCATGCCAGTTTATTTCATTAATGACCTACAAGAAGTTCATAGGTAGCTTGCTATTATGGGCAACCAAGTAACTTTTCAAGCAACGAAACACTCATGGTGCTTCGAAGTGAAAAGCATAAGCATTAGGATACAACAAGGATTTTTTGTTTCATTTGACAAAATAATAAATTTTCATGCAACCAAACCACTTACAACGCCTCCAAGTAAAAGGGGTTGTAGGGTTGAGGGAGTGGGGTAAAGATGAGGAAAAGAGAGAACATGGGTGGGTAGGGTTGCTATTGAGAGAGATGAAAAAGTTAAAAAAAAAAAATGATACCAACACATTTATTGTGGAACACATGGCCATTAGTACCCTTGTTTCATCAGGCTACAAACCTACCCAATGATTCGAGAGAGAGAGAGAGAGAGAGAGAGAGAGAGAGAGAGAGAGAGAGAGAGAGAGAAGAAGGGTACTTTCGTCATAAAATTACTTTTTGTGAGATTTGACAAAACACTGGTAACCTTTTTGCAATTTACCCTTGTTTTATTTTGATCCACCAAATTCTGTCCTTTGCAGTGTACCTTATGACCTAGCAGTTGTGCTATCTACATCAGTGATGAAACTGTTTGATGTATCAGCTTGATCATGCACATATATCAAATATTTGATTACGGGGCATTGATTAAACTTGTGTTGCATTTGCATGCTGGTCTATATATGTGGAATTATAAAGACCTAGTTATCTGTGATCTCAGGATGGTATACATATGTAACATAACATCCCATGTTGCTTTTGCCACATTGGTCTCTTGCTCATTCTCAGCATGCGACACTTTTAGCAGTTGAAGTATAATGCTCTAAAAAATTTATTCTTTGACTGCTAGTTGCTGTTAATTTAAATTCTAATATTTAATCTGTTTTACAATTTAAATTTGGTGATTGTATTATGCATCTTGAGCTGCAATTTCTTAGTCTAAAAAATAAACAAAGCTTAATCCTTAGACTTGCATTCCGAGAAATTATGCCAGTACTTTGTCGAATGTTGATTCGCTTGAAAGAAATGACGGTTGTGAGGCTAGATGCAAGTGTAAAAACTTTTCTTTATGCCAACTGGAATGGGTCTCATTATGATGCTTGGTGCAGCTTAGCTTCAACATAGAAATCAAAGTATTCATCATATTAGGAACTAACTGTGAGTCATTGCTTTGCTTCCCTTCAATCATGGGAGGCCTGTGGATCCATTACGCTCAAGCTTTTCTCGTTTTATTTATGATATGACATATGCAAATTTAGGTATTCATGACATGTAAATAATGTTTCATCTTGACTTTTCAGCATGGGAGCCCTTCAGAGATTTCATTCCTGAAAATGAAAGAAGTAGTTTCCTTGATGCATATAGCAAGAGGCTGAATTCCACTGATATTCATGTCAAGGTATTTACTGTAGATCTACTCCCGCTGACATGTCATAGCTCCTTCTTTGTAATATTATTTGTGACCTTTCATATTCTATCAGGAGTAGGAACACAGCAAACTAGCAGGGCCTTTAATGGCTTGCGCATAATTTTCTGTTATCCTTTGAATATTTGACATTGATTAGGGAGTCTAACAATGATTACTTATTAATATAACAAATAATCATTAATCCTGTAATTGGGAAACATAGAATATAATATGACATGAGAATGGGGAAATAGTGGAAATATGAAAAACTGGAAAAAATCTTTTGTGAAGTTAGAAAAGGTTTTTGACATGAGTGAATCCAACACTATTCACATTATCAGTTTTTATTATAATCAAATGACACCCATATATTCCATCATCATCCATCAACTTTCTAACCTTAGCCGCCACCTATCTACATCATCTTCTTTTCTTTTTCTTCTTCAGATTTAATGTGATTTGAATTCATATCTGCGCAAAAAGTAGTATTCATGTGAATAGGGTGACAATACTGTTCATGATTAATGGTTTCATAAGTTTGGAATTTTGTTAACCTAAGACAAACTGTTTAGTCATATCTTGGATGAAGTCTGATTTTGGTGATTTAAGAGTCAATTCTGGTGTTTTTGGGCATTTTGGACGCATTAATAGGTTTTGTTTAATCTGATTCTACTTAGATTTTGCAGTTCTACTACTGAATTTGAGGATCTCCAAAAACCTCTTCTTCGTTGAGTTTGAAGTTCTCCCAAAACCTCTTCTTCGTTGAGTTTGAGGATTTCTTAAACACCTCTCCTACTGAATATGAGGATTTAAGAACTTTCTTTCATACTGAGTTCGAGGATCTTTCAAAATCTCATGTTCTAACCTACTTAGCTTGGGAAACTCTAAAATCTTAGTTGTATCCAAGGAGATGAATATTTAACTTTTTGTTCGGTCTTCACTCTAAAATCTTAGTTGCATTGACTTCAATGATTATCTAGTTTTTGTTTTCAACATTTTCAACATTTATTTTTTTAGCTTTTAGTTTAGAAATTTTTTGTTTAGGATATCTTTTTCTAGTCTCTGTAATAAGTTAGGAATGATTGATATATATGCTTCAGCTTAAGGAGTATTATTATGTACTCGAAAAAGGGTATTCTTGTAATTTTGTGTTTATATATTATCTATATGAAAAAGAGACTCTAATCCCCATCTAGAGTAAGCCGACGATTTCTCAAACTCTAACACGACGCAACATGGTCCTAAAAGTAAATAGGTAGCTATCAGGTTAGACAGTAAGTTGCAAGGAAACATCGGGTTTTGGTAGGATGTATTTCATAGGAAACTGCCGAAGTGGATGGAGGTAAATGAGAATAATTAAGCAGCAAAAAGATAGAAAACTGACAACAACATCGTCCTAATCCTTATGCCACGAGAAAGATGCACTGAAGGACACACAAGCTTGAGATGAAATTAAAATATCAATTATGTAGACCTTTTTATTTTGAGAAAATTAACGTGACTTGAGATACATCAACTCGGACGTACAGATTATCTTAGAATTCTTGGAAATTCACTTGGTATTTTAGCATGTTAATCCCGAGGAAGCCAAAAAATCTGGTTGCGCTATGTACTTGTTCAAAACCAAGTGCTGTTGATAAATGGAATTGAAATTCAATTAAATTTGCATTGTCCAGGCTGTTTTTGAGTTTCAGATTCGATCTGCAGCAGGTCTATAGGTTTCCTGGTATGGTGGCTACCTGTGGATTTTGTGGAGAACTTCAGGGGTTGATACTAGCTGTTTAGCTGTTTGGAGGAATTTCTTTACTAAATATCAATGTCTTTTGGCTGCTCAAGGATTAAAATACTCAGCTGTGTTTATTGCAAGGATAGGTTGTAGGGTTTTGGTGTACAGGGAGGTTCAGTCTGAGCAGCTTAAAGGGGGTTCAGTTTTCTATTGGAAAGGAAATAAAAGGTTGGTTATGGTTTGTGATGGCAAGGAAGAGGGTTTGTATGGTGTGGCTAATGCAGGTAAAGAGGGATTTGAAGCGGTTTTGATCAATGCAAAGAAGAAAAGAAAAAAAGAAGTTAAACAGGAGTTCACATTCTGTTTGATGGATTCCACGCCCAGATGCAAGCCAATGTCAGACAATATTGAAGAAGAGGCAGGTCTTCAAGAAAACCAATATTTTTCAATTTCAAAAACTTTGTTATGAATAAATTACTAATTATGTTAAGGATAAAACTTGTTGACTATTTAAACTAAACTAATATATTTTCCTTCATTCTTATAACAATAAAGAGAGAGATTAGAATTTAATAATATAATTGCAAAATATTCACTATCTTACGAATTTTATCTTAATATTATATTAATAGTACAATAATCTAACATATGAGACAAGAAGGTGATAAAAATATCTAGTACATTTGCAAATCTCTCAAATATTAAGTTAAAATTCATAAGTACACATCTCATTCAAACCCATAATTGGGCCAGATTGAGTGAGACCGGGCCTGGCTCGGCCAACTCCCAACCATATTAACAACCAGAAAACTAATAAGAACCTGAAGTAATAAAATAAAAAAGTAAATAGCAACAACTCAAATACTCAAACACTAATACACTGATAATCTATTATCAAGGCTTTCTTTCTCCTTCTAACGTAGACTTTGAAGGCTCCATGATCGCCATCATTTCCCCTTTCTTATAGTTATAAAAGTATGGCTTGAATTCCTTTAAGGGAAAAGGGTCTATGCCTCTTTTCTGAAACCATTTATTTTCTTTACTCATGTAGTTTCATAACACGTTTTGTACTTAGAATCAATCTACCTCATGGTTCAAAGTCTTCGTCTCGGCCGCCGACTCGGTTGGCACCGAGACGGATTGGTCTCGGCGACTCGGATCGGACTCGTACGATACGCGCAAAACGCTACATAGAACGCCAAAAAAATTATGAACAAATCATGACAAATCGTAAAAAAATGTAGACATCAAAATTCATGTATCACATATTCAAAACATATCACCTAGCACTCAAAACAGGAGTACCATATTCCTATCCAATATCGCGTTGTTTTGGAGCCATACTGAAATTTAAAAAATTATCTGTTACATTAACTTAAAACTAAAATTAATTAAATTAAAACTATATTAAATTAAACTAAAATTAAATTAAACTAAACTAAACTAAATTAAATTAATTACCTAACTTCAATGAACTTATTAAATTACCTAACTTAAATAAAATCACAAAATTATATTAAATTAAATTAAACTAAATTAAGTTAAACTAATTTAAACTAAATTAAACTAAATTAAATAGAGAGACTGAGGGGGAGAAAGGAACAGAGGGGGGCGAGAGGGAGAGAGAACAGAGGGGGAGAGAGGACAGAGTGACTGAGGGAGGGGGAGAGAGGACAGAGAGAGATCGATGGAGAGAGAGGGAGATAGAGAAGATAGAGAGACTGAGGGAGAGACGGAGAGAGGGACAGGGACAGAAGAGAGACGGAGAGGAAGAGAGATCGACGGAGAGAGAAGACATAGAGACTGAGGGGGGAGGGACAGAGGGGGAGAGAGGGGGAGAGATCGATAGAGAGAGAGGGAGAGAGAGAAGACAGAGTGACTGAGGGAGAGAAAAGATCAGAGGGGGAGAGAGACGGAGAAAGATCGACGGAGAGAGGGAGAGAGAAGACAGAGAGACTGAGGGAGAGAGAAGGTCAGGGGGAGAGAGATGGAGAGAGATCGACGAGGAGAGAGGGAGAAAGAGAAGACAAAGAGACTGAGGGGGAGAGAGGTATAGAGGAAGAGATAGAGAGTTGGGAGAGGGACAAAAGGAGAGAGAGACAAAGAGGGAGAGAGATCGACAGAGAGGGGGGAGAGAGAGAAGATAGAGAGACTAAAGGGGAGAGAGAGCTTAGAGGGAGAGAGGGAGCGATGGCGACATGGTTCACAGTCGCGGTCTCGGCCGTTGACTCGGCCGCCACTAAGACGGATCGGTCTCGGCGACTCGGATCGGTCTCGGGCGATACGCGCAAAACGCTACATAGAAAACTCTAAAAAATTCTGAAAAAATCACGACAAATCTTAAAAAATGTAGACATCCACATTCATGTATCACATGTCTAAAACATATCACCTAGCACGCTAAACATAAAGCGAAAGTATAAATACACGCATCATCGGTAGAAGCATATCAAAATACATGCACAATATAGTTAAATTACACAAACTACATTCATAAATACATGCTAATGTAGTTATTTTCACATTGAATTGCGATGAGGCACAAAATCATCATAATTATCTCTGCAGTAAGTAGATAAACCGATACTAGTGCTTGTAGATCTCTCAAGTTGTGGCCTGTAGTCATGGACATATGCCACACTATAATGTTGGCCTGATGTTAAACTCAACATTTGCATATGACCTTCAAGACTATAAGTTCCTCCATCAGCATTATTGTCGTCCTCATTATTGTCGCCGCCGCCATCACTGTCATCATTATCATCACTACTACAACTGGATAAAACTCTCACATCTTCACCACCACCACCATCTGCTTCTCTTATACCTCGGAGGGGGGAGAGGGGGAGAGATCGAAAACAGGGAGAGAGAGTCGAGGGAAATAGACAGAGAGAGGCGGGAGATGAAAAGGGAGAGAAAGCGAGTACGTAAGAGAGGGAGGAAAGAAACAGAGCGAGTGAGAGAGACAAAGAGAGGGAGAGACAGGAGATGGAGAGGGGGGAGAGAGAGCGGGTGAGAGAGAGAGAGAGGGTGGGGGAGAGAGAGAAACAGAAGGAGGAAAAGGGAAAGAGACAGAGAGGGGGAACATCACCTGGGGCTGGGGAGGAGCGGCAGGCGGCGATCGGGCGACGACGAAGTCCAGATGGCGACGATCGGGCAGTGGCGGCGATCTTCAGATCTGAGCAAGAGAGAGGTAAGTTGCTTTTTTTTTCCTTTTTTCTTTATACCCGTTCGTCACGGGTGAATATACGTTTCGAGCCGATTTGACCGAGAACCGGAGTCGACTCGGTCGACTTGGCGACGACGGAGCCCTCAGTCGGCGACGACGGAGCCCTCAAGGAGAGGTGAGTTTTTATTTTTTTTGCCCTTTTTTTGTTTTATAGGCGACAAACCACGGGCGCATTGAGCATATCCGAGTCGAATCCGGACCGGTTTCGACTCGGAGCCGATTCGGCCGTGAAGACTTGGCCGAGTCGGCCGAGTCGGCTTCGAGTCGAAATCGATCCGGGTTCGACTCAGATCTGCTCAATGACTCGGGCATCCGAGTTATCTCGGACCACGCCGAGTCGGATACGACTCGGCCGAGTCGTTCGCAATCTCGGCCGAGTCGTATCGACTCGGCCGAGATTGCGAACACTGATCTACCTTTTCTGTGTGCATATGGGCTATTGTATACCAATTTTTTTTGCAAGTCCTGTTATCCTCTCAACTACACCATATACTTGATTTGAGTTGGATCTAGATTGGGTATTCGAGTTTTATTTTGGGAAGAAAAACTGAGCAATTCCCGTGCCATCTCTTGATCTTCTTTGCCTCCATTGTCTTCTCTGCTCTCGTTCACCTCCACCGCCTTTTCCACCTTGGCCTCCACAAATCCCCAGTTATCTCCTTGAACATGTGTACTCTTCACTTGTTGCATCTCTTTCTACCGCCCTCAAATCTCTTTTCTCTTGCTACAAACCTCTCTCACTATGTGTGTAACCACACACTCTCCCCCCTTTATGTTGCCACACACTCCCCCTTTTTGTTGCCACATACTCTTCATGTATTGTTTGTTTCCAAGAAAAATATTATGTGTTAATAGTAACATGTTAGTTTTTCAATGATGTGCTATGAACAAGAAACTAAAAGGAGGAAAAAAGAAAAAGAAACCCAGAATCATGAAAATGAAAGCAAATTTGTTAAATTTTTAGTTGATATTATGTTATTGTTAGGGATATTGGTGCAAGTTATGATAAAGCTTTGGATCCTCATCCTCATCATCATTTAAGCCTTTTCCCATTAAGATGAGGGGTGATATGGTATGGAGCAACTGAGCAAGGCTGCACAAAGGATGTGACAAAGTTTTACGACTGGCTCTTGACTTTACATCAACTCTCTCATAATTAGTGCCAAAATTTTAGAAATGTGGACAAAAGAGGAACTTGCCATAAACCTAAAAGACGTGTTGGCATTTTTTAATTCTCCTAGACTTGGGGAAAATGTCTAAACGGGGAAAAAGATGAAAAATTTCTATAAGAAAGTGCATTCAACTCTAAGCACATGCTAGAATATAAAAGTATTACCTTCAACTCTCATCATAAAGTTTTGGTGCAGTGGTAGGTCTTTAATGTGGTATGAGAGCAAATCCATGTCCAATTTCCACCGGAAGCACATTAAAAAAACGGGTTAAAAAATTATACCGGTGTGCAAAGCCTAGGTTTTTACTTATAAAATGGGTACTTGACCCACGGGGGGTGTGTTAGATTATAAGTATATTACCCTCGACTTTCACCACAACTTTGAAGTTTTAGTGCAGTTGAAGGGATTTTAATGATATCAGAGCATCCCAAATTCAATTCCCACCAGTACATATTTAAAAAGCGGATTAAAGAAAAAAGTGTCGCTATGGAAAAGCCAAGGTTTCGTCCCATAAAAAGGTTGCTCGACATGCTAGGGCGTGTTAGAATAGAAAAGTTTCACCTGGTACCCTCATTATAACTCTGTAGTTTTGATGTGGTGGTAGGGAGTTTAATAGCACACTTAAAGCTAAGAGTTAGACATAATGCATTTCCCTCTTGTTAAAATATGCTTAAGCTCTACAAAACAGGGTTCAAAATCTCGGCCGAGTCGGTCTCGACTCAGCCAAATCATATCCGGAACGGCGGTGGCCGTTTCGAGAACGCGATGTGAGTCATCTTTTGGGGCGAAATGTGGACTCGTTCTTGACTCAATCGACTCAGCCAAGTCGACCCGAGTCAACTTGGTATCACGAGTTGTCTCGGGTAGACTCGACCGAGTCAGCTGAGTCAAGACCGAGTCAGGTCACCCTCTCTTCGTGCTTAAAAGAAAAGAATAGCTCGTCGTCGTCGCTCACCTCCAGCTAGGCTGCCCACCCGCCGCCTCCAGCATGTCCGATCCCGTCCGTCGCTGTCGCCCGATCCCGATACTCTTTCTGCCCCTCTCCCGCCGATCTCTCTCTGCTCGAGATTAGAGAGATCAGGAGAGAAAGCAGAGAGAGATCAGGAGGGTGGGAGAGCAGATAGAGATCGGGAGAGACAGCAGAGAGAGTGATCGGAGGGGGGAGAGGAGAGAGAGATCAGAGGGGGAGAGAGCACAAAGAGAGATCAGGAGGGAGGGAGAGAAGAGAGAGTGATTGAGGAGAGAGAGCAGAGGGAGGGAGGGCAGAGAGAGATATTATGTGATGAATTTTTTGCTTGCTTTTAGATTCTAAGAGAGATTTTGAGACCACATGCTTGTTTTTTTTGCTTGCTTCATACCTGAAAATAAACAATGACAATAAATCAATTATTATATGAGAACAGAACATATATTTATTTTTATTAAGTAATTATTAAATCGCGTAACTTACGTTATGCATGTATTTATGAATGTATTTTGTGAAATTTACTATTTTATGCATGTATTTTAGTATGTTTCTACTGATAACACATGTATTTATGCATTCTCTTTATGTTTAGTGTGTTAGGTGATATATTTTGGACATGTGTTTACATAAATATTGATGTCTATTTTATTTTTAAGATTTGTCGTGATTTTTTTAGAACTTTTTGAGCTTTCTATGTAGTGTTTCACGCGTATTGGCCGATTCCATTCTGCAACGCCGTGACCGATACGTCTTAGTGCCCGCCGAGTCGTTGGTCGAGACCGACTTTGAACCATGCTACAAAATGAGTTCAAGCTCTATATGTTGTATCCAATAAAAATATGGTATTCCTATGATATAACAATACTAAATATGCTACATCGATTAAGAAAATGCTACTATTATCTACAATATACTATAACAAATTGAACTATGGTATCGTATAACAATAATAAATATGGTGGATTATGAAAAAGGGTATTATCTTATAAACTATGCTATCTATGATATGGGAATGTTATAGATAAATTAAATATACTAGTTTTATCTGAAAACATGCTACATATATGTGAAATATATATCAATAAGTTAGGATATGGTATGCACATGATAAATGCTATGTAGTACTAAAGTTTCCTTTATTGGAGGCACAATTTTGGGCTTATATTATACTCCTAGTTGCAACTACACTCTTCTCATTTTACATTAATAGTATGTTGGAGGAGAAAGTAGTCTTTTGATATCATGAAGTGTAACATTATGTGAAATATTATACAAAGTGGTAACTTTACTTTCTTACTATTCACAAGATGAATTGGGTTACACAAAAAACGTTAATAAACACTAAAATTTTGCACATTTTGCAAATTCTATCATTGTGTTTAATATAATTCATTCAACGCTGGGAGATTTTATTTAATGATATTAATTATGAGTGATATTTCAAATAAAAGATATTTGTCAGCTATTAGTTATTACAGATGCTAAGAATTAATGATATATAACAATGTTGATGTAAGCTCTATGAACTATAACATTATAATAAAATGATATTAATGCCACTGAGGTATGGCTTCAGTAGTAAATGGGGTTCGGTTATGGAAGATCTCAAGTTCAAGACTAGGCTGCATTTTTTGTTCAAGGAAAAAAAATATAATGAAATCATTTTATAAGTTGACCTAGAATGTTTGTTGCTAATTTATAATTGATCTGGCATACATACATACATACATACATACATACATACATACATACATATATATATATATATATATATATATATATATATATATATATATATATATATATATATATATATATATAATCTTTGTATCATATTTTTGATAAGGAATGCCATATTTTAGTTGGATACAACAAATTCTTTTGATAATAACTTCTCCTAAATTGAGCTAGCATTTTTTTGTCTTATGTATAATAAGGAAAATTACTTTTGTGCCCGAATTTGAAAATGATTCTATATGCCATCATTTTTAAACTTGTGGATATACTTTCAGAATCCAATACCATATTATTCAAAACCCAAAGCTACTTGCATCCAAATGCCCCAGCCAAGGTTGCATGGATATGCCATTGTGGCAACATACACTTATTGTGGACGTAGCCAGCTTGGGTACGTGCAAACATGTTTGGATTCATGTCGTCCAAGGTTTTAAAAATCCTTTTAGATGCCCGCTTAGGCTGCCACGCTTCGCACCTGGGCGAACCACTTTCTAAATTTTATTTTTTTGGTTAAGCGGGTTGATCCTACTTCGTCGAAAAACTTTTGTGAGTTATATGAACTTAGGACATGCTTTTTTTTTTATTTTAATGTTTTTAATATGTAATACACCTAAATAAATTTTA
The DNA here is from genome assembly GCA_038442645.1 of Agave tequilana. Taxonomy (NCBI): domain Eukaryota; kingdom Viridiplantae; phylum Streptophyta; class Magnoliopsida; order Asparagales; family Asparagaceae; genus Agave; species Agave tequilana. The sequence continues at coordinate 97,770 of JAVJIF010031973.1, forward strand.
AAATTTTAAAAATAGGAAAAGTGTAATCCTCGCCTAGTCCCTGAGTAGGCCCCTAGTTGCTAGCCCCCAACCTTGACACGTAGCGCCCCCTACCGCTTTCTTAAACATTGGATACGTCTGCTAGTCGTACCCAAAGTGTAACCATGCACAACGTAGCCTATTTTGAAAAAGAAAAACAAATGATACCATAATTGGTTTGAATTGGTTATTGGGTCAGGTATATTACTTAACCAACCTAACAACCGACCCAAATAACTCGAGTTATAACCTAACTTATCCCTTTCATCATCTCTCTTTCATTCGAGTCTTTCTCTACATTGCCTTCAATTACGACACTTGCTCAGACAATGGCTCTAGGTTCGACGACAAAAAGGAAAATACCCCAAGTTTTTCTTGTCGTCAAATGTTTTTTTAATCTGACCCGAAATTTTAAACAATTGATTAAATTTAATTTGATCTATCAATGTAGTGAAAAAAATTGCTGGCAGTATTATTGAAGTTGCTCATGTTTTTTTTTTTTTTGGGGGGGGGGGAGATTTTCAAGAATGTTAGATTCTTAGTAATGTTGGTGAAAAAAAATTAAAGTATGTTACTTTAATATCTCCAAATTTTACCAAACCACAAAATGTTGTCCCTCATTTTTTTTTCTAGAAGGTATTAGCCATACTTTCCATTTCTATAAAGATATCTGAAACTTATTTTTCAACACCCATTTAATGAAGATGTTCTGTTCCCTAAAAGAACGTGTGAATTTTCTCTCCTTTTTCTCTCTCTTTTATTTTCTTTCACTTTTTTTTTTGTTTTGAGAAAGACGTTAAGTGTAATTTTCATACTTCTAAGAATTAGTTGTAGTTTCTAAGTTCCTAACTAAATTAATATAATTTGTTCATTTGCTTGGTGTTAAAGGAGATCCTACCATTGCCTGTTATGAATGAATAGTCTCTAATCAAACAACTTATATAGGTTCATTTTACACAATAGAGTAGCGGAAGAGTATGAGAAATACAACAGAGTGATGTAGCACAAAGAGGCAAAGGAGGTATATTTTGGGGGGGCGCAAAGAGGCAAAGTAGGTTTTTTTTTTTTGGTGTGGGTGGGTTGGTGTGTTAGGGGGGGGGAGAGAGAGAGAAGGGGGAGAAGTAGAAGAGAAGGCGGGTTTGAGGTGGCTTGTGGGTTTTCTTTCTTTTTTATTAACTTCAGGCTTGTGTAGTAATCAGACATGAGAGAGAAGGGGGGAGAAGTAGAAGAGAAGGCGGGTTTGAGGTGGCTTGTGGGTTTTCTTTCTTTTTTAATAACGTCAGGCTTGTGTAGTAATTAGACATGACATGATGTGTTTTATACGATTTTATATGCAGTCGAGTTTATTTAACACATCAAGTTTAGAATACTTGGGTGGATTTTGAAATTATGGAGGTATGAAAATAAATCAATTATGGAAAAAGGCTACAGACCCATTTATCCTTATTTTAAAACAAGAGGCATTGGTGTTCGAATTCAGTTTATATTTTCTTATATCAGGTGCTCAGATTTTTTTTTTTTTTTGCTAGAATTTTTTTGGATTGAATTTGGAGTATGATTGCAGCATTACAAGCACTCGTTACCTGCTCTGCTGCTCGTTTTAAACTACATTTGGTTGGCAATGGGTTCAGTAATTAGGTTTCATATAATATTAATGTTACATAGCAGTGAAATTCATAGTTTGTTGAAGTTGTCCATAAAATAAATATTCAGGCCATACCATTTGGCTATTTGCATGTTGATGCTTAAAAAGAAAAACTTGATTAAGCTATTGCTGCAATTAAATTGAGGTGGATATTTTTATTATTTAATGCTGTTTAGTAGGACCATGTGGCGATGCAGAAGTTTGGAATGGCTTGAACATTTGCCACATGGATCATAGTTTGCCTTACAAAGATTAAGTTATTTTTAGGTTGACATGGTAACCAAGGTTTATAGTATAGGTATCAATGATATTATCCATTTCGTATCGCCCATATCGGTCATAGCCTAGTTTTTTTTTTAAAAATATAAGTAAAAATTATAAAAAGATTTACTAAGATAACTAACAATGTTTCAACATGTTTTTAGAATAAATGATTGAGTTTTGATCAAAATAGTAGTTCACGTAATATCACTAGTTTGTATTTTTCATTAATTTTAAATCTATATATAATTTAGGAATCAAATTCTCGCTGAATGGGATATTTCAAATGGAAGTACAATTTTATTTTGAATAAGTGAAGAGTTTTAGATTTAGTTTCCTTTTGAAAGTGAAGTTTAGATTTTTTTTTGCCATGTTTTCTTTTGAACAAGTGAAATAGTTTATATTTAAGTTTGATGAAATATTGTATAACATACTCGTTGATACAACAATGTTCTACAAATAGTTATGGTATTTGAATGATTAATTGTTGATATTTTTAAAAAAATTATACTGCAGTTGCAATAATTATTTATGACTTTTATTCTAATCCAGTGCCATGCATTTACAATATCCCCGATGGTATTTTTATATATTTTTGATTTAGTTAACTTCTATTCGTTACAGATGCAAAGTATTGAATTGTAATTTTGAATTATATGTACAATTTATAAAAGCATCAATTACGTTTCTCCCGAGAGCGATTTTAGACTGTTAGATTATCAAAATGAATACTCATCTTTGATTGAGGAAAAAAGAATTTCAAGATAAAAAGAGTGTCAAATCATAATAGGATTTTGTTTATTGAACTGACTCATGATATCCTAATTTTTATTAGCAATTTGGAAATCTCAGTTAAAAAGGATTTCTAAATCAGACCAACTCATGATTGAAAAAAAGAAGAATCCAAATCACGTTGATTAATAAAAAAATCCCAATTAAAAGGGATTCCAAGTCAAACTAACTTATGATTGAGAAAAGAAAAATCTCAATTAAAAAGTACTCTCATGCAATAAGAAATTAAAAAGAAAATTAATCGACTCTTAATTTTTGTCTACATCTCGCGATACAAAATAAAGACATCCACATTTCTTTTTTTTAAAATATCCTGCGATAACAAAAATAAGATAAAGATAAAAATAGAAAAACACCGTCTCTTAAAAAAAATCACGGACTCCTAAAGAACTCCAGCTTCTCCTAGTGTCTCAGTATTTTCTTATAATTGCTACTCCAAATGAATTTTCTATAATTAGCAATGAAAAAAAAATTTTCCTTTCTTCAATTTCTGTTCTAATCATGATTCTGATTGTAAAATCTGTTAGATTCCAAATTCTCATATCGTTTTTCTCCTTCTATATTGTCCTCTAAGACGTTATCTTCTCATCAAAAGAAGGAAAAAAAAATTGAAATTAAAGAAGACAATAGATGGAAATATGCAAGCAAAAGAAGAAAAGATACAAAAGAAAAATAAGCTTTACAATTTTTGTTATATATATATATATATGTATATCTTTCTTATCTATGTTTTTCTTTTTAGATGTAGTTTATTTGATAATATCTATGATTTATAATGAAACTCTTTTAATGGATAATTTCTCACGTAGACGATTTCGTTTGATGATTATGAAGTTGATATAAAAAAAACCTAATGCATTATTTTAATGTACAACAATCACATTTTTTTAATTTTTAGAAACTAAGAAAAGTTTTAAGAGAAAGACAAGCATACATTTTCTCATAATTTTTACTTTTTTTTTAAAATTTTAAGTGTAATTTTTTTTATAATAACTTTGTTTTCTACTCGATTTTTTTAGAAATTTGATATACTCGCACTTCGATAATTATCGTTAATGATAATTGGATTGAGAACAAAATTTGATTGAGATAAAAATAATCTCACGTAAATTGGAATTTCAAATTCACGTGCACTTTGTGCGTGCATTTTGCCAGTTGTTTTTAAAATGCAGAAAGAACTAGCATTAAATTGTGCTACCTAAGTAACATATTGCAGTGCTAGATTTTAAGACTTCCTTCTACAAAAGTAGTCCAAAACAGAAGAGTTAATTATGTAATTAAGAGATTTTGCAAATTATTTACTTTTGGATAGTAGTAGTGAAAGTTATTATTAGGTTTTTATATTTTATAACTTTTTGAAGCTTAAATGCAAAAGTAATTTTATTCTTTTTACATGTTTGTTATGATTTATGTTATAATTATATACTTTGTGTATGTTGCAAAATTAGAAATGTTAGGGATTTATGAAATTGTAATCTGGATATAAAGTATACATGCAAAATGTATTGAGCAGCGTATGTGTAGAATATATATTATAAAGGGGAATTCTCCAAACAGAGGGATACATGCACGCAGTCTCTTGCGAACAAGCAAGGTCATCACTGCCCACACAAATAAGGGCAGCACATCATGACCCGAAAAAAAGGGAAAAAAGAGAAATTAAGCTGGTTAAAGGAAATTTTAGCTCAACATGTGAGGAAAGAAATAGAGAAATAGGAATCATCGCTTATTATTTCCTTCATTTTTTTTCTCATGCCATTTATTTTTTTTTCCTTTTTTCTTCTTTCTTCAAAAGCATCAAAGAAAGGAAATAATAATTAATTCCTTATTATTCATCTCTTATTGTAGGAATCATCTTTTATTTTTTTCCATATTAGTTTCCTTTCTCATTCAATTTATTTTCTTTCCTTCCTTTTGTTTTCTTCAAAAGCATAAAAAAGGAGATAGTTATTAATTCCGTGTCAAAACCTTGCTATTCTTCTTTTCTTTTCCACTTTTAAACCATGCAATTCTTAGTCCCATATCAAATTTGGAATAATTGTTTGTATTCCTTCTTTCTTTTTTAATTTCTCCGCTGAGAAAGAATTGAGCTAAACCCCCAAGGTCCCTAGCCTGCAAGCAGAAGGAATTATCTATCCGGTAATGGAAAGTATCGGTATGTATATCGGCCAATATTTTTAAAGTAATAGGGATACTTTAACATATCTGGCCAATACGAGGCATTCCATTCCGATATGAGCGGTTATGACTGGCTATATCCGATTCTATATAGGAGCCTGCTGATTCCAATAAGATACGACCAATTCATATCGGAATCGGTCAATATTTTGAACCATGATGGTAACCTTAAAGCTATAATGTAAATCTATAAAATGCCTCTTGCTCTACAATCTTGAAGACAGGCCATTTGTAAACTGTGGAATGAAATTGGATCTGCATGGTGGAACTCAAATGGATCTTTTTGATCATTTACGGTCAACTGAATCTGTTAGTATGGAACAGTTTGTTTTAAACCCCGTTTCCATACTCTGAGGGCTACGTGCCATGAGTAGGAAAATTGGCGATAAGCTTCTAAGATGTGTACTTCTATCATTTTATGTAAACTTCATATTATCTAATTAAAATAGGTATAACATAATGTTAACTCACATAAACAATGATGTCATTTTTGCCTAGTAAATCTAATGATGAAAAATGTTCAGTTGATACGTGAGCTTTTACCTTATGTGCTTCTTGTCACTATCTTTTCCTCAGACATGTTATAATGTTGGTTCAGGTTATGGCTGCAAAACTTTGGACTACATGGGAACTGATGACGGCACATCTTATTCAAAATGAAGAAAATGTCAAAAAAGGAGAGGATGATAGTTTTTCTTTGGTTTGTTCTTTGTGTATAACTGTATTTCTTTATAATTCATTATACTGTATACTGTAGGTTGGTCATTATGGACCTATATATCGTTCCTTTCTTAATTAGTATAAACCGAAACTAGCTCCACTGCATTTTACTTGCTGTACCAAACAATGGAAACTACTCTGGAAGAGCTGTTGGTTAACTTAGTATGATTAGTTTCTTTGTTACTTGTTTGCAAGTATTTTTTTTTAAATGAGCTATCAAGAGTTGTGCTTCCTGTATTATCCTTAAATTACAGGCAGAAAAAAGATTACAGGAGTTGTAATGAACTATCAAGAGTTCATATAATTTGGTACCCTTCCGATCGCTCTAGACCGCCTTATTCTCAACTATCTTTGTTTCTTTACAAATTGGTTGCTGTAGAGTGTTAGGGCACAGCTTTCTTATTTCCTTCTACAAATATAACGTATGCCATCAAACAGGTCACAGTTGAACACGTCTTATTGAATATTTTGTTCACTTGGTCTTAGTTTTAGGTGCATATCTGCTAAGTTATTGTCCCAGTTTGCACAAATATATTCATCTTCTAGTTTTTTGATTGTATAAGTATGCTTCTCTGAGATACTTGCAATCAAACAGGATGTGGCTGTTTTGGGTAGTGGTCAATTAGACAGTACGTTCTTTTGGGCAGATCTCTAGAATTTATACCTGTTCTTCTAGGGAGTTAACAGTTTTGCTGCATAAGTGGTGTTTTGTGCATTTTGCATTTTCCCATTTACTTTATACCAACCGCGGCTGTCATCTTGCTGATGAAATCTTACTTTAAGAATGTGATTTTATGACCAATTTGCAATCTAAATGAAATTAAAAAAAAAAACTTATCATTTACTTTATGCAGGCATTTGCTCGGATCGAAAACCATTACTTTGTGAACAAAGGATTTTTCACTTCCGACTCATACCTTTTGGATAATATCGATAAGATACGTCATATTAGGACTGTTATTGTACAGGTAACTCGTAACTTGCAAGCTGTAAGGAGCTCTTAAATTCCTGTAAGGTTATTTATTATTCTGTATTCCTGCCATCCATTTTGTTCACTAAATGCTTCCATTGGTAGCCTCAAAAGTTTGATACTTAGGAACTCCATGTGACTAATAGATTTCAGTTCCAGCATTGCTAGCATTACATTATATTTCTTTGCCTAATATAAACATGTGTACATTTAGGATCAGATAGTTCATTGGATGTAGCTATATGTACACATGGTTAGACATCATTACAGGAGGGTTCATGTTAGACATGACTACAAAAGAAACTAAACATATATAGATATCAAAGAAAGAGGGCGTATGCACATACGTAAACATGCCCATGCGTCGAAAATTCCATGCACTTTTGTGATAATATAATAACATACATTGATTATAACCTATCATACCTTGGCTATCAAAAATTTGAGCCATATCTTAACTTATCACAGTGTACAATTCAATACTTTGACACCTTTTTCTTTTCATCAGAATATAGTTTTTTGTATAAATGATACTAAATAAACATCTCAAATTTGCAACGTGGACAAAGAAGTGTATGAGAAATGCAGGACATTCGTTCAAGAAGTGTCTGAAAAGTTTCCTAAATTCACTTCTTGTTTGGGGAAAGGATTGAACCTTACCAAACTCACTTCTGATTTAAGGTTCAATCAAGTTCTCAGACACAACTAGCTGTTTGTCGGGAAGAATTCTATGCCATCTTACCTTTGACAGCTCAACCACTTATTCAATTCGGTGAAGAGGGGAACTTTAGAGGCACCTACACTTGTCTTATTAAATGTGTGCAGGCTGTAACCCTATCACATTCCCCAAGTTGGAGGTTTGAATCCTCAAAATCTATTAAGCTTTTCGCGCAGTGATTCCAAGAATAAAGGCGTGAAACATCTACTGCACCATTGATTCAACTACAATCTCATAGCCTGGAGGGCCAGCAAAAATATCTAAGGGAGCCTGATCCTCTGGCCCTTAGTGTTGCTTTACAGAATATGACCAATACTGTTGCTATACAAAATCCAACAGGGCCTAATTCTCAAGCCCAAAATATTGCCTTGCAAATTTTGGATCAGGTTGAGGCTTTCCCATTTGGGGAAAGCACAATCTCCTCTTAACCCTTTTATACCCCAGGCCATCGACCCCTAGTTCTTCAAAGAAGCTTTGATTGATTCGTTGTAATTAATTATTTGCCAAGAGATTCATGTGTGGCTCGGTTGTGACACGGGATCTTATCAGAAGGGGAAGAGGAGGAAGAGAACTAATGTCTTAAGCGGAGGATGACAACTCCATTATTATGTGCATTGATGACAAGGGAAGGCAATGTCCTAAGCAGGGATGGAGATTCCATTATAGCAGTAGCCAACGACATTGATAAGTCAGACCACTTGAGCAAGCAGATGCTTGCGGGTTATTTGACCACCGGGCGACCCTTTGCCCCTCCCCGAGCACCTAATCTTCAATGACATTTTGTCATTCATGATGCCATTTGGACCAGAGAATGATGCTTTTGGACCACATCTAGGGAACTATTTGGCTCATTGATAGCCCCACTTTAAAGGTGCACATGCATGGATGCATTTTTTTTCAACATGACCTCTCCTAATTGAAAGAAACTTATGATCGATACCCATTCAAAAGGAAGTGGGAATATCATCAATAAGGTCGGGAAGAAAAAAATACAAAAGGGAAAACATAAGACAAAACATCACTATTGCATCTTTTTGTTGTATTAGTTTTTTTTTGTTGGGGGGGGGGATTGATTTGATAAAGAGAATTAAAAATTAGCTTAGGCAACAAAGCCTGTGAGGACCTCTTCAAGTGACAAAGGTAGAGGATAGGAAGAAGTGGAAATTGTGGTCCCTCTTGCAATTCTATGTTATCTCATGATTGTTCTTTATTGGAATGTTAGAGGTCCAGGAGACCCGGCCAAATGAGAGTGGTGACATTTTTCTATTCGTGCAAAGGGAATATTATGTCTAAAAGAGCCCAGTTGATTGACCTAAGCCCTAGAATTTTTTGTCATTGAGAGCTAAATATGACTAGGGAGCGTTTGAATTACGGGTGCAAATAGTTCTGACATAGATCAGATATAACATTTATCATATTCGTATATGCTTTCAACTTTCAAATATGGATATAGATACAAATATTGTCGAATATGAAAAATTGATATCCGTATATGCTAAAATTGGATAACAGACATGAATAAGATATTAGTGAATCAGATACAAATATGATTCGATTATGAGGGAAACAAATATGGTTACTAATAGGCTAAACGAATATGCGTATATCACAATTTATCTCAATTAAAAAATTATAAAATGCAATACCATGATAAAATTGAGAAGAGAGACAAGTAACTTTATTTAATTAAATTAAATAACTAAGTGAACATTAAGTTGAAAGAGGAGAATTTTATTGGTTTGCATATTCCCCAATCATCATTCTCCAACAAATATTCCCCAATCATCATTCTCCAACAAAACAATCCATCCATAGATCCGAGGAATTCTCAATTTCAAAGTAAAAAAAAGGAAATCACAATATCTATGCAGATATTCATATTGCATCCATGTGCGGATAAATATTCATTATCCTGATAGCCATATCCATATTTGGGTTTTAAAAATATTCCCGTATTCGTATTCACAACCTTTTTAAAATTCATATCCAAATTTGTATCTGTATGCGTCCGGATGCGAATTTTACATATTCAAATCTGCATTTTTTGTGCATGCGGATATCCGCGGATTATCCTCATCTGTTTGCACCCCTAGTCTAGATGCATCCTAACAAGGATAGACTCTAAGATCATCGTCCTCAAGGAGCGAGAAGCTATATTCTCCTTTCACTCTCAAAATTAAAAGAAATTTGGACAGGTGGGACAGGTTGTCACGTGAGTTTATGGTTTTAATTGTCAGTTAAGACGACATGACTTTTGGAAGAAGATTTCCTGTCTTAGCCGTGAACAAAAGTTCTCTTGGATTGTTGTTGAGGGTGGGTTTAATATTGTGCACTTTCATGGCAGAGTGCGTAGGGGATGTAATGGTAAAGACCGTCTGGATTTCAATGTGTTCATTAATCAACTAGAACTCATGGATATATTGTGGTTGGATATGCTTCACTTGGTTAAACAATCCTCGTGTTTGCAGTTTGGTGGCTAAATTCTCGTGTTTATGTGGCTTTCACATACAAACTTCTGTTCGATCATACTTGTTATGTCTTGTTTTGGGAAAACAGGTTTGAGAAGTTGTGTTTGGAATTTTTTGATCTTAGACCATTGGAGGACATTGTTTTCCATTGATTATCACATGGGGAAAACTTGCAAAAGTTGAGGAGAAGATTACAAGTAATTGAAAAAAAAGAAAAATTAAAAGTATTACTCTCCTTGAGATTCTGGGGAAGTGTGTCAGTAGAAGTCTAGTCACAGCGTGATCATTTTGTTCCGTTGATGATGCGATGTGATCGAATCTTAGGAATTTTTTTCTTGTCTGCTTCCGAAACTTCCTTGAGAGAGGAAGATCTCAGAGTATTAGCACCCTGAATTTATCCTTATAAGATTAGAGAAGTGATTCTCTGAATTCTTGGAAGCGAGAGAGTAGATCTCTTGATTTGTCAAATTGCTCTGAGATGCTCTGATGCCTCTTTTTCTCTTAGCCAATGCCCTTTTTTTAACCAGCCCCGAGCTCATCCCAAGAATGAGCTATTTATAGGCTCTCAGGGGTGTAACTGCCCTTAGCTTTCAACAAGACTGAAACAGTCTGCTAGCCTCGCGCCTGAGGCTATTGTTAGCTTCGTGCGAGGCTATAAAGCTTCATGCGAAGCTAAATAGAGGCCTCGCGCGAAGCTAGATAGGTTCGCGTGAGCCTATTCAACGGCCGCTTGACCCGGCTGTCTTCACTTAATATGGGACAAAGTGTGCAGGTGTAACCGCCCACTTAAAGTGGCATTAACCGTGGGCAGTGTAACCGCCCACTTAAAGTGGCATTAACCCCACTAAAGTAGTGGGGTTATCCCACTAACAACTCGGTCAACTGTTGACCTGTCAAGTCCTCCAGCGGGGATGAGTAAAGCTTCAAGCGAAACTATAAAAAAGCTTCAGGCGAAGCTACAAATGAGCTCTCTGAGGAGCTCTGAAGAGCTTCAGACGAAGCTAGAATTGGCTTCATGCGAAGCTACAAGTTAGCTCTGTGTAAAGCTTCAGGTGAAGCTAGAAGTATGCTCTCAGCAGAGCTGTGTTAGGTTTCAGGCGAAGCTGGAAGCAAGCTCTCAACAGAGCTGTGTTAAACTTCATGCGAAGTTAGGAGTTAGCCTTCTGCGTGACTGTGTAGAGCTTCAAGCGAAGCTAACAACTAGCTCTCTGCGGAGCTATGAAGAGCTTCAAGGCGAGGCTAGACAAGCTTAGCATCTCAAGCGAGGCTTGCCCCTTGGGCTCATGCGAGACTAAGTGTTGAGCTAACTTAGCCTCATAGGTCTGCTTAGACCTTTTCAAAAGTAATACTTGGCTTACTATCTGTTTCACTGGATCAGCAAGGTTCGGGTCATTGCTTTGTCCCTTGAGGATGGGTAGAGATTGGTCGTTAGCTTGTCCGCGACTCGTCTTTTGTAAATGTCGACAAGTTTAGATATCGTTCGGACCGGTTGAAATGCTGTCTGGGAGTTTGTCTTTTCAGAGTGTCAACAAACATGACCATCCATCAAGCTGAGATATTAGTTGTGAAGCTAAAATACTTTGAAAGAGACTTACTAAATAGAACTTGGTTGTATCTTTACTCCAGAAGACCACTTACAATGATTGATAGGTAGGAGAAATTGAAGGAACAAGGCTCTTTACCTAAATATGATCTTGATCTGCTACGTATCAATAGAGTTGAAATTGAAGAATTTATAAAAAAAGAGAAGAAATATATGGAGACTAAGGGCAAGATATAAGTGGCTGAAGTAAGGGGACCTAAATAAAATTTTTCTCCACATAACAACTGACATGCGGAAGAAGCTCAATACCATTAGAGCCACGGAGATAAGGTTCTCTTTGATGAGGGAGATATTAAGAAGGTATTTGAATAAAAATTCTGAAAACTCTTTTGGGAGGTATATCTGGTGAGAACCTCTGGTGAGAACCTCCATGACATGGTTTGAGATGGCGCCCAATACCGATATTTTTGCCCGACATTGATATTGCCGATATGACCCGATATAAGCAAAGAGATACATGAGATTGCCAATATGGCAAAATGAACAACTAATATTACCAATTCTGATACCAAAATCCAACAACTGATATTGATACAAAGATTTCAAATCATGTTCCATGATAAACAACCGATGGATACATAATTAGAACCTTCTTGATTTAGATGCAGATTTCTTCCAGAAAGAGGTCAAGACTACCGTTTGGCAGTTGGGTGTAAATAAGGAATTATGTCCGGGCGTCTCCCAATCCTTTTCTGGAGGGAGTCTGGGATGTTGTCAAGGTTGACTTGTTGTCTATGATGTTTGAAATTGCACAAGGGAAATGCAAGGGTTGATATAATTAATACTCGGAAGTTGTCGTCTGAGCTGAGACTCCCACTCCTAAGTCGACAGGGATTTTAGAGCAATATGTCTACTTTGCTTAATGGACCAAAAGATCTTTTCAAAAGTTCTTGCTAATTGTTTAAATTGAATATTGGGAGACCTACTAGGTGAGTATTAATCAACATTTGTCTTAAGAAGGTTTATTTTGGATGGGGTTGTTTCTGCACATGAAGTTATTTTTTGTTGCAAGAAATCTAACCAGCAAGGCTACCTTCTTGAATTGAATTTCGAGAAGGCATATGAAATGTGGAGGGGGTCTGCTTGCTAGAGGTACTTTCCCATGGAGGTTTTTTCCCTAGGTGGATAGCTGGATTAATAACTTGGTTAACATATTTGTTAACTCTTCTCCAAGTAAAGAGATTGTTTGCAAAAGGGGTCTTCAATTTGATGACCCCTAGCCCCTACTTTTCATTGTGGCAGATGACCTTGTGGTATACAAACTGAATCTGATGTTGCGTAGGTCTAGTGATATTGGTCTTATGGAGGGTGTGGTATTTTGGACAATGTCGATATTTTTCTTAATCTTTGTTGAAGACAAAAATTGAATTTTAGAAAAAGAAATGTTGTGCAAGTAGTGGTCCTTAATTGGATCATCTACAACTTCAAACTCTTATTAGGGCTAAGAATCAAACTTTCATAAGAGCTCCATAATCTCCTGGGAATTAGGAACACTAACTCTATCCTCATTGAATGCATTGGGTTGCCCCCCAAAAGAGGTCTCTGTTACCTCAGGCTAGGTAAATAAGAAGGCAAGATTAGATCCTTACGATTGAGGAGGTTGAAAAGAAACTTGATGATTTCTATCCCTGGGAGGACTAAAACTGCTTAATGCCTCCTTATGGCTACCCCCTTGTATTTTTCGCCTTATTTCAAATTAGTACGATGGCTTGAGGAATATTGATAAAATTTAAGTGAAAATTCCTTTCGAAGAGATTCAACCAAGAAAAAAGAGAGTCCACTTGTTCAATGGGGATATGTATGCTGCTCAAAGGATGAACAGAGTCGTTAATCTACATGACATGAATAATGGCACTCCTTGCGCAATGGTGGTGGAGAATAGTGAATTATCAAGAGGCCCGCATCTCAGCCTACCTCTAAATATATGCATCATAATGGGGTTTTGTTTGATAACCAAGGAACTCTTTATGCTGTGGTTTTGGAAGGGTGTTTGCAGCACCAAAGAACCTTTTGTAGCTGGTGCTACACTCTCCATTGGAGGAGTCAACATATTAACTTCTAGGAGCAGGCAAATAACCACGCTGAATAGATTTTATCTTTCCACTTAGGCAAGAAATGATAATGTGCTTGGGCATTCTTAATGGAGGAGACTTAGGTGGTGCCCGACACTTAATGCTCTGCCAAATGCCATCGTGTAATAGAGCATTCATGTAATAGAAGGGATATCTCTAGATATACTTTCTTGACGATTGGAAGTCTGTCTGCAACCAACAAGACACACCACAGTGATGGTGGGAATCTAAGAAAGGATTCTTCATCAGATATATGTATTGGTTTGTTAACTCTAGAGGACTTAAATGCCATTGACTGACTTATATGGCAGACTAAAACTCCTCTTAAGATTAAATGTTATCTTTGACTTTCTTCTAGAAATGCAATCATCATGATTGATATACTTATGAAGAGAACTTATTCGAACCTAAAGTTTGCAATTTATGTCTCAAGGACGAAGAAATGATTGAACATCTTCTATATTGCCCCTCCGCTAGAATTCCATGGGATGAGATTTACGGTAGATTAAATATTTCTGAATACCTGGAATATGTGTGAGGTACGGTCATTGTGGAGCTGCCATCACAGTGGGAAGTCATCACACCTTGTGTGGGACATGTTGGCAGCCATGACTTGCTGGGCTATCTGGAGAGAGGAATAACAGGATATTTAAAAATTTCCATGACTACCTATGTAATTTCTCATACAAAATGATTTCTTACTCTGGACAGGTATACTTGCGGAGAAAGCCAGAACCACCGCTCTTTGTCTTCTCAACATTACACCGGGCAAACCTTTGACTAGATGCGTCAATCACCAACACTAATAGTGATGACATTGATAACAATTATATAAGGGCAGAGATTTGTCGACCTTCACCTTCTTGTTTTCTATCTTCTTTACTAAGCCTTTGTGGCTTCATTTATACTTTTGTATTTGTGAGAAGTCTGACTCTTTTGTTTTTTGTTTGTACTTTTTTTTCTCGTTAAGCTCCCATTAATTGGGGGGCAAGGGAGCGTGGGCTTTCCACCCCCATTGTTCTTTGTTGTGGGGGGGGGGGGGGGGGGGACTTTTTGCATATATGGGGTACTTACAATCCTATATTGTGTTGGAGCTTTCTGATTGGTTTCTAGTTCCTCATAAATAGTGAACCATGCATAATTGTTGAAATGCTTGATAAGCCTTTCTTATAGGTGATCAGGATTGTACACTCTTCTTTATATACCTATCTAAAAGTTGAAACATCTTAGTCCGTAGGCCACATGTTTAGAGGACTCCTTGTGCATTTTGATGGTCTAGATTTTTTATGGAAGCATCCATTTTGGACTATTTGGTATGTATTAGGGAAGTCCATCGACATGTGAATCTGATTACTTTGGATGCCCAAAGACATGTGGATCATGTATTTTGGTTCACTTTTGTGATGCCCCGAGCGAGAAATTCCTAGAGGGTGACCCATCCAGATTTGCTCTCATCCAAGCACACTTAACATTGAGGTTTCCCCTGATTCCTTCCTAAAAAATGCTGTCCATCATTAATTCTTAGTTCATGTGAATTATTATATGCTCAAAACTTTCCCAATGCATATCCCCATATGGATTTGTTCACTTGGGATGTGACATACTTTCCCGTTTAAGATATAATGTTCTTGCATTACTAACACTTCACCAAGCGATGTGAGATTCTCAATTTGACATCCACAGATTCAAGATAAAGCCTTCATCGTACCCTTGGTGGTGTGGTACTTTGCTCTATTAGTTCTACATGAAACTTAGTTTCACACTTCCAACTGCTGTTAGCCCTGATATCATTTGTTACACCACGAGTGTCAACTCCCTGGTTGTTAATCCAATCCAGAATTGCTCTCGCCCGAGAACACTCAAGTGTAGAATTTTTTCATGGTTTGTCCCTAAAAATTGCTTACTAGATTAATTCTTGAGTTCAGGGGAACTACTATATACCAGAGACTTTTTCAATGTAGGGACTATTAGCTCGGGGTGTGATAAGCTATTTAGATCGTCTTCTGTGCTCTCTAACAAGTTAAGACCATATTAGTCATGCTGAGAAAAGATTATGTTAGCATCCTTCTCTGGTTGGCATTATATCTCATTACAGAAAACAACTGTAGATTCTTTTATTTGTACGTGCGAAGTTTTGTGCTTGCTCAATCTATATCTCTTATTGTTGGAGACTTGGTATTGACAGGGGAGATATGATGTCTGCTGTCCTATGATGTCTGCTTGGGATCTTCACAAGGCATGGCCAGAGGCGGAATTTAAGGTCTGACAACTCTTGCTTATTTTCTATATAATTATATGACTATTTATAGAATACTTGGAATCACTGTTATTTGAGGCTTTTAAGCACTTTTGCATATCAGAATCTGTTAAGAGCTATAATTTTTTCATTCCATGGGTGCCTTTCTTATTTTTTCCCCCAAAATACATTTAGCATCGTGACCCTGATTCTTTAGGAGAAGGCTGCAGTATGCGCACCCCACCCCCCCCCCCCCCCCCCCCCCACCCCCCCGAGAAGTTTTCTGGTTCATATAGTTAAGTTTTAGAGCTAATGACTAAGATTACTGAAGCTGTGTGTGTCTTTTCTCCAATCTTTGATCACATTGATTATTTTTTTTTCTTATAACTTAGACTACATACTGATGAGATAGATTTCCCCACCATTCAACTAGTCTTGAGGTTATATAGATAGTTTCTCCTGTCAACTGTTGTCTTTGCCTGGAATCAACACCAAATTAGAGGGTTTAGTCAAGAGGACAGCTGGCTGTACAATTTGATCAATCTTTTCTGTGGGGCCTTCTCAACCTAAAGTTGTGCTCAGTTGCGCAAACCCTGTTTAAAAGGGGCCTTGATGATGTTGATGATTATCCAGGGGAACTGGATACATGTAATTTACCTTTGGGAAGTACATGACAACTTCTTGTGCTGGCCAAGATGGATAATTGTTGCTGGAAATGGAAACAATTGCCCACAATTTATCCACGGAAAATTATTAACTCATTCTGTTCTGAATTTCTAACTGCCTCATAACATTTGTTTGGTTTGGTGACAGCATTGGTATAAAAACTCCTAAATTATTCAAAATTTATGATCATGTGTGACAACAGAATCACACTTAACCCATCAAGGTGGTTGGAGGCCAAGATCATATCTTCATACTGTAAATAGGCTACTGTGGGGACGGCAACAACAGCAACAAAGCCTTTATCCCAAAATTTTGGGGTCAGGTACCTGAATTCTTTTCTTCCATTCAACTCTGTTGAGGGCCAAATAGACTGCCTGGACTCAAATATTTTAGCATTAACAGTCGATCTCTCTGTGTGCATAGTGGATGGGGATAATGGTTATGGATGTTGTAACGAGCTAGAAGATCACAGCTAACGCACAATAGGTTCAAATCAGCTATTTCTATCATAGTTTTGGATGCAATTAAGATGCTGGTTTACCCTGATATGAATTGGTGATCTGTAGCAGCATAGGTGCTTAATTGAATTGGAGTTCATTTGGACAGATAGGCTTAATTGAGCGCTCCTTTTGAGCAAATTTTATTTACGAGAGCTAACCTTGACATTACCAAAAAATTAGCACTACACCTGGATGAAACCAATCATTTTCAGCCGGAAACTCTAAACCTTTCCCGTGGCATGTGGACTTTTTACTTCACTTGTTTACCGTGAGCGTGCATGTAAAAAAAAGATTAAAAAGAAAATTAATAGTGAAATATAATTATACAGTTATGCTAGTTAGTATTATCAAATAATCATAGTTTTTAGTATAAATATTGTATTACTTTTTGTAAAAAAGTTGTATTTATCTACACCACAAGGTAGTAAGAAAGTTAATGTCAAATTAATGTTTATATAAATTTAAGCATGTTATAACATATATAAAAGAGAAAAAATAAATTGATAGTAACCACGTGCTTATCCAAAAAGAACTAAGATATAGGAAAAAGATAATTAGTAAAATTATAATTCTAGATGATTTTTCTTTTTCAAAATATCAGTATTCTACTATGAGTGTCAATAAATATTTGTGTTTATTTTGGGGCAATTAACATTTTGTATGTTAAGTTGTGTACTTTTTAGTTAGAGGTACAATTTTCTGTACATTCACTTATCTTCGATAATAGTACAAATAATATGCTAATATTTTCAATGATTGTAAAAGAAATTTCAAAACTTAATTTAAACACAAAAAGTTTGAGATAATTTTTTTTTTTCATTTGGCTAGTTGCTTTTCTCTAAAAAAAGACTTTATCTATTTGTAATGAGAAATTTAGCTTTTATTATTATTTATTATTTTGTTTATAATTATTTTAACTATTTAGATTTATCTATATTATCTAATGGTTTGCACCTTCATTGGTGAGTAGGTGATTTCATATATATATATATATATATATATATATATATATATATATATATATATATATATAGAGAGAGAGAGAGAGAGAGAGACTTGTGTGACGAATCTTTCCCACTCAAATACCAACATCTGACATTCGAATACAAGATCTACTCCGTTGAAGTTGACCCATATTATTTCACGTATCTATAAATCAAAAATCAAATATTTTAATTACTTTTTGCTCATGCATCAAGTAGGGAAAAACGGACGGCCTAAATAGTGAGTTGGTTAGTTTAACGGTGTAGAGCATTTGAAACCTAACAAAAATTGGTTTGTAGGGATTTTTAAATGTTTAGATCATAATCAAATAGCTGGATCGAGAATTTGTATGTCTGAAAACATAGATCTAACCAACTCACTACTTTCGGTCGTCTATTTTGCGCTGCTTGATGGATGGGCAAAAAACATTCAAAACACTTGATTTTTGGTTTATAGATACTTGAAATAATATAGATCAACTTCAATGGAGTGGATCTTATATTTGAATGTCAGATGGTTGTATTTGAGTTGGAAGGATTCAGGCTCAAATCCTTTTGGAAGGACACAAGTCTATCTATCTATCTCTCTTTATGTGTGTATAGATTTGTGTAGTTTCGAAAG
This sequence comes from Agave tequilana, assembly GCA_038442645.1. Lineage (NCBI taxonomy): Eukaryota > Viridiplantae > Streptophyta > Magnoliopsida > Asparagales > Asparagaceae > Agave > Agave tequilana. The sequence continues at coordinate 116,222 of JAVJIF010031973.1, forward strand.
GATTCGAGCCCGAATCCTTCCCACTCAAATACCAACATCCGACATTCAAATACAAGATCCACTCTGTTGAAGTTGATCTATATTATTTAAAGTAACTAAAAATAAAAAATTAAATGTTTTGAATACTTTTTGCCCATCCATCAACTGACGCAAAATGGACAGTCAAAAGTAGTGAGTTGGTTAGATCTATGTCTTTAGACATACAAATTCTCGATCCGGCCATTTGATCATGATCTAAATATTTAAAAACCCCTATAAACTAATTTTTGTTTGGTTTCAAATATTCTACACTGTTAAAACAACCAACTCACTGTTTAAGCTGTCCGTTTTTGCTTACTTGATGCATGGACAAAAAGTACTTAAAATACCCGATTGTTGGATTATAGATACTTGAAATAATATAAAACTTTAACGGAATGGATCTTATATTCGGATGATGTATGGTTGTATTTGAGTGGGAAGGATTCGGGCTCGAATCCTTTCAGAACTACACAAGTCTATCTATCTATCTATATATATAATAGAGATAGGAATTTGAATAGAGTTGGGTAGTGAGAGAAAGGTATATATATATATATATTATATATAAAGAGAGAGAGAGATAGACTTGTTAGTTCTAGAAGGAGTCGAGCCCGAATCTTTCCCACTCAAATACAACCATACAACACCCAAATACAAGATCCATTCTTCTGTTGAAGTTGATCTATATTATTTCAAGTATCTATAAACCAAAATCAAGTATTTTCAATACTTTTTGCCCATGCATCAAGTAAGAAAAAATAGACGAGTTAAATAGTGAGTTGGTTAGTTTAACGGTGTAGAACATTTGAAACTTAACAAAAATTGATTTGTAGGGCTTTTAAATGTTTAGATCATAATCAAATGGCCGGATCGAGAATTCATATGTCTAAAGACATAGATCTAACTAACTCACTATTTTCGGACACCCATTTTGTGCCGCTTTATGGATGGGCAAAAAGTATTCAAAACACTTGATTTTTGATTTTTATTTACTTTAATAATATAGATGAACTTCAACAGAGTGGATCTTGTATTTGAATGCCGGATATTGGTATTTTAGTGGGAAGATTCGAGCCCGAACTCTTCCCACTCATATACAATCCTCTGACATTCGATTACAAGATCCACTCCATTGAATTTGATCTATATTATATTATTATTTTAAGTATCTATAAATAAAAATCAAGTGTTTTGAATACTTTTTGCCCATTCATCAAGCGACGTAAAATGGACGTCCGAAAGTAGTGAGTTGGTTAGATCTATATCTTTAGACTTACAAATTCTCGATCCCGTCATTTGATCATAATCTAAACATTTAAAAACTCCTACAAACCAATTTTTGTTAGGTTTCAAATATTCTATATCGTTAAACTAACCAACTCACTATTTAGACCGTCCGTTTTCTTTCTACTTGATGCATGAGCAAAAAGTATTCAAAACACTTGATTTTTAATTTATAGATACATGAAATAATATAGATCAACTTCAACGGAGTGGATCTTGTATTCGAATGTCAGATGTTGATATTTGAGTAAGAAGGATTCGACCTCGAATCCTTTCGGAATGACACAAGTCTATCTCTCTCTACATATATATATATACACACATATATCCGAAATATGTATATCAGCTGACAGCTGAGAGTCCCTCTCAGCTTGCGATGACGTGGCACATTATTAGCCACAGTAGGAAGGACGGCCCGCCTATTGAAACAGTTAAAATTACTAAATGCCCCTGCGGTAAAAGATAGTGGATCTGTATAGTTTATTATTTTTTTATATTTATGACGTTAGTCAATATTGTCACAATTATCTTTTATAACTGCGACCAAACTGCGACCAACTTCATCAAATCACGAAACAAATTTGAATGCTTCTTTATTAAATTTTTTTACGCAGATATTATATATTTTAAGAATGCGCCTAAGCTCGTAGTTGTCAATAAAATAATTTCTCAATAGTTTTAAATTTTTTTTACGCAGATATTATATATTTTAGGAATGCGCCTAAGGTCGTAGTGGTCAATAAAATAATTTTTCAATAGTTTTAAAAGCGCTGTTTATCGCAGTTTACAATTATTTAATTCGTAGATTTTTATGATATGATCTGTAAGAATTTTACTGATTTCGAATATATTCGCACTTTACTTTTTTCGCATGTAATGTATAAATTATTATTATTTTTTACATATTGAATGCGAATAAGGACTGCTACTATATGATCGCAGTGCTTAACGACAGCATGTCGTGGATGATTTTTTTGCTAGGTTAAATGTAATAACGGTGACTAAGAACTGATAATATAGTCGCAGTTTACGTATTATTTTATATATTTGTTCTTCACTGTGACTGTTGTCTCAGCCGCCTATAAACTTTAAATTTTTTTTACATATTGCATGCGATCAAGGACTGCGACTATGGTCGTAATGCTTACGACAACATTTTGTGGATGATTTTTTTGCTAGGTTAAATGTAATAACGGTGACTAAGAACTGATACTATAGTCGTAATTTACGTATGATTTTATATATTTGCTCTTCACTGTAACTGTTATCTCAGCCGCCTATAAATTACGAATTTTTTTACATATTGCATGCGAACAAGGACTGCGACTATGGTCGCAGTGTTTAAGGACAGCAGTCACAGTTTTTTAATTTGTGATATACAGTGAAATATACTGATTTGAGAGGATTGCGATCATGTGCGCAGTATTATCTGTTTATATAGTTTAATTTTAGATTGCGACCATAGTAGCTATTTTTAACTTTATTGAATGCAAAACGATCAAACTATTTATGACTGGACAGCGACCGTGGTCGCAGTTTCATATGTAATTATTATCTGAGTACTGCGACCATTATCGCAGATAAGATGCAAAATAATAACTATACGATATACTTTATATGTATTTTAAAAATATGAAAGATTATTTTACAGATAGAAGTAATTTTATTTATAACATAATATGATCAGAAAGAGACCTTACAAAAAAAGAGCATTAAAAGCTCTCAAAAGAAGACAAAATAACATTGAATATCAGAAGATCAGGAAATCCTAATCCTCGTCGTCATCACCATCATAAGCAGATTCGTCATCTTCATTCTCCTCGTCTTCCTGTTCGTCACTTATTTCCTCATTATCTTCCTTGTCGTCCAGCTCGCAGTACTCCTCAGTTTCTTCCTCTTTTTGAGGGTGTTTTGGTTCATCGATAAACTCCCAGAATGGATCGTCTCTATCAAGCTCTTCGTCCGATCCGTGTCGAGAAGAACCTGTAAAAGATATGCTCAAAGAAATCGAGCGTCCAGCATCAGAGGACATGCTTTCATCAAGCATGTCTCTGTAAAGTGGCAGAGGAATAAGTTCCTCCTCACTAAGCCTCATGAAAACTTCATCATCCTCGTGAAGAGGAGGATCAGATAAAATATTATTTGATGTAGTGAGATAGTCAAAAGGAGTGAAGTCCAGACTGGTATCAGATTCACTAGAATACCCTGAAGAAAGAGGACCGGTGGGAGAATGATTGAAGTTGAGATCTGAGTGTTCAGAGGAAAAAGATGGGGAAGACATGATTCAAGAATGAATTGTTTTCTGAAAGTTTTGAAATCAAATTGAAAACGAAGAGCACAAATATCGTTTTTAGATATGAGATAATATATTAGTTATAAACACTATAAAAAGGTTAATAATGTGAAACAACATGAATAGTAATAATTGTTATAGGTGACGGTTGAGTATTCGAAGAAGTGGTAAAAAGAAATTAAATATTAATTGAAGCAGTTATGGCGGGAGAATCCGAAGAGTTCCTTTTTTCCAGAGGTTTATTACGTGAACTACAAATTAACTTTTAATAGAATGTTTTTCCTATATATTTAGATTACGTATGGTGCACATCTTTCCTTTATCGAGATTAATATTAGTGCATCTCTTTTTTCGAGACTGTTATTGTATCACGGTAGATAGAATATTAATTACTTCATTTAATTCAGAATAATTAATATAGTATTTTATAAGATGTGATATACGCGGACCGTTCTCACGGTCGCAGGGTTAATCTACTTTGTAAAATGATCAAAAATCTGTTACATAAGGCATGCGAAAAAAGACAGCGACTGTGGTCGCAGTGCTGAACGATAGCATGTTTCGTCTGTTATTTTTATGCGAATAAGGAATGCGACTAGGGTCACAGTTTGATATAAAATTGAAAGTTATATTATATTAAGTTTACGACCATGGTCGCAGTGATCGAAAGTTTTGTTATACTATGACTGCGACTAGGGTCGCAGTCGTGATATAAAATTGAAAGTTATATTATATTAAGTCTGCGACCATGGTCGCAGTGATCGAAAGTTTTATTATACTATGACTGCGACTATGATCGCAGACTTTGTAAAACGATAAAATTCTGTTACATAAGGCATGTGAAAAAAGACAGCGACTGTCGTCGCAGTGCCGAACGATATCATGTTTCGTCTGTTATTTCTATGCGAATAAGGAATGCGACTAGGGTCGTAGTCGTGATATAAATAAATATTGTTGCAGTTACGAGAATATCTGATTTATAAAATATCTACAAAATAATTAACCATTGTATTTCATTATTTTTTTTATACTGTACATTTGTAATAGAAAAATCAATATACGGTTGCCCTACATTAAATTTCATTTTTCTATTCATTTCAGTTTCTTTTATTAAACCTATATGAATTGAAAATAACACGAAATTAAATAATAAAAAAATTATATAAAAAATAACAGTTTTTTTTATGTTTCAAGCATGTTTTTTATTTTTCACTGCTGCTGTTTATTTCACATTATCTTGATCCGATTTTTTTTCATTATAATTTCGATGTAGTAGAATTAGAAATTTTATAACTGTAGATATATTCAACAGAAAATTCTCTGTAAATTACAAATTTTTTAGGTAAAATTTTGTTGTGGATGAGTTTTTACTAGTTTAGAAGTAAAAAAGGGGTATTTTGGTCAATTTGATTGACGATTCTTTTAGGCGGGATTTTTTTGATTTTTTTGACGCCTACACTTTGCGACCGATATGTGGCATATATTCAGCCACGTCACCGCCGGCTGAGAAACTCTCTCAGCCGTCGGCTGAGGTACAGTAACCCCTACATATAGATATACATATATATATATACACACACACATATATGCATATATATATCTACATATATACATATATACATACATGTGTACACATGTGTACATGTGTACACATGTACATATGTGTACATGTGTATACATATGTATATATAGTGAGAGATACAATCAAAACTACGGAGATCATTGAGACTCATAGAGAGAATAAATTTTAAACTATATATTTCAGTTAAGAAAACAAAAAAAAAAAAAAAACAACTAAAATATCCGTGTCTAATTATATTGTAGCTAAAGTTTTCAAATTAAATAGTTTATTTTCTACTTAAAGGTTAAAATTGACACATGGAATCTTTTTAGAATATTCCAGTTGGTGCATTTATTAGTAGGATAGATAATAGATTCATTCTCACCTGAAATTTCAGTACAATATGCAAATGCCGGCATTTTTGCAAGTGCATTTGGCTCATCCATGTAAATCAGTCTTTTGACCTGACTTATTTTGATATAATCTTTTCTTATCATACGTTAAGGTGCAAGGGGGAACTTAGCCTAGATCTACTTTGCCAGCATATTCCCTGTATCTTTAGTTCTTGTGTGAACAACCATTAGTACTCCATCAAGCGACCATGTCCTTCATCCACAATCTTATGAACATCAGCTCTTGCACCACTCGAAGAAGAACCCCATGCTGGAAAGGACTTCTATTCATGACGATGGGATCAACATTCTCTCAATGAAGACTTATTGTGTTGAAGGTAATAGTTTCCTTCCAAGCACATGAACTGTCCGTCTCCACTATCTTATCATCTAACCTGACAAAAACCCAACCCTTTTAAGTCATGTATGTAGCATAGAGTGAGTGTGTGGCCTCTCAGGCATCTGCACATCATATGGTGGTTTGGATGCTACTGGCTAATGTCTTTCCTTCTTTGTTTTGTCTTCTGTTCTTCTATTTTGGACAGTGTCTCTCCTGTCCATTCTATTCTGCGTTCATGTTAGGGGATTCCTTTCTTCGTAAAAAATGCAACGGATTCCACTCATTCTAACCTGTTTTCTCAAAACTGTAATAACCACATCACTATAATTGTCAGCGGTTATCTTTTTTCCTTCAGGAGGGGCAGGATTCTGAGGAAGGAGAAACCCTACAAGGGCCAACCATCACGTTTTTCTATTAATTCTTCCTTTCTTTTCTCTTTTTGTGTGTTTGCTTTTGTTTTCTTCTTCTTCTTCTTCTTCTTCATAACTGCCCGGAAGTAGAAGTGCGAAATCATTATATCGGGACAACGACTTCAAATACCAAATTAGGTACACCCTTTCTCAAATGATAGATGCTGAACTTTTTTATGTATCTTTGGTTATTATAAACTAAAAATCATTCTCGAGAGATATTGTGGTAACCTGTGGATGTTCAATTTTGACCATTGTGTTAGAATTATTTTCTTAATGTATGCATATATTTGTTTTGTTAGACACAAGTGTACTGGCCATCTGCGTAAGCACAAGCACGGCTGAGGTAGGTATCATAGCTTGAATCTCAATGTTGTTAAAACTTAAAACTGAAGCTTTCCATATTCTATGCTGTGATGCATTGAATTGTGAATTATGCTTTAATATGTTTCCTATCATCTACAATGGAGATCGATTTTGTTAATTTCCATTTAATTGCATCACCCCTCTTAAACTACTTTGCTATTGGATCTGAATAAGTGGTAGTATCAATTTTCATTATACGATGTCAAAGCAATGGAGAAACTTATTGTAGATGTGATGAGTGGTATTGAAGCTTTTTTTGTCTTTTGGGTGAAAATAGGTTGTGCCAGATGCTGGGCATTCGGCTAATGAAGCTGGAATTGCTGCCGAGCTGGTGGCTGCCAATGAAAAATTCAAAAACCTATTGAAGACAGGTGATGCTTCACACTGAGTTTTTATTCAAGGCTAAGCCAGAAGGAGATGACACCATATCCAGTTTTTCTTTGTTCAATTTCTGCTGATGGACCAAAAAGGCTAGGTTGGTTAGTGCACTGCTATTATATGTGGATTGCATTCTCATATGCGACACAATAAGTAACATTCAATGATTCATCAATTTCTGTTCTCTTAATCTGTGTTGCTGTTTCTAGATCAGTTTTCTCTATTTTTTTTGTTGCTATGTTGTGATGGAACAGGAAACTACCATGCGTATCAAATTCCTCTTTGCTTAGAAAAATGGTGGCTATACAAAGTAGTTGTCCTCATTAAATTGAATTGTAACAGCTTCCTACCTGGAAATATTTGGTAATTTCAAATAAATGGTCCAAGCTTGGCCCAAGCTCAAAGTTAGAGGTTTAAGTACTTATCCTTTCTGTTCTTAGGAGAAACTTTTTGCATCTAACATAAAATTATATTTATATAGAAACTTGACTTTTGTTGTTTGACTTAACTTACAATGCATGACGCACTACTAAATTTAATTTCCTCAAGTCAATTATATAGTTTGGGATCGGGACTTGGGCTGATTAATGGCTGAGATTTTATCAGTCTATGGTTGAAGCAAACCATTTCGGAATTAAGTTCAGGAATGGAAGTTTTCAAAACCATTAGATAATAAATTGTAAAATTAGAAAAGGATAAGGACACAGAAAGATAACGTGGAAGAGAATTATCTAAATTTTAAGCTTTTATACAATCAGGTCTTTGGAATTTGGATAGAGAAGTGCTGTCAGGATTGTCTATGATTTCATCATGTTACTATTAATAGAGATAGTGTTAAATTTTAAGAGTTAACTTATAGGTTAAATTGTTATCGTTTTCTGTACTTATAAATGAGATATTTTCTTCCATTAATAGATAGGTAAAGTTCAGAATATTATTTGTCCACAAGAAAGGCGTGGACATAACTAATCTCTCATGAAAGATAGGGTTTGAGTTTTTTTTATCATGACGGATAGGTTGACCTTGATGATAGAAACAGGTTATAATGGGGCAGTATGATTGGAAATTTTACTTTGCCGCAGAAAGACGAGAAAATATTACATACAGATAGCAAAGCTAGAAGGGAGATGAGAAGAAAATAGCACTTCAAAACATAATTGGTGCATATTGCTGCTACATGACAAAATTCTTGTTAATAGATTCAGTCGCAAAATGGTTGCTGCTTGTATGGATAGTGATGAAGCTGTATTCTATACTGCATCTGGATCAGTTTCTTTAATCACTCTAGGCTACAGGATTATAAACCTTTGTCAGATGTTGGCATTTCTAGTAAAGCTCATTTGACGCCCAAGCTTCTGATACTTGAGATAGCTTCTTTGATGCTCAGAATCATCAAGAAGGGAGTTTGCAACTTGGTTTAGATATTATATTTGTTATGAAGGATGACACCAGCGTAGGGAGAGTTGGTGGTGAATCCGACCTCACAACAAGAAATGAGTGCCTGACTTCTGGCACAGTAGGGTCATTGCGGCAATGGCTCCTTGGTCGTGGTCCCAGGGCCCACAAAACAATTGCAAGTGCTAAGACCTTCACCTGAAATAGAACTGCAAGTTAGATTATGGATAGGAGACTCAGAAGCCTACAGGCTAAAAGAAGTTTTCATAGTATTGAATCATATTAATGTTGGTTGTTTTGAGAATATGCTAATAATGTAAAAGAGCAATTTACTTCTGGTCATTTTTGTTAAAGTCTGGTACCTTAAAATTTAATTATCTCATATAGTTCAACATAAGTAAGAGATGGCTGCGTTTGTTGTCTTCCTTTTTGTCCATTCTCTTCCCTCATTGAAGAGGATTTTAACGTATTGCTCCTTGATGACATGATATTAAATTGAACCAGCAGTAATGCTGGCCTCTTTTTCTTGCAAATCATCAATAATGCCGGTCTCACCACCTAATGACAAGCTTCTTATGGAGAGTTCTCTTTCTGATAATTCCTTGACCTTTAATTTGGAACTGAGCGATAAATTGCTATAGTCGTGGTTGCCTAGATTTTGATTGGAAGAAGCTAGGGTCTCTTTGTAGATACAAACTCTTATTTTTTGGTTCCCTTTAATATCTCTGTACTATTTGTCCTTGCCAATGAAAAGTATCAAAGGGTTCAATCTGATATCCCTTTTTGGTTGCTCGATATGTGTGAAGGAACCAACTTATGTAATTTAACAGTGAAAGTAAGGTTATAAAAGAGGAGCAATTGTAAAAATCAGTAGAGTTCCATTAGTTGTCTATTATTAGATGTTTAATGAATCTCTCTCTTGTTTTCTGCCACCATGGCTTTTCAATAGGGAATTTTTGAGTAGGAGCAACCAAGTAATATACACTATACTTGCAAAATACCGTGTTGCATGGCTTGTCCTCTGTTTCCCCTTCAGTTCTTCCTTCCCTTCCTTTTCTCTTTTGTTTATTGCTTAATAATTATATGGTACATAAGAGTTTGAAAATAATGGACAACATAGCATTTCTATTTAGCATCTTTTACAAAGAATAGAGTATACTTTCATTGGTTCTCTTCCCTTTAAAACAAGAGGGTCATACTGTCTTGTGATAGTGGTAAGTGGTCATGTTTTACACAGGTCATTTGTGCCCGACGGTCAAAACATATTGATTCTGTATGGTTGATCCTAATTGTATCTCTGGATTTGTATCTGTAATGTTATGCAAAGAAGATTAAAGGAACCTGAATTTATGTGTTGGTCTAGTTCAAATAGATGAGGAATGGAGTTAAAGTTGGGTAAAATGTACATAGGAATCACTTAACACTGTGGGAATGGATAATTACCATTTTATTTACAGGTATGTCTCTGCCATAATCTTTCACTTTTTTAATTAATTAACATGAATTAACCAAAGGGCATTTTTTTGAAAATTCCTCTTTTGAATTTAATCCAAAACAGACCTTTTCATATTTTAATTGTAAAAATCGGCCTCATTCTTGCCACGTAGGCGCTGGACACAATGTTGCGGCTCGGATCTTAGAAAATTTGCTGTCGTTGTTTGAACCCCAAACAAATAACAAAAATCTGGAGAGGTCTCTGTTTAGAATTAAATTCAAAAAGGTCCATTCCCACAGTGTTAAGTGATTCCTATGTACATCTTACCCAAGTCTTAACTCAATTCCTCATCTATTTTAATTAGACTAACACATAAATTCAGGTTCCTTTAATCTTCTTTGCATAACATTACAGATACAAAATCCAGAGATACAATTAGGGATTAACCATACAGAATCAATATGTTTCGTCAGGCACAAAAAAGCTTTAATGACCTGTGTATATCTGGAACTAGGTTTATTAGAATTAAAATTTGGAGAGGTCTCTTTTTAAATTCAAAAAGAGGATGTTTTCAAAAAATGCCATCAACAAAATGAACAGATTAATTGGGTTTTGTACCTGGAACTAAGTTTATTAGTTGCTCATTTCATCTCTACTGTGAATTAATCTCCTTACCAAATGAGCAGATTAAATTGTACCTGGGAATTAATCTTATTAGTTGCTCATTCATCTCAATTGTTGACGGATCTCTTTTTGGGGCTCCCAATTTTTTGGTGAATATATTAATAACATGTATGTTTGCATTTACAATTTAACAAATGAATGGTTGTTGCTCTTTATAATTCCTTTCTTGTCACATGTTATTTTATCCATGTTTGTTTTGGTGCAAAGTGTTATTATTCATAGTACATCTACAGAATGTTGTGATTCATATGCGTCCACCTGAGGCTAAATATGCTTCTCTTCCATCTGACTTGTAGCCCTTCTATTGTGCATCTTTCCTTACAGTTATCTTGGGATAAAAGTGTACCATCCACTTTAAGCTTCCTAGGAATATCCTCACATTTGACCTTAAACTGATGATAATTGAACCTATATTTTTAATGGTTGGATATTGAGAAGCATATTTGTCAAAAAGAACATGAACTTGGATGCGAACCCTGTTATCCATGTCCGTATTTTAAATTGATAGATAATTCGATATTGGTATTTTCCAAAAACGAGTATGGAATCAGAAGAGAAGATGAGAGAAAACCGCCTACGATGGTTTGATCATGTGTGACATAGACCTACAGATGAGCCAGTCCGGCGAGTAGAGTGTATCAAATTAGGACAAGTTAAAAGAGCGCAAGGGAGACCGAAGAAAATATGGAAGGAGGTAATACGACAAGATATAGAGGCTAAAGGTCTTAGTGAAGGCATATTGCTCGATAGGAATGAGTGGAGAAAGCTGATCCACGTGCCCGATCCGGCGTAATTCTCTTTTGGTTCATGTAGCCTACCCCAAATACTTGGGACAAATGGCTTAGTTGTTGTTGTTGTTGAGCATGGAATCAGATAGGTACTGGATTATTCATATCTGTGTCAATTAAAAAGTGGGGAATCAAATATTCTTATTTGTTGAAGATGAACAGAGAGCCAAATACAAATATAGATATTTTCATATTTATCAAACATGAATGTGGAGTTGGGTACAGACTGTATTATTCACATCCATCACATTTTAAAAAGTCACAACGTCTTATTTCTATAGTAAATAAACACAGAAGGGGTGTACACCAGATTATTTATGTCCATCAAAAATGAATACCGAAATCCGGTCACACTGGACTGCAATCTATATATTTATTATGGAATATTTATACACTAATATGTGTTCTTATTTTTACTTTTAACAAAGAACCATAGCTTGGATTTGAGCCTAGGACTTCCGATTTCGCGCAAACCATTCCTGCTCTTCAATTAAGTCATGTCTCAGTGCCATATTCATTATATGCATGTGTTTTTTTTCCTAGGGACAAAAGAACACACACACACACACAATTCTTTTAGAAATCTCTATTGATATTTTTTGGGGTCATGTGTTAAATTGGTGTCAATTGCATAGGAAAAGGAATATAATTATTCTTTTTTTTCCTTCTCAAATTGGTGATAATCCACTCTATTTTACCATTGAATTAGCTAAATGATACTTCAAAGTTCAGAAATAATAGAAGTTTAATGGTTAAAATAAATTAAATATACAACTGAGAGGAGTCACAAGATGGGAATGTGCGAGATTAACCAAAATGCATATATACAACCAAAACAGACCTTTACATTTCTTTTCACAAGGGATGAGAATGTGTGATAAGATATAATCTGACCTTTTAATCTACTGTATTGTATGTATTAGTAGTTTTGGGTCTATATACATGAATAAAAAAAATTATCGGGTTTAGTAGTATTTTTGTGCTAAGTGTGTTTAAAAATAATCAGTTTAAGATGGTGAATATGAAAATAAATTTCTATGCTATGTGTAGGAATTTTCCTTCCAAATGCCCATCTCTTTAATCAAGCCATTTCCTCTGTGGTAATACACGTATTCATATTTTTCTTTATTATAATTTATATATAATATATTATTATAGTACCTTGGTGTATTGTGTATATTAATATTATACTTATTATATGCATATGATTTCATTTAAGAAATCTCTTGACATATTTTGGTTCACATGTTCAATTGGAGCCAAAGTGCAAAGGAAGAAAGTGAATATTGCTTTTTTTCTTGACCTCATGATAGTCCATTCTGTCTAACAATTATATTAGTTAAATGACTCTTTAAGATGAGATGTAATAGTAATGTAGCAGGTTAATTAAAGAATTGTACACTAAGAGGAGCCACAAGCCAGGAACATGTGCCGTGTGCGTGTTTGATGATTGAGAAATGCATGATAAGATAATGGTAACTCTGTAAATCTTTCATATGCTTTATTTTATGCATTAGTCCTTTTGGGTCTAAGGGTCTAAAGGGAAATGAATAAAACTATGATGGGTCTTTACTTTTTCTTAACTGAGGACTTAAAAATATATTAGTTCCAAAAGTGGGTGAGAAAATAATTTTCCACCCAGAGTGAGGTAATACTCTCTCTCTAAGATGCCAATGCCACATTAATCAGTATAAAGGGTAGGAGAAGAGTGGAGAAGGCAAGGGACACACAAATTATACACACAGATAAATGAATGAATACAGTGAAGAGTCTTAGAACCTGCTACCTGTGCTAATAAAATTGTGATACCCAGTAGGCGGCAAATGGACAGATGGAAGTTCAAACTGCTCTCAAATCTGTTGTTTCTCCCGTCCAGATATTTTGAGATTACCTTTACACAGACAACAGAACAATAGATGATGCATAAATCTTTCTTATCATTTGATTTTGTTTGAAACCAAGAAAGAGATGAAAGTATAGCTATAAAGATTTACGTACAGTTTGCCAGTCTACCCTGAAGAGTATTGATACAATAACTGTTGTTTGAAGGAAGATGATGACAACAATGACTATGATGTACTGCACTGAGTCAAGGATACATATTGATAAAGCTTAGCAGAAGGCCATCTGTTGTGCAATTTTAACAACACAGATGAGTTAGTAAGTGGATAAGTACATGATATACTTAATTGATGTGATTATTTTTCCTTTGTTTTTCTTTTTGTTTAGTAATCTGTTTTTGAAGAATAGAAGAGGAGAATGGATGAACACCATGTTTTTCTTCTTGCTAGTTTCATCCAGACCTTGTAAATGCTAGTAACATGTAGAACACTAAACAATGGAACTGAAACTAGAGGTTGATTCAGATTATTTCTTAAGATGCAATGTAAGGGTGGATTGACACTTATATAAGGATAAAATGGAAAGTGCCTTGGGACTGGGATAAGTACATGATATACTAAATTGATGTGATTATTTTTCCCTTGTTTTTCTTTTTGTTTAGTAATCTGTTTTCGATTAATAGAAGAGTACAGATGGATGGACACCATGTTTTTCTTCTTGCTAGTTTCATCCAGACCTTGTAAATGCTAGTAATATTTTGAACACTAAAACAATGGAACAGAGAGGTTGATTCAGAATATTTCTTAAGATGCAATGTAAGAGTGGAATTGACACTTATATAAGGATACAATGGAAAGTGCCTTGGTACTGACACTGTTAGATACTGCGTATCCGAGCACCACGCCAAAGCAGACAACCATGCCCACACCTAGAAGTGCATATATGAACCTGAGGAAGAGGGTAATAGAGATCATAAGCATTCCAATGAGTGCAACTAGAATATTATGTTCTGAAGTAGAGCATGGTGGTTATGTACAGACTAGATTTGTGGCACGGGCAAAATGCACGTGTTTTGTAAAAAAATATTTGCTACTTTCTGTAAAAAAAAAATGTTATATAATCCTCCTTTAGATAATTAGATAGGTATTAAATATGCTTTGGAAAAACATGACTGACTTTTAAAACTATAATATGTTGAATTTAATGTAACCTATTATAGCTGTAGGGTAAGTAAGGTTTAAATGAACATTATTATAGTTAGGATCTTAGAAGAAGAAGATGATGATGATACATGGACAGTTAGGATCAATTTGGGCATTCATAGGAGGAGAGGACATGCATTATATTAGTAGAGATGAGAGTACATAGATTATATTCTTTATGGTTCAGTTGCCATTGCATGCAGGCCTCAAATGGGATTTTTCAAGCTAGGAGGCAAGTTTCAGGCTAAATGCTGATGAGAACATATTGTTTCTTCTCTAGGCAAAAGAACCCAGCTCATTTGGTAATTGGTGCTGCTACAGGAAAAACTTTTAGCCTTAGCCTCGAAACACCCCAAGGCTTGGTAAAATGAGATTCTGGTTGTTAGGGAACACACTGCAATTAAGGACATAAGCAAACAAATAGCTACATCAGAAATTTCATTTGGGAGGTTCTGAATTAGGTACAGTGGTGACTGGTGGCATGATGATGCTTTGTGTGCAAAGACGTGATCATAACTGTAGTGAAGTAACAAAATTTCACACTGCAATGAAGCACCAAAACAGTTAACACGAGTAAAGAAAAATATGGGAATATGTTGGAATTCTCTAAAGCAAATACTGTCTCAAGTAAAAAAGAAAATCTCAAGTTTTCTGCCATGCTAATTAAACTACTCAAGAACGAAAAAGATGTATAGTAAAAGAATTAAGATACCACGGTTTCAGGTTGGATGATGCTGTAGGACCAAAATCGGCCATTCCTTCTCTCCATATCTTCAGCAAACAGAGGGAGTAAACAATCATACCAATCCCCAAGAGGTTGATCACAAGGTTGACAATCCTCATCACATAGTTCAGCCTGCAACTCGAGCAGTATGCCATTTCTGTTCTATCGACAAGTTTTTAGTGACAGGTCCTAAGCCAAGCAGCACTTAATCCTTCTGTCAAGAATAAATAGCTGGAGGGGTAGTCTGATGAAAACCCAAGGAATGGCAGCCGGACAAAGAACCTTTTGTAGGCGAAGACGATTTTAGGGTGCAGATTTTGTTCATAAATGTGCACAAAATGCAGAAAGATGACATGAATACTGAAATATGCAGTGACTGCTAGTGTTAGATAGCTAACGGGGCATACCTAACGGCCTAGGGCACCTGCCAACTGCCGATTTTTGTGGCTATGGTCATGGGTCATGGCGACTACTGAACTACCAGCCTTCCTTGAATGTGTGTGTGTTTCTTGAGTGATATCTGTATGTGTTTTAACTTTTACCGAAGGATTTCTAAGTTTTAACTTCCAACCTTGTTGACATGGGTAGAAATTCGCTTTAAAAAACTTTCATTGTTATCGAGTGTGTTAAATAAGCTTGTTGATTATGTTCTACTATCAAGTAAACTAGGAGAGGTTCTAAGCTTTATCTGTGCCAATTGTTTTTATAAGGATGATAGCCTGGTTGAGATCCTTGTTGAAGATAGCTTATTTTACCTCTTTCATACATCTTTTTGGCGGAAAATTTTGAGTCTTTACCTTTTTTCTTTACTACACTTTCCATACAGAACTCTAAAAGAAGCCAGGCAGTGCGGAACTTAACCTGCACTTATTATTCTCTTTTGCTAGAATTCTGGACACCAACAATGCAAATGAAAACTTTAAAAATTGTATGTTAAAAAAGATGAAAAAGTTAGTTTATTACTGATAGCATGTCCTTAATAAATTCACTCTTTAAAAAGTTCTCCAAGTCCCCAAGTTTTCTTTTCTCTTTCTTTTTTCTCCATTTCAGAAAGAACCTGAATCTATTGATTGAGAACTTGATTAGCATCTTCTTTGTTGTTATTAGAGGAGGAGAAAAAAGCTTGAGCAAAAGTAAAACACCTTCGAGTTTTCACGTGAAGCTGATGGAGCCCCAATTGGGTGCTCATTAATAAATGCTTTGGATGTATTTGGGATTCAGGACTTACAGTCCAATGTTTGACAAGACCCCAGGCACCACCCAACACTGCTGAAAGCCACATACATTGATTGTGTTGATGTGTGTTATTTGAGTAGTAGTTTGAGGTATTTCAGAAATTAATCTGCCTGTAGAAAAGTTAACAAGCTCCTACTGGGGATGAAATGACGAAGTGTTTGATTGAGATGATTGATAAAGCTAAAAGATAATGGAGCAATGAGGAA